>OX103972.1:319660-770227 GCA_944470395.2 Schistosoma turkestanicum | reverse complement strand
GTTTCATCGGTACCTGAACTAGTGATAGGGAGTGAAGTGGTCGAACGTGTAGACCGCTTCAGTTATCTTGGGAGTCTCATCAGTGCCGATGGCCCGGTGACAGATGAAATCTTAGCATGGATACAGAAGGCTCGATTGGCTTTTTGCCAATTTACGACGTTTATGGCGTAGGCGAGATATCCGCTCACTAACCAAAGGGTGGGTGTACTGTTCAGTAATTCGCTCCGTTCTACTATATGGATAGGAAACATGGCCGTTAAGAGTAGAAGATATTCATAGGTTACTGGTTTTCGATCATAGGTGTCTTCGAAGCATTGTTTGTATATCCTGGGACAACCATATAAGCAATGATGTCGTTAGGAAACGATTACTAGGTAGAGATGGCAGGTTAATAGATTAGGTATTGAAACTTCATCAGTTGAGGTAGTTGGGACATGAGTTACGAATTCTCAACCAGCAACTGCCTCGACGAGCTATGTTTTTCTGGTGTAGGAATAGGTTGGAAGAAATCTAGGGGCGGCCAAACCAAAACATGGCACAAATCCATGAAGTCACTAACAAGTGGACTGAGTCATGTTGGTAGATGTAGACTACTTGGTTGTGGTCCGCGAAATGACATGGCTCAAAATCGTTTGCAATAGCGCAGGTGCATTCATTGATTGTGTTCACTCAAATTCTAATCTTCTGAATTCCTCATCATCTATGTTTTTCTCCATCTAAATTTATCTCCCTGAATTATACTTCTTAAATAATTTCTTCAAACCCTAAACTTATCCATTAATGCTAATACTTCTATTATTGCTATCACTCTTGAATTTGAACTGAAAGTTGTGTCTTTGTGTTAATGTGGTATGGGAACATGAACTGATGTACTTACATGCAAAGTTCTACGTTGTAACTGACTGACTGACTGACTGATTAAGCTAGAACAACTATTGTAGCAAAATACCATGAATTGATTTATTTTGTGGATTCTACTCAACTGCTCACAATCTAATAATAATCATTAAAATAACGAAACCCTCCCTCGTTTTCTGGGCTTTGAACAGTCATTAGTCCCAGAAGGGTTCTAATTGGGAGGAGATGGAATGGGAGAAAAGAACGAAAAATGGTGAGAGATTTGAAAACTTATGTGTTATCAACAAGCAGGTCATAGATGACACCATCTCCTCATACAAACGAATACATAACGCAATATAGATTTCACCGAGTCAGACTGCACACACACACACACACAAACCCAGATTGACCATATCTGCATCAATAAAAAGTTGAAGTGGACGGTTGAGGACACAAGAACCAAGAGAGGAGCTGATATAACCTCAGATCATCTCTTGCTGGTCATCAAGCTAGAAAAAATATCGTAGAAGAATAACATAAATTGATTTATTTTCTGGATTCCAGCCAACTATTCACGACCTAGTATTAATGTTTTAAGACAAAAGAAACAAGTATACATTTCTTATCATCTGAAATTATCCACAGAAATCATCTGAGTTGAAAATGTGGAGACAGACTACAAATATTAAGAGAATTAAGATTGTTCAAACGTTCGGTCATTCGTAAATCATATGTAAGTGTAAGCAATCAATATTTTTTGGAAACAGAAATTAGATTACATAACATAGAATAGTTGAGTAGACAGCATCAGAAGTATGAACTAGGGTACTTAGATTTTTGATTCAATGTTATGGAAACAAATGAACAGTAGTCTAATTTTGTGAACTAACAAAACGTTAAGGTCACCAGAGCACAACAAGACTGATAAATGTTTTCTTTTGATTCATAAGTTGCGTTTGAATCTTTTTATTTCAATAGCTTCAGTGACGTTCTCAACACTTAAATTCTTTTGTTCATTGATTATCTTGAAAGATCTAAGAACTTCATCGCACCACTATCGAGCAGGTGATGTGCGATTGCGATGTTGAAACGCTTAGGTCTGTTTGGTTTCAAGTTTAATGGAATATATTCGAAGATGGGGACTAAAATCTTCCCTTCTGTTCTTCCTATGTATATGGTTTGTCACGTACATGTAAACTGGTAAACACTATTGTAAGTTACACATTTTTGAAACCATGAATCGATCAATGTTAGATCACCATTAGAAATCTGGAAGCTCTGGACGGCCTTTTCGTCCTGGTATGGGGACTCATCAACAGTGCGCATCCACGACTCCTGCACCCTTCAGGATTCAAACCCAGGACCTTCGGTACTGTGCGCAAATGTCCTAACCGTTAAACCACTGAGCCGGTATCTAACGGTGTTAATGTCTAACTTGATCAAATTCGCGGAGTTGCGAAACCTCATACACAGTCTTCTGTAGTTACTGTCTACACTGGAACAGGTTGAACTTCACTGGTCACGTCTTCCCACTAGAACTTGGAGAAGATTCCTCACGAAGCTAGTCACTATTGTGCACAGGTAAGTAACATAAGGTAGGTATCTGTTCACATTTGATTGTTTCAATGAACAGTTTGTTTGGTATAAAAAGATCAGTTTAGCTGTTATTAATTAACATGAAACTACCAAAACACTACAAAGAGTTAATTCAAAGCTTGATAAATGCAATTAAATACATACTACATGTTTGTATGTACACTCTCAAAGAGTCTATTCACATATGATACTTAGTGATAATTATGTTTTGAACAGAGTTACAACGATAAACAGTGCAGAACCAGTTTCTACAGCACTAGAACTCTATATGTACAAAGGAAGAAGCCAGATTTTTCGACAACTTAATCAAACTGAATGGAGATACCTTGAATTATTTAAATACATTTATATATCTGGTTAGCATCAATGATAAGCAAGGTGGACTTGATGCACATGTAAAAATATGGGGTGTCAAAGCCAGGTCAGTATTTCTACAATTGCAGAAAATCTGGAATTAAAAACAGCTGTCTGGACTCCAAAACCGAAATCACAATGTTCAATACAAATATCAAGACAGTTCTATTGTATGAGACGGATACTTGGAGAACGGGGGAAGCCATCATCCAGAAGATGCAGCTGTTTAATAACAACACCGAAAATTGAAGACAAATGTGCGCTGAATGAACAACAGTTGGACACAACTGGGAAGTGAGACCCAGGACAGAATAGTTTGGAGAATACTGTTGGTGAGTTAAGTCATGAAGAATAAGTTTGTTTATTGTCCATTGAAGATCAGAAAAGATGTGAACGAAGACAGTGAGAAGCTTGCTTGTATTACATGTGAATGTTTGAAGATTTAGCGTATATATTTTGTTAAATAAACATTGTTATATCCTGGTATGTGACATATCAGTTGCAGTGCGCATTCACTAATCCTGCAACACAGAGGATTCGAACCCAGAACCTTCAACGTTGCACCAGAATATGTAACCTATGAACCACTGAGGCGTATTCCGACGGTGTTAAAGTCTAAATTCGACCAATCCACAGTTTTGTCTTCGATGAGTACCGCTTCACACCGAACTGCGCTGAACTCCATTGGTCATAACTTCTAACTAGAACTGGAAGAAACTTCCTCACTGAACTACTCACCAGCGAACCCATGACAATTTCCTTGAAAAGGTTGTGTAGATTGTTGAGTTAATTTTTCAGATCATGAATTGATCAATGTTAGACAACCATTGGAAACCTGGGGTTGTGGATGTTCACTGCCAGTGATGAGTATCACCGTAGGACGAAATGTCCGTTCAGTGCTTCCAGGTTTATAATGATGATTTAACATTGATCATCGATTCATGATTTCAAAAAAGGTAACTCAACAATCTCCACAACCTTATATCATCATGCGATTTCCCGCCTTTTTGTTCATTGTTTTTTGTCTATAGATTTATTAATGTCAATGTAATCATAACAAATCACATTGAGTGTCTAGTTGTTCAAAATTTTTTTTAATTGACATCTTTTATTTATTTGTCTGTGTTACTTACTAATTGACATTTTCATAAAAGAATACAATTGAAAATAATTAATTCTGTTTATCAATAATTAGGAAAAAAATTATCTAACAGGAAAATATTTACATGAAAACATGCATTAAAAACATGATATTTATATGCACAATTCAATGAATAATTGTCAGTTCAGTGATTTGTAGATGATTATATAAGTGTTAAGACTGCACGTAACATGTCAACTTGATATACATGAACTATTACGAGTCGGAAAACGAGAGCGAGGACCCGGTGACACGACATACTACTCAAATCCAATTATCCTAACCACCATATCCAGTGAAAATAAGAAGACGTGATATGAAGTAGAACCTGTATTCTACAAGCATCCAGAAAGTTCGAGGTCCGAATCCGAAAGAGAATCAGGATCCCGGACTGGGGATCCGGGACCGAGCACTGGTCCTGGTCGTGGTCATGAAACGTTGTAGCTATATATATATATATATATACTGCCTAACCCAAGCCGGCATAAATGAGTAAGATCGGACATGACTTCTGCAACATCTATCCGTAGCAAACCAACTTGCTGAAAACACCATTTGAACTCTGACCTGGCTGTTAAAAAGTCTTCATTTAGAAGAGTAATGACGCCTCACAGTCAAAGCTAAGCTTCTTCAGAAGTCATTAGGCCGAAGCCTCGTCTCACATGGGACGATATGGACTGGTACAAAGCAGAGAAATCGGTGAGAGATTTGCAAATCTATGTGCCATCAACAAACCCGTCATAGGCGGCACAATATTTAAACACAAATTAATCAAGAAAGATTCATGGATTTCATCGAATCACACTATTTAGAACCAAATCGACTATATCTGCATCAATAAAAAGTTCAGAAGAACAATGGGGGACACGACAAGCAGGCGACGAGCTGATATAGCCTCTGATCATCAACTGCTGGTCGGCAAGATGTAAATGAAACTCAATAAACACTGGACAACGGGGAAGACAACATCACAGAAGATTAACGTGGCCTTTCTTCAGGATACTAGAAAGCTCAACGAATTCAAGATAGCCTTCAGCAATAGGTTGCAGGCCTTGCACAATATATGCAATGAAGAAGAGACAACCATAGAAAACTATTGGAAGAGGATTAAAGAGGCAATCACTTCAACATGTCAGGAGGATCTGGGTCACAAGAAGTACCATCACAAGGAATGGATCTCAGTTGTTTTTACCAGTTTACTTGTACGTGACAAAGCAAATACATCGGAAAAACAGAAGGGAAGATTTTAGTCCCCAACTGACCTTGCTTTGACACCCCATATTTTTACATGTGCATCAGGTCCACCTTGCTTATCATTGATGCTAACCAGATATATAAAGGTGTTTAAAATCCTCCAAGGCATCTACATCAAGTATGATTTGGTTGGTGCATGTTGTGTAGTATCGAACAATCTTGTTTCTTACTTTGTGTATACTGAGATCTACTGCTGTTGAGGGTGCTGCTAAACTGGTTGTCACTGTAACACTCTTAAAACTGGATTATGAATATTAAGTACTGCACATCAATAGAAGTATGGTATCACTAAGTATCATACATGAATCGAATATTTGTGAGTGTACATACAAAAATTTAGTATGTATTTAATTGCATTTATCAAGCTTTGAATTAACTCTTTGTTGTGTTACTGCAGTTTCATGTTAATTGATAACATCTAACCTGATCTATCTATACTAAACAAACTGTTCATTGAAACAATCAAATGTTAACAGATACCTACTTTATGTTACCTACAATTGTGTTTAACAGTTTACATGTACGTGACAAACCACATACATCGGAAAAACAGAAAGGAAGAATTTAGTCCCCAACTTCGAATACATTCCATAAAACTTGAGATTAAACAGATAAAAAGTTTTCAACATCGCAATCGCACATCACCTACTCGACAGTAGCAATGAAGTTGAAGTTCCTAGATCGCTCAAAATAAAATCGACGAACAAAAGAGGCTATTGAAATAAAATGATCAAAACCGAATTTATGAATCAAAATAAAACATTTACCAATCATGTTGTGCCCTGGTGACCTTAATTTTTGTCATTTCACAACGTTAGACTGCTGCTATTCATTTGTTTGGATAACATTGAATCGAAAATTCTAAGGACCCTAGTCCTTCTTATTTCTGATGATCTCTACTCAACTATTCTTCACTAAGTAATCTAATTTCTGTTTCCAAAAAATATTGATTGCTTACACTTACATATGATTTACGAATGACCGAACGTTTGAACAATCTTAATTCTCTTAATATTTTTAGTCTGTCTCCACATTTTCAACTCAGATGATTTCTGTGGATAATTTCAGATGATAAGAAATGTATACTTGTTTCTTTTGTCTTAAAACATTAATACTAGGTCGTGAATAGTTGGCTGGAATCCAGAAAATAAATCAATTTATGTTATTCTTCTACGATATTTTTTCTAGCTTGATGACCAGCAAGAGATGATCTGAGGTTATATCAGCTCCTCTTTTTGTCCTCGTGTCCTCAACCGTCCTCTTGAACTTTTTATTGATGCAGATATGGTCAATCTGGGTTTGTGTGTGTGCAGTCTGATTCGGTGAAATCCATATTGCGTTATGTATTCGTTTGTATGAGAATATGGTGTCATCTATGACCAGTTTGTTGATGACACATAAGTCTTGGTCGTGGTCATAAAATGTTACAAATAATGCGTATTTATGCATTTTGGTCGAATAGGAAACAGCATCGAGGTGTGTGTGGCATTGACATTTAAGGCGAACAATAGGAAGTAACATTTGAAGTGACACTGGTAGTCCAGATGACCGATAAGCGACAACATTGAAGTATTTGACTTTGACAGTTAAAACGACCATAATTTTGACAAATAGAAATCGACCAATAGGATTTGACCGATAATCCTCTTAGGATATTGGATGAATATCCTAACAATAAGGTATATATATATATATATATATATATATATATATATATATATATATATATATATATATATATATATATATACATATATATATATATATACTGCTAAACCTAAGCCCGCATAAAGGAGTAAGATCGGAAATGAGTTCCGCAACATCTACCCGTAGCAAACCAATTTGCTAAAAACATGCTTACCAGAAAAACTAATTCAGACCATTTGAACTCTAACCTGTGTTCATTTGGAAGAGTAATGACGTCTCATAGTGAAAGCCAAGTTTTTTCGGAACTAATTAGGCCGATATCCCTTCTCACATGGGGCGATATGAACTGGTAGAATGTAGCGAAAACGGTGAGAGATTTGCAAACCTATGTGCCTTCAACAAACTGGTCATCGGTGGCACTATATTACCACCCAAACGCATACACAAAGCCACTTGGATTTCACCGGATCACACTATTCAGAACACAATCGACCATATCTGCATCAATAAAAGGTTTAGAAGGACCATGGAGGATGTGAAAACCAAGAGGGGAGCTGACATAGCATCAAATCACCACTTACTGGTCGCCAAAATGACACGGAAACTAAAGAAACACTGGACAACGGAGCAGACAGCATCAAAGACGTTTGATACGACCTTTCTTCGGGATACCGTAAAACTCAACGAATTCAAAATAGCCCTTAGCAATAAGTTTCAGGCCTTTCACGATCTACACAATGAAAACGTAACTACTATGGAGAACAATTGTGAAGGGGGCAATGAGGCAATCACTTCAACATGTCAGGAGGTTCTGGGTCATAAGAAGCACCATCACAAGGAATCGTTCTCAATTGGTACTCCGGACAAAATTCAAAAAAAGAGGAACAAGAAGGCAGCTATCAATATCAGTCGAACAAGAGCAGAGGGAGTCAAAGCACAAGCTGAATATACAGAAGCAAACAAGCAAGTAAGAAGCAGCAATAGAGTGGTGATAAAATTGTAAACTATTATTGTGCTTTTCAGTGTCTGATGCAACACAACATGCCAAAAAGAAGTCAAACTTGTTGGAGAATCTTTGTAAGATTTAAAAACCTTTACATTTCTGGGCACCATCACTGAAGAATAAGGTGGATCTGACGAAGATATGAAGTCGTGGATTGTTAAATAAGGACAACATTTCAGCAATTTAAGAACATCTGGAACTCAAAACAATTGTCTGTCAACCAACATCAAAGTCACAACTTTCAATACAAACGTCAAGACAGTTCTATTGTATGAATCAGAAACCTCAAGATCTACCCATGCCATCATCCATACGATACCGGTTTTTATTAACAGTTGTCTACGCACAATACTCCATATCTGTTGTCCAGACATTATCAGCATCAAGGTAATGAGAACGAGAACAAAGCAGATCCCGTGGGAGAAACAAATTAGGAAAATCACTGGAGTTGCATTAGACGCACATTGTGGAAATCATTCAACTGCATCACAAGACGGGCCCTAACTTGGAATCTTTAAGGTCAACGGAAAAGCAATGCAATCAGGAACACACTTTGTCGAGAATCGGAAACAAACGTTTCAAGAATGAATAACATTTGGGCTCAGATTATTGAGTTAATTGGTAAAATAGGAAAATCAAATCATAACCCGTTAATTTGCAAAATATCAATCCATCATATCGAAGTGGACTGTTTCTGTTGTAAAACATCAATCGATTGTCTGTCATTTCACTATTCATGCGTTTCATACAAATCCCATTGTGTTCCCGCTCTTCCTTTCTTGATCTTCTCCCATCTTCTGCTGCAAGACTTTACGTTTACACTCGCGTCATATACTACTTATAAGTAGCGCGCACCACAATAATATAACAATCGGATTTGTTGGACTGATACATTTTCAATTCCAAGAGTGATAGCAATAATACAAGTATTAGCAGTAATGGAGAAGATTACGGAGCGACGATATGATTCGAGAAGTATAATTCAGTAAGATAAATTTCGAAAGAGAAAGGTAGAGATTATGAGGAATGCAGAAGCTTAGTATCTAACTCACAAAACCCGTCCATATTCAATAGAACTTCAAAACCTCCACAAAAATAACTGTTCGTCCACAGATAAGTTCACTTAAAATCCAACTAGTACACTATTTAATTGCAAGTCAAAACACATTAATCGTTCATCGATCAAACAGAAATACGGAATATCAGAAATTCGGAATATCAGTAGTCTAGATACTTGTCGCATTAATAGATGAGATTCTTGAACAACGAAAAAGCAAGCAAGACAAACATTCAATAGAATCAATAGAATTTCATCCAGTTGTAGCCGATTTATTTTTGTGCTTCACAGTACAAAATCAGACATAACAAAAACCCTAATCATTATTGGTTGTCGTCATCAATGCAATTTGTTTACACACTTGTTACATATGGCGCGCGCGCGCGCAGTTCAATTGGAAAGTGATGCAAAAAATCAATACGAGACAACAACAACAAATAAACCATTTCTTGTGATGGTTTAAATAGAAATGAAGATTTTTGGTTAATTGAAAGTAAATGTGATGTAAGTTTTAAAAAAAATCAAACAGAAATGGTAATAGAGTCAGTTGTTAAAACGCTTCATTAAGATGTAAATTATCCTATCGATCGGTAAGTGTAGATTAGTGTATGAAATACAGTTGAGTGTATTTTGTGTTCCGTTAAATTGAAAATAAGAATTAAGTTGGCAGGGTGAAAATTGTAGACTGAATGAATGATCGTCATAATGGAAGATAAAACAGTTGGGGACTCGGCTTTAATGCTGGATTCAATGCCTTAAGTATTGATTTTATCAAGTATTAGGAGATACATACATCTTCAGGGTTCAGCAATTACTTTGTATCGCACTACAAAGATTTTAATCAAAATGGTCACCTTTAGGTTACAAGCAATATTATTATAGATGGATGGTGGGTAGTAGCGTTTCGTCTTATTTGAGACTCGTTAGCTGGATGTACCTGCAACCCAGAATAGATGTTCAGAATGGGATTCACTTTCTATATCGTCAGCTTCGGAGATATCAATTTAAACTGTAATCAGACACGAGAACATTCAAGCAATCAATAGAGATGAATCAAACTTCCCTCCATCTCAAAAACCAGTGCCCTGTGAACTTAGTATTTAAGTGAATAATGTGATAGCTTTTAGAGACAGTGGTACGGGATTCAACAGCCCGGATGTAGCTGGACGATTTGAACTTGGCCCCACGACCTAGCTCTTCTATCTCACACAGAACAACTGTCTGCCAATCAACACCAAATTCACAATTTTCAATAGAAACCTCAAAGTTATTCTATTTTATAGAGTGGGAACTTTGAAATCCACGAAATCTGATATCCACAAGATACAGATGTTGATTAATAGTTGTCTACACAAAATATTCCTCTACCGTTGTCCAGAAACAATCAGCATCAACCTAATGTGGGCAAAAACAAACCCTATTCCATGAGAGGAAGAAATTTGGAAAAGCACTGGAACGTACATTGTGGAAATCATTCAGTTGCATCACGAGACAAGCCTTAGCATGGAATCCTCAGCGTCAGCGAAGAAGAGATGGGTTGAGGAACACACTGTGTCGATGATTGGAGATAGACTTGAAAAGAACGAATAGTGATCGGGTAGAATTGGAAAGTGAGGTGCAGGATAAATTTGGTTGTGGAATACTGGCCGGCAGCCTATGCTCCATTGGAGTTAACAGGCATAAGCAAGCTCAGTATGTTCCCAGTGCTGTACCAGAAAATAAAGATTATCATGTTATATATATATATAGGACAGCATTCTTCTATTTCAGTGCCAAAAAAAATCAAAGTTACTGATTTTGAAAATGAGTTGACTTCCGGTTTTAATTTGAATTTTCCTATAATTCAATTGTGAATTTTTTTAAATTTTTTTTTCCAATTATTGTCTATTGATCTCTCTTCTAGTCTTTGTTTCAAACTTCTTTCTCATTTTTAATTCGTGCAATCGTCATTCAAATTTACCACAGTACATATGTGTGTGCATGTGCATGCTGTTAGGCAAACATTCTTATTCACGTGATTCTAAGGATTCAATAACTTCCTTCTAGATTTTTATAAATGTTGACTTTACTAAATTAAAACTAACCGGGAGTGTGATTTATTTTTAGAGAAAATGAGTTAATTTGAGAAGTTTTTGAAAAGAACAAATCAATGTTACATGATTGCAAAAAATGATTTCGCGCTAAACATTTTTAGTGGTTGTACATCATATTTAAACGAACCTCGTTTGTACGGACAGTGGTTGTGGTTTCGGTTCTCTGAGCTGGGGGATGTTTTGGTTGTGGAGCTTTCATGATTGTTCTTCTACTGAACAACATGATCGTTAGCACAGACTTCCGATAGAAGAGGTGAAGTATTCGAATTTCTGTACGTGCGTAACCTGAAGCTTGTTCTGCTAACCTCGATCTTGTCTGGTTGCTGTTGACTTTAAATCTGTCGTTGTTTGCACCTTCGTTTTGATGGTGTTCCCCTTTTGGTCTGTTTCTTGATCCTATGTTTCTTGTAACCCATGATTTTTCTGATTGGTTGTGAAATTGGGTAAATGTCGATGTGTTTGTTGATTGCTGATTGACCTGCGTGCCCTACACTAGGAAATCTTTAGAAGCTTGGCACTCAGATCAATCAGCATTCAACAAACACATCGACGTTGACCCAATTTATCAGACAATCAGCAAAATCATAGGTGACATAGGATCAAGAAACCGATCACAAAGGGGGATACAGTCAAAACAAAGGTGCGAACAACGACAGATTTAAAGTCAACAGCAACCAATGAAGATCGAGGTGAGCAGAACAAGCTACAGGTCAAACGTGCGGAAATTCGAATGCTTTACTTCTTTACCTGAAGTTTGTGCTGATGATTTTGTTCAGTAGAAGAACAATAATGAAGGCTATACAACCAAAACATCCAGCTCAGAGAACCAAACACCACCACCACCAAAATCATCCACCTGAGCTACAAATCTTCTCCACCATCGACGAGAAAGGTGGATCCGATGCAGATGTGAGCGAGCGGATTGGCAAAGCAAGGGCTGCATTTCTACAGTTGAAAAATATCTGGAACAACAAACAACTTTCAAACAAAATCAAAATCAGGATTTTCAATACAAATGTAAAGACAGTTCTACTGTATGGAGCGGAAACTTGGACAACTACCAAAGCCATCATCCACAAGATACAAGTATTTATAAACAGTTGTCTATGCAAAATACTTCGTATTCGTTGGCCAAACACCATCAGCAACAACGAACTGTGGGAGAGAACAAACCAGATTCGAGTGGAGGAGGAAATGAGGAAGAAGCGATGGAAGTGGATAGGACACACACTACGAAAAGCACCTAACTGCGTCACAAGACAAGCCCTCACATGGAACCCTCAAGGCAAAAGGAAAAGAGGAAGGCCAAAGAATACATTACGCCGAGAAATAGAGAAAGATATGAGAGGAATGAACAAACATTGGACAGAATTGGAGAAGGAAGCCCAAGACAGAGTTGGTTGGAGAAAACTGGTGGGCGGCCAATGATCGATTGGGGATAACAGGCGTATGTAAGTAAGTAAGTAAGTATCTCATGAATTCGTTTGGATGTGTTTTTATTTCAATCAATTGTTGATGCCTTTATTTATGAGAATGAAAAAGGTTACAAGCAAATCAGAGAAGATCGATCATCCAACTCTAATTAAGTAAAAATTAGACAATGAAGTGTTTTTTATTTTAATGAAAAATAAACTGCATTCCATACATTTTTAAAAAAATAATTTTTCAAAGGTGAAACGATAAACAAGTTCAATCGACAGATAAAAAATTATCAAATTTTGAGTTTCATTAGATTACATTTAAAGAATGAGAAATTTTGTTAATTAGGCGAAAAAAACACACACGATTTAATTATAAATTAGTTTAATGATATAAAATATTTATTCAACAGTGCCAAGATATTTGTTTTGTTACTAGTTAAGTTCAACTATCAATAACCAGTTGAACAGTTAGATGCAACATAGAACTTCGTACGTAAGTACATCAGTTCATGTTGCCATATCAAATCAGCAGAGAGATATAATTGTCAATTCATATCCAATAGTAGACGAGGTAGTAAAGGTATTAGAAGTAATCAGAGAGGGCTGGGATTAGAAGATATTATTCAAGAAGTATGATTCAATGAGATAAGTTTAGAAAGTCAAAACTAGAGGTGTTGAAGAATCCAGAAGATTAGCTTTTGAGAGAACACAGAGAATAAATGCACAGGCGCCAATGCAAACGGTTTTGAGACATGTCACTCAAGGTCTCTAACCATCGATTATTATCATCTCGCGGACCCCAACCAGGTAATCGACAATTACCGACATGGCTCAGTCCACTTTTCAACGACTTCATGGATTTGTGCCATGTTTTGGTTTGGCCGTCTCTAACTTTCTTCCAACCTAGTCCTACACTTCAAGACAAAGCTCGTCGCGGCAGTCGGTGGTTGGGTATACGCAACACATGTCCCAACCACCTCAACTAATGAAGTGTCACTGTTTCATTCATTAGACTGCCATCCCTACCTAGTAATCGTTTTCTAACGACAGCATTGCTTATGCGGTTGTCCCATGATACACGAGCAATGCTTCGTAGAGACTTATGATTGAGGACAAGCAATCTATGAATATCTTCTACTCTCACTGACCATGTTTTACAGTCATAAAGTGAACTCCTGCACAGTACACTCGTCCTTTTAGTCAGCAAACGGATATTGAACAATGAACAGATGTTTTCAAAGAAAAAATTGTTTAAAACCATC
This sequence comes from Schistosoma turkestanicum, assembly GCA_944470395.2. Lineage (NCBI taxonomy): Eukaryota > Metazoa > Platyhelminthes > Trematoda > Strigeidida > Schistosomatidae > Schistosoma > Schistosoma turkestanicum. Next base: position 756,559 of record OX103972.1, on the reverse strand, counting down.
ATTCATTACGATCATATTCTTTAAGATGAATCTCTACTACAAGATTATGTTTATTTTAGCATCAATAAGTTACAAAATGGGGAATTACAAATTTCAATTTCAGAAAATTCATGATATAAGAAGACATATTTTGTGAGATAGTACCATTTCGTGCTTTCTTGTCAGTCACATACAAGCAACATGTTTTTTTTGTGTAAATACAGTTTTGAAGATAAGGTCAAAATTTCTTATTTAGTATGACATTCACTCACTTACCATGGTTCTAGTGAGTGAATGTCATGCTAAATAAGAAATTTTGACCTTATCTTCAAAACTGTATTTACACAAATAACATGTTGCTTGTATGTGACTGACGAGAAAGCACGAAATAGTACTATCTCACAAAATATGTCTTCTTATTTCTCTATTCAAATTTATCAAAGGGAACCACTGTTTTGAATTCATGATACGTTTAATAATTCTACAGAAATCAATATGTATAGTTTCGTTTCTATCATTTGAAAAACCATTCTGACTTTCTATTTGACTTTAGTCGGTTGTTGTGAAGATTGTTATTTTTTTTTTGAAACCATGAATCAATCAATGTTAGACCACCATTAGAAACCTGTAAACGCTGGATGGCCGTTTCGTCCTGGTATGGGACTCCTCAGCAGTGCACATACATTCATGGTTTCAAAAAAATGTATAACTTAACAATCTTCACGACCCCATAATGCAAATTACCTGTTCTCAATAGTGACTAGCTTCGTAAGAAGTCTTCTCCGAGTTCTAGCGGGAAGACGTGACCAGTGAAGTTCAACCTGTTCGAATGTAGACAGTAACTACAGAAGACTGTGTATGAGGTTGCACAACTCCGTGAATTTGATCAAGTTAGACATTAACACCGTCAGATACCGGCTCAGTGGTCCGATGGTTAGGCATTCGCCTACAACACCGAAGGCCTTGGGTTCGAATCCTGCAGTAGTGCAGGAGTCATGGATGCGCACTGCTGAGAAGTCCCATACCAGGACGAAACGGCCGTCCATTGCTTCCAAGTTTCTATTTGAAGCCTTATATTCATGCCATAGTTCAATCGTGAGTTTGGGAAATTCTTATCAACCACAACGCTGATTATTCTAACTACTGACTCAAGATCACAAAGTCAAGAATTAAACTGGAGGCGATAAATATGAACGTGTAAAAAGAAAATCATGCGTTTCTCTTTTGATATCGTTAATAAAAAAATGTATATACAGAGCTTGTAATGTGCTAGCAACCTTGATGTCAATTTCACATGATCTATCGCACTAGCCTCAGGACAAATTACTTCATCTATTCTTGTGCAGTTATAATTGACACGTAATTTGACCTTTGTTAATTAATTGTCGCCTTTTAAAACATTTACTGTTATTATTATTATCATTATTTGGGTGTGTATATCGCTTACTTTATTCATCCTATGCCTTTAATTTGTCATTGTCTAAGCGTACATAGCCACACCCGATCAAATTAAAATTGACCTACTCACTTATTTGCTTTCTCTGATTCACTTTGCCTTATCGATGCTTATCCTCATTTGTATTTGTGTAAAAAGATTGCATTAAAGTACATTCATTCACTTTCTAATCTCTGTATATAATTTCGCATTATTGCGGTCATTTAAACGCACTATTAGCTTAAGTCTAATATTTTACTCATTCATCCCAATTGGAGTCAAATCATTACTTACTTACTTACTTACGCCTGTTACCTCCAATGTATCATAGGCCGCATACCAGTTTTCTCCAACCCTGTCCTGGGCTTCTCTCTCCAGTTCTGTCCAATGTTTGTTCATTCTTCTCATATCTTTCTCTATTTCTCGGCGTAATGTATTCTTTGGCCTTCCTCTTTTCCTTTTGCATTCAGGGTTCCATGTGAGGGCTTGTCTCGTGACTCAGTTAGGTGCTTTTCGTAGTGTGTGTCCTATCCACTCCCATCGCTTCTTCCTCATTTCCTCCTCCACTGCAATTTGGTTTGTTCTCTCCCACAGTTCATTGTTGCTGATGGTGTTTGGCCAACGAATACGAAGTATTTTGCGTAGATAACTGTTAATAAACACTTGTATCTTCTGGATGATGGCTTTTGTAGTTCTCCAAGTTTTCGCTACATACATTAGAACTGTCTTAACATTTGTATTGAAAATCCTGATTTTGATTTTGTTTGAAAGTTGTTTGGAGTTCCAGATATTTTTCAACTGTAGAAATGCAGCCCTTGCTTTGCCAATCCGCTCCCTCACATCTGCATAGGATCCACCTTGGTTGTCGATGATGCTGCACAGTTATGTAAAGGTGTTAACGCCCTCCAAGGCATCTCCATCAAGAGTGATTTGGTTGGTGCATGTTGTGTTGCATCGGAGAATTTTGCTTTTTCCTTTATGTATGTTGAGACCTACTGCTGCAGAGGCTGCTATACTGGTCGTCTTCTCTTGCATTTGTTGTTGAGTGTGCGATAGAAGAGCCAAGTCATCTGCGAAGTCCAGATCGTCCAGCTGCGTCCTAACTGTCAAATCATGGACTGCTAAAAAAATTCCTGTCTTTTTATCCTTTCATTTTAACGTTACAAGTGTGAATTAAAGTAAAAACAAGCTCTAAGGAATGTTAATTATTAACAAGCCTCCTAGGGTAGACCGATTGTGGAGAAGTCAAACGTCACTTACATTCACCTGTTACCCCTGTTAGAGTATAGGCCGCCAACCTACGCTGTCCTGGGTCATTCTTTACAGTTCTGTTCAATTTTTCGTCATTCTTCTCGTGTCCCTTCTCCGTTTTTCGACATAATCTGTTCCTTGGCCTTCCTCTTTTCCTTTCGCTTTAAGGATCCTAAGCTAAGGCTTATCTTGTCATACTCAGTTGGCTGATATCCTCGCTGTGTTTTCTATCCACTTCTAGGATTTCTTCCTGATTTCTTTCTCCCCTGGAATCTAGTTTGTTTTCTCTCACGAAAGGTTATTGCTGATGATATCTGACCAAGGGATTCGAATTATTTTGCGTAGACTGGATCTTGTTACAAAATCTAAGTATCAGTAACACTTATTCAGTAGAAGAGTAATCTCAATTTATACAGGTGACAAGTTGATAACACGTATGTCAGTAAGAGCAAACCATAATCTAATTTACTCAGAGATTTTTACATCTTCAGTTGTGTGAAGGAGTTTCGTTCTCTGAGCTGGATGTTTTAGTTTTGTAGTTTTCATTGTTGTTCTGAACAACACTATAGATAGCACAAACTCCCGATAGAAGTGAATTATCAATTAGAGTTATGGAGATTAGTGTTTTTACACATTTGAACTCATCAATCAGTCATTGTTAGACCAGCATTAGAAACCTGGAAGCACTGAAAGATGGCCGTGTCGTCCGTTGTATAGGACTCATCAGCAGTGCGATTCCACGACTTCTGCACCTCGCAGGATTCGAACCCAGGACCTTCGGTATTGTGCGCAAACGCCTAACCTCTGGGCCACTGGACCGGCATCCAAAGGTGTTAATGTCTAACTCTGATTGATCTAGGGATTTTCGCGTGACCTCACCCATTTGTCTTTGGTAGTTACTGCCTACACCCGACACGGTTGAACTCCACTGGTCACGTCTTCTCACTAGAACTCTGAGAATTTCCTCACGAAACTAGTCACTAATGCGCACATTTTACGATATTTTCAATTAGACATTAACATCGTTGGATGCCGGCCCAGTGGTCCGATGGTTAGGGTTTCGCGCATTGCTGATGAGTCCCGTACCAGGACGAAACGGCCGTCGACATATGACATGTAGCTTATTCTGTTGACCTCGATCTTGACTGGTTATTATTGTTGACAATAAAACTGTCGTTGTTTGCACCTTTGTTTTGATTGTATCCCCCCTTTTTTAGTTGTAGGATAAATCAATTTCGAATTGAAAAGTAGTTTTTAAACTACAAACAACTAATACTTAGTTACATCGATTCTAGTTTGTTAGCCTACCTAGTAATGTGGTTTGTGTCATATAGCTTGGTCAATTATGATGGAACATTAGGTTCGTTTAATTTTAGTTATACTTTTATAAATAGGAGTGGGTCATAAAGTTTCGGTTATGCTCGTCACTTGAAGTGTTTGAAACTATTAAAGGGTTCACCCTAGTTGATAAATGAGAACGAGACAATGAACCAATGACACGTTATGCTACTCTGATCAGTTGCGCCAAAGGAACTAACGAAGAAGTCTTGATATGGTGTGGAAAGTGTATTCTACAAACATGCAGCAAACACACTGATCTCAAGCACACAAATGGCGTTTATTTATACTTCATAGAAATGTCCTTGGGATAGTCACAAAAATAGCACACTAAAATACACAGCAGCCAATCACAGCCATGGATTTTCCTAATGGGAAATGCTATCTCAAGGTCAACTGATCAGCCCATGAATAAAATCAAAAATGAGGGCATTTATCAAGCGTGTTCTGGGGATCTAACGACCCCGACAGTTCCCCATCCGGCTGTTAAATCTTGACTTAGATGATACTTACTACTATCATCAAAAAGTAGTATTCCCTAGCCAATTAACCAGTTTGTAAAGTTCACTTAATTCTGATTGGTTTTTGAAGAAAAAAAGGAATGTAATCACGTGATTCATTGGAAAATGCTTAGAATAATATGAGCACAACATGTGTAACATACACACACACACACACTGTGAGAATGACCTACTTGAGTACTTGATTAAGAATTCATTCTTGGTGAGTAGTGTACTGCATGTGATTTGATTGTTATTTGGAATAATTTTCAGAAATTCAAAGAAGGAAGGATTTTTTCCTTTAAATGTTCCGTTTAAAATTATCTAACAAACTAATCATCCAATTAACCGGCATAGTGTGTGTGAATAAAACACCTTAAATTTAAGACGTGATAATTGTGTTTATATAGTCGTTTTTAAAAAGATCTTTGATATAGATTACAATTGTATTTTATAAGTGTGAATAATAATGAGATTTACAGAAAGCTTTCGGACCTTCTCCAAAAAGTTAAGCGCTCTGATAAAGTAATGATGCCTAGTGACTTTAACGCTTAAGTAGGTAAACTAAGTAAAAAGGAAAGACACCTGGGTGGATCTTATGGTGCCGCGGATCAGAGAACAGACAATGGCGACCGTTGGGTGCAACTGTGCTAAGATAACAGCCTATTACTAGCAAACACTAAATTTAAGCATGAGGAGAAACATCTGTTGACCTGGCGACCTCCAAAGTCGTCTCAACGTTGGACCCAACTAGATCGCATCGCAGGTCCTGAAACACAGACACACATTTAGACATCCAACAATAGTCGTGTTTCTGGACCTAAAAGCGGCATTTGACTCAGTGGATCGTGAGGTTCTGTAGCAGTGTCTGTCATTGAAAGATGTACCAAAGAAGTACATTAACCTTATACAACCTCTCTACTAGAACACCACTGGTCGAGTGAGAGCTTATGGCGAACTGTCAACGGAATTCTCTACTTCAAGTAGTGTTCGTAAGGGATGTCTACTCTATCCATCCTTGTTTAACTTTGTCGTAGAAATCCTTTTACGGTTAACATTATCCTCATCAGATTTTTCAGGGGGTTGACCTTCTACGAGGAAAGTCGCTTACTGATCTGGAATATGCCGCCGACATAGTCCTATTCGGTGAAAACGCTTACAAAAAACAGTCTTCTGAACACCTTAAGCAACGATGCAAGCATGTTTAGGATACGGTTTTCGCCGTCGAAATGCAGAATGTTGCTTCAAGATTGGGTTGCATCGGCACCTGAACTAGTGATAGGGGTAGTCAAGCGTGTTGATCACTCCACTTATCTTGGAGATCTCATCAGTGCTGATGGCCTGGTGACTGACGAAATCTCAGCACGGATACAGAAGGCTAGATTGGCTTTTGCCAACCTGCGTCATTTGTGGCGCAGGCGAGATATCCGTCTGCTAACCAAAGGACGGGTTTACTGCGCAGTAGTTCGCTCCGTCCTACTTTATGGCTGTGAAACATGGTCAATCAGAGTAAAATATATTCGTAGGTTACTGGTTTTCGATCATAGATGTTTAAGAAGCATTGCTCGTGTATCGTGGGACAACTTAGTGAGCAATGCTGCCATTAGGAAACCAGTACTAGGTAAGGATGGCAGATCAATTTGATTGAGTATTGAAATTTAAGACGTGATAATTGTGTTTATATAGTCGCTTTTAAAAACGCCTTGGATATGGATCGCTATTGTATTTTATAAGTGTGAATAATATTTTTAATGTACACAATTGTTGGGTTATTCAGTTGAGTGACATTTTATTCTCAATTATGGTATGTTGTAGAGTTGTCTCGTGGAAGCGAAGTAAACAGAATGTTCTTTAGAGATAGTTACTGGTTAAGTGAATGAATCTGTGACCACCTTGAATGACATGACTTGAAGCCGTTCGTAATGGTGAGGATGCATCCACTTTTTGTGTTCTCTGAAATTCTTATCTTCTGAATTATAATTCTTGAATAATATCTTCGAACCCTAATCTTCTCCGATTACTGCTAATACTTCTAATACCTCTACCACTATTGGATTTAAACTGAAAGTAGCGTCTCTGTGCTAATGTGATATGGCAAACTGAACTGATGTACGTACCTACGTACGTACGAAGTTCTACCTCGTAACTAGCTGACTGACTGTGAACATTTCAACACACACTATTATGGCCAAGACTGAATTAGTTAACAATTGATCAGTTGAATGCAATAAGCCGAATTGAAAAATAGTCAATGATTCTTCAACTTACACTTTTAACCAATTCATTTTTCACTGAATTCTTATCGGTGTTTTGTTCCCGAACAAAAGTAAACAGTCGCTGACCATCTGGCTTTGCTTTGTTTTCGTGTTAATAACGTTCAGTGTTCTTTGTAGGATATTTGTAATCTAAATAACCCCTTTTTGTTGTGGTTTTGTTTAAATTCAACAGTTGATGATTAATAACCTTGAAAACAGATTCAATTTGTAAACGTTCATTCATTTGAATGTTTCACAAATAAATTTTGTATTTAAAATGATAATTGCTGAACAAATTTACTCATGAAATGTATTCATAAACTAATCTCAAATGAACTTTGTCGAATTCGAATGTCTAACATCATTCTAAGTCATGTACAATGTAAATCGTGGCAGAAAAATAGAACTAAATCGAATCAGTTAGTCAGCTACAACGGAGAACTTCATACGTACGTACGTTCATCAGTTCAAATTGCCATACAATATTACCACACACAGAGATGGCATTGTCAATTCAAACCCTATAATAGCACAGGGAGTAGAAGTATTAGCGGTTTTTGGAGAAGATTAGGACTGGAGGATATTATTCAAGAATCATAATCCAGTGAAATGCACTTAAAAAGATTTAAGGAAAGGTCTTGAGCCAATGAGAGAGATTAGGGATAGATATCATTCAAGAAGTGTATTCCAGTGGAGTAATTTAAAAAGAGGAAAAACTGTCATGAGGAACTCAGAAGATTGTAGTTTGAGAGAAGACACAGAGTGGATGATGTGCGCCATTACAAACGAATTCGAGCTATGTAATTCAAGGTTTGTAACCAACAGTTACTATCGTCTCGCAGATCCTAACCAGATAGTCTATACCTACCAACATGACTCAGTCCACTTGTCGATGACTTCAAGAATTTGCACCATGTTTTGTACTGGCCGATCTAGCTTTTTCCAACTTACCCCTACATCAGACAAACATCGAAGTAGTTAGTGACTAGGAATACGTAACACATAACTCGGCCACATCATCTAATGAACATTCTCTATTTCACTAACTGATCTACCATCTTTACCTAGAAGCCGTTTTCTAACACCGGTAATGCTTCGAAGACACCCATGATCGAATACCAGTAACCAGTAATACGAACATCCTTTACTCTTAGTGGCAATATTTCTCACTCTGTGCAGTAGAGTCGTCCTTTGGTTAGCGAACGGATATCTCACCTTCGCCATAAGTTGGTAAAAGTCGATTAAGCCTTCTGTATCCGTACTGAGAACCCATCACGCACTAGGCCATTAGTGTTGGGGACGTTAAATCCCCAGAACTCGCTTGATAAATGCCTTAATTTTGGATTTCACATTTGCGAGCATGGGCTGATTAGCTGACCTTGAGATTTTATTTCTCATCAGGAAAATCCTTGGCTGCTGTGTATTTTGGTGTGCTATTTTTGTGGCTGTCCAAAGGACGTTTCTATGATGTATAAACAAACGAGATTTGTCTGCTTGATTGCATTGTACTTGCTGGGTGTTTGTAGAATATACTTTCTACGCTTATCAAGACTTTCTTTAGCCGTTTCAGATCAAGGTAGCCTACCTGGACACTAATTCATTGTCTTGTTCGCGTTTATCAACTAAGGTGAACCTGTTATAGTTTCAAGCATACGTAGTGAGGAACCTAACAATTGGCAATGATGAAACTCCCAAGATAAATGAAACAGTCAAAACGCTCAATTACTTCACTCCTCATCACTAGTTCAAGCGCCGATGCAAACAAATCTTGAAGCAACATTTTGTTAATTCAAGGGTGAGAATCCAATCCCGAACATGCTTGCATTATTGTGAATTAATCACTGCTGAATAGAAACACATTTGAACAATGCACTAGTCAATACACATATGAAATCCTCAGTCAACTATTGTTAGAACACCATAAGAAACCTGGAAGCACTCAAGGACGCCCGTTTAGTCCGTCGTCTAGGACTCATCAACAGTGTTCATCCACGACTCCTGCACCTCACAGGATTCGAACCCTGGACCTTCGGTTTTGTGAGCGAACACCTAACCTCTGGACCACTGGGCCAGCCATCTAACGGTGTTAATATCTAACTCTGATTGATCAAGAGATTTTGCAGAAATCCATGAGGTCATTGACAAGTGGACTGAGTCATGTTGGTAGATGTCGACTACTTGGTTGGGGTCCGCGAGACGAAAGTCACCAATCGTTAGAGACCTTGAACAACGACATGGCTCAAAATCGTTTGCAATGGCGCAAGTGCATTCATTCGTTGAGCTCTCTCAAATCCTAATCTTCTTGATTTGTCAGCACATCTACCTTTGTCTTTCTAATCTTATCTGAATGAATTATACTTCTTGAATAATATCTTCAAACCCTAGTCTTCTTCATTACCATTAATACCTCTACTATCTCTGCTATCACTATGGGATTTGATTTGACATTTGCGTCTCTGTGCTAATAATGTGGTATGGCAACATGAACTTATGTACATACGCACGAAGTTTTACGTTGCGACTGACTGACTGCACTAGTAAATGCCAAAAAGAAAGACATCCTCCTCCTGAATATCAACTCGAAAAAAACAATATGATAGGGAGTACAACTATAAATAACCCTAAAACGGTAAAAAAAAAATGAAACCAAATCAAATCAAATCAAAAACACACATTTATTGCATCTCTTTTCTTACACCACATACATGGAAGCATATTGATTGTTGGTAAAAGCAAATACAACTACACACACACACAAGCACACATGCACACACAATTCAGTCAGAATCATCCACCTTTCCAATACACATTCAAAAACAAGCACAGTCACGTATATAGAATCGAATTGATGTCTTCATTATTGTTTTCGAAATGGAAGGCATTCAAATAGAAATTAGAATAAAACAAAAAGTTGTATGTGTGTGTGTGTGCCATTTTTCGAGAAATGATGATGAACAGTTTGTAACAAAAAGGAAAAATTAAAGAAGTCAACTACTACTGTATAGTGTAATGAGTGAGTGTTATTGCATTAATTAGAAATCACATATAGTTCCGGTAGAGGAGAAAAGAAATCAAAAGTAAAACTCATTTTAAAATTAATTTTTAAAAACAGTTTCTTTTTTGAAAATTAAAACAACCGCGAAATTAACAAATCATTTAAAAAAAAATGCTGAAAGACATCATTGATGATAGAAAGGAAAGATTTGGGTGTTTTTTTTATTTTACAGAAAAAAAAATGACACATTTTTCCTCATGTTTATCAAATGGTTTTTGCACAATAGACGCACACCTATGTGAACATGAGAGAGAGTGTAAGTAGGTATTTCATGCAATCAATAAAGTAACAAGGCATTACAGAGGAGGAGGAGGCGACGGCGGCCGCGGTAGCCGTGTACAGAATATACACGCACACACATACAAGTATTCATTTGGGCAAAGTGAATTTTACACCAAAAGAAACATTGAAACAAACCTAAAGAGCACAACCCCATATTGAATATTGAACAGAATTGTTCATGCCATAGAAAGAATGCTAGTTGTGTATACATTTTCATTTTATACATGATGGTATGCATGCATGATTTGTCGAAATTACGAAACAATAAGATGGACGATAATCAATAGAGAGATTATTTTTATTGCTAATCAACAACACTTTTAATGAATTGTTTCAATGTTGACTAGTTTTTTTATTTTAAAAACAATGATATCTTATGATAATTTAGATAAAAGTAAGATTAAAACAAGCAAATAACAGAACGAAGACAATATGATAAAAGCATGCGAACATGTGAAAGCATGCAATGACCTTGAAACGAGTCATTCATTCAATCGTTCGTTCAATATTCAATATATCTATGAATTGCTATTGTTGACCGCTTTCATTTTCTAGCTGTTGCATGAATTTATTACGAAGTTTAGCAATTTTTGATTTAGACAATGAACCATGTGAACGAAACATTGACTAAATTATGAAGAAAAAAAGAAAATAAATATAGAAAAGCTATGAATTTAAACAAAGAAAAAGCAATTCAATTTTCATTGTTCAAATGAATCTATACAAAACAGATAACAAATCAAAAGAAACAATTACGAAACAAACAACTAAGGGAATCAATCTGTTATTCATTCGATAAACATGTACATATTGTGGTGGTGTTTCGTTCTCTGAGCTAATTAGTTTCGGGTTAATTATTTTCATCATGAGAAACGCTGTTGTGATGAAACTGAGATGGTGGAGAAAACTTGTAGCTCAGGTGGATGATTGTGGTGGTGTTTCGTTCTCTGAGCTGGTTGTTTTGGTTGTGGAGCTTTGATTGTTCTTCTGAACAACATCATCAGCACGAACTTCAGATAGAAGATAGATATCCACGCAACTTCATTAAAAAACATCAACCAAAACCATCATCAGAAGTGAAATCAAGCACAGGAACAAATAAACGCATCATCCTACCATACATCAAAGACATATCGGAACATACGGCACGACTACTGAAACCATTTGGAATAGGTGTGGCACACAAACCAACACAATCACTTCAATCAATCCTATGTTGTAGACCAAAGGACAAAATGACAAAGGAAGAAAAACCAAATATCATCTACAAAATAAATTGCTCAAACTGTGAAAAACACTACATAGGACAAAGTGGACGACCTCTTCAGCTCCGTTTACGCGAACATCAATTAGCGGTCAAACGACACGACAACCCTTCGCTTATCTCAATACACACCGACAATTATGGACACACATTTGATTGGAACAGTGTGGAAATACTGGATAGAGAGAGTACAATGAACATTAGGGAATTTTTAGAAGCTTGGCACTCAGGTCAATCAGCAATCAACAAACACATTGACAGTGATCCAGTTTATCAACCGATCAGCAAAATCATAGCTGACACAGGATCAAGAAATAGATCAAAAGGGGGGATACAATCAAAACAAAGGTGCAAACAACGACAGGTTAAAGGTCAACAGCGACCAATCAAGATCGAGGTTAGCAGAACAAGCTACAGGTCAAACGTGGAGAAACTCGAATGCTTCACTTCTATCTGAAGTTTGTGCTGATGATGTTGTTCAGAAGAACAATGAAAGCTCCACAACCAAAACGCATCCAGCTCAGAGAACCAAACACCACCACCACAATCATCCACCTGAGCTACAAATCTTCACCATCTCAAAATACGTAACACATGTCCCAACCACCTCAACTGATGAAGTTTCAATGCTTCATCTATTGATTTTCATCCTTACCTAGAACTCGTTTCCCACCGGTAGCACTGCTTGCTCGGTCGTCCCAGGATACACGAGCAATGCTTCGGATACGCCTATGACCGAAGTCCAAGTAGGCTACAGTAAGGTTTATGTTTACAACTCAACTGTGGACGAATAAATGATTTATTAGCTATAAAGTGAGTGACTGCGGGAACTCAATCGCTCAGTTTATAATGCGATAGCGTTTTGAAGCAAATGACACAATGGGTTCGAGTCCTGGAGTGAACATCGACTCATGGATGTATAGATACATTCAACTGATGAGTCTTAAATATAGAACGAAATGTGAGTTCTGTATTCCATAGATAGCCACCAATTAGATCTGCTAGTCTCATTAAACATCACCAAAATTGAAAACGGTGGATTTCAAACTCTTAACTTGACGATCAATATTATTTTTTCTGGTTATTCAGTCAATAAGTTACTAGGTAGAACTTCGTACGTATATACATCTGTTTAAGTTTCCATAACATATTAGCACAGAGATGCAATTGTCAACTCAAATCCCATAGTAGTAAAAGTATTAATAGTAATCGGCGAGATAAGGGTTTGAAGACGCTATTGAAGGAGTAGGATCTAGTGAAATAAACTTAAAAACAGAAAGATAAAGGTGATGTGGAATTCAGAAGGTTAGAATTTGAGAGAACACAAAGAATAAATGCACCTAAGCCTTTGCAAGCGGCTTTCAGCCATGTCATTCAGGGTTTCCAACCATCGGCTACATTCGTCTAACGGACACCAACCAGGTAGTCGACACCTAAAAACATAACTGAATCCTGTTGTCAGTGACTTGATGAATTTCTTCCATCTTTTGGTTTGACCGCCGTTGGCTTTCTTCCAACCTACTCCTACACCATAAAACATAGCTCGTCGAGACAGTCGGTAGTTGAACATTCCTAACACATGTCCAACATACCTCAACTGATCAAGTTTCACTACTTCATCTATCGACCTACAATCTTTACCTAGTACTCGTTTCCTAAAAACAGCATTGCTTACTCAATAGTAGCAAGATAAACGAGCAATGCTTCGGAGACACCTATGATCGAAAACCAGTAACCTAAGAATATCCTCTACTCTGATTGACCATGTTTTGCAGCCATAAAGTAGGACAGAGCAAGATACTATACAGTAAACCCGTAAATTAAAACTCAATACATTCGTCAGCATATAATTGGTAATCATTTCCTGTTAGAATAAATTTAATTACACTGAGATCCATAAGTGTCCCACAAATGTTCTCTAGCTAATATCTAACTAACCCTTATGACTAAAACCCATGACCAAATTCACACATACACATGTATGATTTAATTGAAACAGTAAGAAATGTTAATCAATATATATGGAGTAGATTTGTACTATTTTACACTAATGTTATTAAAGATTACACAATTTTTATATACTTTGGAATTATTAAAGTAAGCTGTTATTACACTGATTGAAAATACAATCCTTTTTCTATCATTCGACCTTGAGTATGCGGATGACATTGTCTAAGTGATCCGCAATTTATCGGTTAGGAAAAGGTGTTTGTAGTTAGATCATGTGATATGGATATTCTAAATGCAAAGTACTTTTACAAGACTGGCAAGGCCCTAAACCTGTACTCAATAATGTCAGTGAGTAGATAGATGTGGTCAGAAAGTTCATTTATCTGGGTAGGTGAGTAAATGTCGTCGGGGGTGTAAGTGATGAGATCGATTTCAGTATACTGAAAACCACAATGGATTGTGCTAGTTTGAGTGTAAAACGTCTGATCTACAACGTGTCAATGAGAGCAGTTTTGATCTATACTTGCGAACCTTGGTCTCACCGAGTTGGGAATGTTAAGTGATACTCTGTGTTCAATTCATCAATGTCTCTAAAGAAATATTAACATTCAGTGAAAATACTATGTCAGTAATGAAGAGGTCTGGCTAATTGAGTGTTACGATAATTCAATCAGTGTCACCATCTTGAAACATCGACTGCAATGACTTGAACAAACACTACGGATTCCACATCATGCATTATTTGCCTACGCTAGGAGTGGTTTGAAAAGGCAGAGAAGTGATTAGCGTATGACATACTGCCCTAGTACGAAAGAAAGTTGTACAAGACTGACTTTTTTCGTGCCTTCAAGACTCTCTTGTTAGGATCCTAAGGACAGAGTAATACAAGGGTTTGAGACACATTCACACAAATGGCTCAAAATAGAAGCCAGATAATCAAACTGTAACTTTCTTTTACTTTCTTCAAGTAAGTAAGGGGAACTTCTTTAACCAAAAGCTTTTTTTATACTTGTAATTCATCTAACTGAACTGCTTCTCCCAACATTAATATGATTTTTACGTTCATACTCTAACACCATCGGATGACAGTGCACTGGTCTAGAAGATAAGCGAAGGTCCTGCGTTAGATTCCCGCGTGCAACGGTTGTGGATGAGCAGTGCTGATGAGTTCCACTTACTTACTTACTTACTTTAGCCTATTACCCACAATGGAGCATAGGCCGCCGATCAGTTTTCTCCAGCCAATTCTGTACTGAGCTTCCCTTTCCAATTCTGTCCAAATTTTGTTCATTCCTCTCATATCTTTCTCTATTTCTCGGCGTAATGTGTTCTTTGGCCTTCTTCTTTTCCTTTGACCTTGAGAGTTCCATGTGACGGCTTGTCTTGTGACGCAGTTCGGTGCTTTTCGTAGTGTGTGTCCTATTCACTTCCACCGCTTCTTCCTGATTTCCTCCTCCACTGTAATCTGATTTATTCTCTTTCCCACAGTAAGTTGTTACTGACAGTGTCTGGCCAAATGAGTTCTACACTGTTACGAAATGGCCATTCAGCACTTCTCGGTTTCTAATGGTAATCTAATATAGATTGATTCATGATTTGAATGTAACTGCTACTCAACTTTATCCTTTTCGTAATTAGAATCATCTAATTTTCTCTATTTCTTCACAAAACTTTAAGCACAAGGAAAAATATCTTTTGACGTTGCGACCCCTCAAGAATCGACCCAACTACATAATCCATGGCAGTATGGTTATATTGAGCATTGACTTGTAATAGTTAATCGGTCACTTAACAAATCTTAGACAGACAGATACAACGTAGAACTTCGTAACATAAGTACATCAGTTCATGTTGCCATACCACATTAGCACAGAGGTATAATCGTCATTTCAAATCCAATAGTAGAAAAGGTAGTGAAGGTATTAGAAATAATCAGAGAGGTTAGGATTAGAAGATATTATTCATGAAGTATGATTCAGTGAGAAAAGTTTAGAGAATCAAAACTAGAGGGGTTGAAGAATCCAGAAGATTAGGATTTAAGAGAACACAAGGAATAAATGCACCGGCGCTATTGCAAACGGTTTTGAGCCATGTCATTCAAGGTATCTAACCATCGATTATTATCATCTTGCGGACCACAACCAGGTAGTCGACAATTACCGACATGACTCAGTCCACTTGTCAATGACTTCATGGATGTCTGCCATGTTTTGATTTGGCCGCCCCTAACTTTCTTCCAACCTATTCCTACACTACAAAACAAAGCTTGTCGAGGCAGTCGGTGGTTAGGCATACGCAACACATTTCCCAACCACCTCAACCGGATGAAGTTTCACTAGTACTTCGTCTATTGATCTACCATTCTTACCTAGCACCGGTTTCCTAATAACATCGCTGCTCACTCGGATGTCCCAGGATATACATACATATATATCTATATATATATACATACATAATGAGAGATAAGTGAATAAACTTGTCTAACTAAATCATTCAACTAACACAACGCTTTCAATGCAAACAAACACATTGTTTACATCAATTTTATCATTTCACAATGTGAATAACCATCTTTTTAAGCATAAACATTTGTGTGTTGTAAATAATGATTAATAGAATAATAATAATAATAATAATAATAATAATAATAATAATAATAATGTAAATATTAATCAATAATCACGCATCTCATTATTAAACGAGTATCCGAAATAGTGAAGTCAAGTTTCATGAATAATTATACAACTAGGCAATACAAATGTTCAAGATTGTTTAGTTCAGTTATCATCATAACATTTTGTATGTTTTGGAAAGGAATCAAGGTTGATTAAGATTTATATGATGAAATCATTGAATTGTGTCAACTAGTAGGTTTTAAGTTTAAACATTAATCTATCTAGAATTTGAAATCATCAATCAATCATTGTTAGACCACCACGATTAGAAACCTGGAAGCATTGAAAGACGGCCGTTTCGTCCTCGTATGGGACTCATCAGTGGTAGTGCGCATCCACGACTCCTTCAACCATCAGGATTCGAACCCGGGACCTTCGGTATTGTGCGCAAACGCCTAACCATTGGATCACTGGGCCGGCATCCAACAGTGTTAATGTCTAACTCCGATTGAGCTAGGGATCAATCAGATCAATAAGAGTTAGACAGAAACACCGTTGGATGCCGGCCCAGTGGTCCAATGTGTAAAAACACAAACCTCCATCACCCTGCCCCAAAACTATCTAGAATTGTTGGTCCTCAAACCAAATGAAACTCAATGCTTATAAGGTGGTCAGTCAATCAGTCAGTTACAGCATAGAAGGTCATACGTATGTACATACGTACGTATGTACACACATAGAGATGGAACTGTCACTTCAAATCCCATAGTAGTAAAGGTTGTAGAAGTATATACAGTAATCAGAGATTTTAGGGTTCGAAGATATTATTCAAGAAGTATAATTCAGTGAAATCAACTTAAAAAGAGAAACAGAAGATTATGATTTGAGAGAACACAAAGAATGGATGCACCTGCGCCATTACAGACGCTTTTGAGCCATGTCATTCAAGGTCTCCAGCCATTTCGCGGATCCCAACCAGGTAGCCTACATCTACCAACATGGCTCAGTCTACTTGTCAGTGACTTTATGGATTTGTGTCATGTTTCGGTCTGGCCGCCTATAGCTTTCTTGCAACTTACCACTACACCAGACATCATCGCTGTCCAAGGTAGTCGGTGATTGGGTATTTGTAACACATGTCCCAAACACCTCAGCTGATGGAGATTCAGTACCTCATCAATTGATTTGTTATCCTTAACTAATCCCTTTCTTCTAATATTAGCATTGCCTACTCGATAGTCCCAAGACAAACGAGCAATGCTCCATAGATACCTATGATCGAAAACCAGTAACCTACAAATATCTTCTACTCTTATCCATATAGTAGGATGGAGCGAACTTAGTGAGACGCCGAAATTTGTGTCTATGTTATAAGGTGGTGAACATTGTTGAGTTTCATTAAAATCATTAATTAATCAATGTTCGAAGACCATTAGAAAGCCTAAAAGCACCTACAAGGCTATTTTATCCTAGTGTGGAACTAATTAGCAACATATATCCACGAGTCCGGCATGCGGGAATCAAACCCGGGACCTTATATCGCGCATGGGAACGATTAAAGAGGTTGAACTTTACTGCCTACACCCGACAGGTTTGATCGCTACTGGTCACAGCTTCGATTCCTGCAAACACGTGTGGTGGATGCGCATTGCTGAAGAGTCACCAAACTAGGATGAATGTACATCATTGGCCAAGAAATGGATTCATTTTCTAAGCAGAATTGATGCCTACATATATGCGTATAAATGAGTATTGATGTAAATGATACGAGAGCTCGACTGGCTTTTGTCAATCAGCGTCATTTATGGCGTAGGCGAGATATCCGTTCGCTAACCAAAGGACGGGTGAACTGCGTAGCAGTTCGATCAGTTCTCATATATGGCTGTGAAACACGGCCGTTAGGAGTAGAAGATGTTTGTAGGTTACTAGTATTCAATCATAAGTGTCTTCGAAGCATTGCTCGTATATCGTGCGACAATCGAGTAAGCAATGCTATCGTTAGGAAACGAGTACTAGGTAACGATGGCAGATCAATAGATGAAGTATTGAAACTTCATCAGTTGAGGTGGTTGGGACATGTGTTACGTATGACTAACCACCGAGCGCCGAGACGAGCTATTTTTTGTGGTGTAGGAGTAGATTGGAAGAAAGTTATCGGAGACCAAACCAAAACATGGCAGACATCTATGAAGTCACAGACAAGTGGACTGAGTCATGTTGGTAGATGTAGACTACCTGGTTGGGGTCCGCGAGACGAAAGTCACCAATGGTTAGAGACCTTGAACGACATGGCTCAGAATCGTTTGCAATGGCACAAGTGCATACATTCGTTGTGTTCTCTCAAATCCTAATCTTCTGGATTCGTCAGCACCTCTACCATTGTCTTTCTACTCTTATCTCATTGAATTATACTTCTTGAATAATATATCTTCAAACCCTAGTCTTCTTCATTACCATTAATACCTCTACACTATCTCCATCACTATGGGATTTGATTTGACATTTGCGTCTCTGTGCTAATAATGTGGTATGGCAACATGAACGGATGTACACAGACGTACGAAGTTCTACGTTGCAACTGACTGACTAACTGACTGATGTAAATGATTCGATAGCCAAATAGACTCTCAAGGATATCACACAGAAAAAAAAGAACTAAAATGAATTATTGAACTATGTAAATTCATCAGTTCACTGAAATAACTAAATCAAACAGCTGAAAAATATGCCCGAGTAGCATAGACAGATAGAGAAACTATTACTGGGGAGATTTTTTTAAAAAAAATTTCCTATCAATGTATCGATCAAAAAAATTAGGATACACAATGAGTTTATACAAAAAAAAGGAGAAACATGGTAATTTATGCCAAAATCTTGTCTTTTTTTTTAGAAAAAAATCCGAACAGAATGATAAACATGTGGTTAAGTCTAATTCCCAGACATTAAATCAGATAACTGGAATAAAAATCCGAAAGATTTTTTGTTAAATGTAAGTGAAGCAGCAAATAAGATTCACATATGAGATTTTAAAAGATTTCAAGGTATTTGAAAAAGTGTCATAAAAGACTGCAACCTGTTACACTCGTCAATTGATATGTTTGAAACTATTAGAAGCCCACCGTAGTCAGTAAACGAGAGCGAAGACAAGTGATCCAGTGACACGATAGGATACTACTCTAATCCAAGCATCCTAAGGCCCCACTAAGTAGAGGAAGAAGTCTTGATATGGCGTAGGAAGTGTATTCTACAAGCACCCGGAAAATTGGAGGTTCACAAGCACACAAATCGAGTTTATTTATACGTGACAGAAACGTCCTTGGGAGAGCCACAAAAATAGAGTGCTAAAATAATATATCAACCAATAATAGTCAAGGATTTTCCGGGTGGGAAATGTAATCTCAAGGTCAACCGGTGAGCCCATGCACGAAAACATAAAATCCAAATTTAGGACCTTTATCAAGTGAGTTTTGGGGATCTAACGTCCCCAACACAACCTTTATTTCTCTCTTACACACACACACACACTGAGGTATTAGCTAGTTAACTATAATGTTTCAAAATGAAACTAGCCAACCTGATCAATGAAAACAACTTGAATCAGATAAAAATTTTGGCAAAAAATTGTGAACTGAATACTTTTTAATGTAGCACAGCTTGATAGCATTTTAAGCTTTTACATAAAATGTAATATTAGGTATTTAGAAAATGTATTAAATGATCGTTCAGAAGTAGTAGTACAGGGTCATAGTATTTATATAAATTCCCTGTCGATTGAAAAGGGTAGTGTTTTACACTGGTTTTCAGACACTGTCCACGTGTTAGCACTATAATCTGAACAGTACAGTTCGATCCTAAGGCGTAACCACCACAATGGTAACTGAAACCCTGATGAAACATTCACACCATTAATATACATCAATATAGTGATTATTTCCGATCCATGATCCCGTCATCAATCAATAAGCGTAGTAGGAACAGGCTAATTTGACCGATTCGGCTTATATGACTGCCACAAACTCATTATTATCAGTAAAGGTGATATGCAATACAACGTGTGGCAGTCATCATAGCTGTTATCTTGACGTGGTATTCGGGCTTGCCTATCGTGATGACCCGATCGAGCTGTATTGCCTCGAACATATGTTTCTGTACGCTCTACCATGACAAGCAGGTCCATTAGAGAACGATGAGACTAAAACCAGCCACTCAAGATCAGAGGGTAAAGTCGTACTGCTGACTGACTGTGGAGGGGTGTGATAGCAGTAAGTTGTTTCCCTCGGAAAACCGGCATCTACAGCGATGCTGCCTTCTCACAAGAAACGGAGGGGTTAGAAAAGGTCAGCGGAGCAAACACTTCAAAAACTTCTCATAAAAAGGCCATGCGTGACCAGCCTCAAGCATTCGTCCCTTAGGCTCTGCGGTCACGCTACCAGGTCTCTAAGACCGATACTAATCTACCTTCCTTTCCAGGTTACTCAAGAAACACCCTTCAACGGTGTGAGCAGCCGGGAAGTGACATCCACCCTCATACCCTTAATAGCACGTAATAGCGTCCTATTGACAATAGTCCTCGGGAATGTTACAAGACATCCATCATCAGTATCAATGAAATAGGGTCACCCTGCTAACCAATTTTATAAATGGACTATTTTCCATGTAAAAACTAATTTGATTTTTTGAGTTAATTCAATTAAAATAATTCTACATTACTACAATGTATTAGCGAAATAATTGTGTCGAATATCACTTATATAACTTTTTGTTAAAAAGATAGTATAGTTAAAGCCGAATATATTATATAATCAAAGGTTAGTTTTGATTAGATTTTTTTTTAGAAAATTAAAAACATTTATTAAAACATGGATTCTGCACGAAGTACAATATGTGTGTTTTATGAGATCAGATACCAAAGAAAAGGTTTGAATAACGTTGTTTCAACTCCACCTAGAGACGTTCTAGGCTTATTATCAATCTCAAACCCAAATACAGCAAGAAGGGTTGGGGCATGGGATTAGAGAGCCTATCCTATGGAAGATTAACTTACCGAAAAAACCCTAACCAGTAAGTAATTATTGTTTGAGACGGTACTTATTTCTAACAAAATTACTGAATTTTAAGATGGTAGTTTTACCTTGAACAAATAAATGAGTCATTGTTAGATCGCTATTAGAAAGTTGACAGCACTGGACAACCGTTTCGTCCTGGTATGGGACACATCGACAGTGCCCATTCACGACTTCTGCTACCCGTAGGATTCGAACCTAGTGTCTCCGGTCTTCCACGCCAACGTTTGAACTCTAGATCATTGAGCCAGTATCCAACGGTGTTAATGTTTGACTCTGATCAATCTAAGGATTTTCACGCAACTTCAGCCATTTGCCTTCGTTAATTACAGCCTACACCCAACACGATTGAATTCCACTGGTCACGTCTTTCTCACTAGAACTCCAAGAAGCTAACAAAGCTAGTCATCAGTGTGCACACGTTTTGGTTTTGCATCAAAGCATTATGGAGATTGTTGTTTTCACAGATGGAAATCATAAACGAATCATTGTTCAACCACTAATAGTTTTTATACATTTGAAATCATCAATTAATCATTGTTATACCACCATTAGAAACCTGGAAGCACTGGACGGCTATTTCGTCCTGGTACGGGACTCATCAGCAGTGTGTAAAAACACAAAATTCCAAAACCCTGCCCGAAAATATCGTAACAGTGCTCACTAGTAACTAGGTTCGTGGGGAAATTCTCGGAGTTCTAGTTGAGAAGACGTGACCACCAATGGAGTTTAACCCTGTCGGGTCCAGTCAATAACTACCAAAGACAAATGGGTGAGGTCGCGAAAAATCCCTAGATCAGTCAGAGTTGGGCATTAACACCGATGGATACCGGCCCAATGGTTCGATGGTTAGGCGTTCGCACACAAGACCGAAGGTCCTGGGTTCGAATCCTGCGAGGTGCAGGCGTCGTGGATGCGCACTGCTGGTGAGTCTCATATCAGGACGAAACGGCCGTCTTTGAGTGCTTCCAGGTTTCGAATGGTGCTCTAACAATAATTGATTGATGATTTCAAATGTGTAAAAACACAAATTTCTCCAAAACTCTGTCCACCTAATAGTTTGTCTTCAAACAATAATAATAATAGCGAAGGAATATTTTGGGCAATTTTCAACAAAACTCATTCAACAAAACTTACATCAATAAATTGATGACAATATAATGTTTGCTTGTCTTTGCACATATTACGAAATGCTGTAATGATAACAGGGAATTCATTGCATTGAATTAAATCTTTGTAATGTAAACGGACCAATGAAAGACATACACGAAATAATACTTTATCCCCTTCGTAGAATAAACAATCGAATACACGAATTGTAGTCTATATAGTGTAGACGAGAAAAAAATGTAGAAGAACAAGAAGAAATGAACATGTAGTCAACAGAAAGCAATGATAAATGTTACTACCTATACAGCTTATCTATTCAGCTAGTCGGTCAGCTACAATATAGGACAAACCGTCGCTACTACCTTGACATGGTGATCGAGCTTGCCCAATGTTTGATGACCCGATCGGCCTAAATAGGCTGAGATATGTGTTCCTGTAGGTCCTACCGTTTTTCAGTAGAACAATGAAAGCTCCACAACCAAAACAACCAGCTCAGAGAACGAAACAC
The DNA here is from genome assembly GCA_944470395.2 of Schistosoma turkestanicum. NCBI lineage: Eukaryota > Metazoa > Platyhelminthes > Trematoda > Strigeidida > Schistosomatidae > Schistosoma > Schistosoma turkestanicum. The sequence goes on along the minus strand of OX103972.1, from coordinate 733,954 downwards.
CACCACAATCACCCACCTGAGCTATAAGTTTTCTCCACCATCTCATGTCCTACCGTGCCATGCAGGTCGATTGGAGAACGGTGGAACTAAAAGCAGCAACTCAAGGTTTGAGGGCGAAGTTAAATTGCTGACTGGCTGTAGAGGGGTGTGACAGCAGTAAGGTGTTTCCCTCGAACAATCACTAACTGCAGCGATGTTGCTTTTTGACAAAGCAAAGACCTTCATTAATCTAACTTCCTTTTCAGGTTCCTCAAGAAACACCCTTCGACGGTGTACAGCCAGGAAGTGACATCCGGTAACGGTACACGTGTTAAAACTAATCACAAATTATCTAAAAGGAATAATGAGATCTGCTTGAGGGGTGAGATTGCAGTAAGATGTTTCCCTCGGACAACCAGAATCTACAGCGATTCTGCCTTCTCACAAGGAAGGATAGGGTTAGAAAAAGTCGACCCTAAAAACGTCACACCTCACCCTACCACACGGATTTTCGTCTCCAGCGGTAAAGGCCGTTTCTGATGAAAGGCTGTGCGTGACCGGTCTGAAGCAGTTTTCCCTTGAGCCCTGCGGTTACGCCCTTAGGTCTCTAAGGCCTACGTTAATCCAACTTGCTTTTCAGGTTTCTCAAGAAATACCTTTCTACAGTGTTGGCAGCTGGGAAGTGACATCCGCCCTCATTACCATAACAGCTCACGAGACCGAATAAGTCACAGTCGATAGAATTCAGTCAACACTAAGTAAATATGACATAAATTATTACTGATTCGCCAATCTGTTATAAACTGTTAATGGCAAATTGATTCAATGAAATGAAAAATGCAAATGCTATTACACTGCTATTCATATGTGTGTTTTCAAGTTGGAATTGTGTTTTTTACAGCCCGGTGGCGATTGGTACAGATTGTCAATATGCTAAATACGGCTTATAAAATTTCAGTCTACATATCAACAATGAGATAATCCAAACTACTTCAAATTGAATTAAATCTTACACTCGTTGTAGAAGTAAGTGAATAACTGGATAATGAGATGGCGTTTGTGGTACTTGGTACTGAGTTCGAGTCCCAGGGTGAATACCAACTTTAGAATGTGGCAGGTTCATCTATGTTATTCACAAATCTTACCATTTTGTCAATGAAATAACGAATCGATATCATTGTTAGATTACTATCAGAAACCTGGAAGCATTGGGCGCTCGTTCCGTCCTAGTGGTGGACTCATCGGCGGTGTGTATCTGTTAGGATATTCATCCAATATCCTAAGAGAATTATCGGTCAATTCCCATTAGTTAATTCCGTCTCTTATTCTGGACTCGGACCTCGAAATTTCTTGATGCTTGTAGAATACACGTTCTACTTCACATTCAGATCTATCACTCGATGGGAGTTGAGATACTCGGATTAGAGTAGCCTGTCGTGTCGCCGGATCTTCGATCCTCGCTCTCGTTTTCCGACTAAGGCGAACTCGTAATAATTCAAGCATATCAAAGTGACATGTTTACGTTCATGCGTAACAGTATCCCTGAAACCCCGTACGCTGGGATCCAATCCAGAATGTTCAGTTTCGTGCGCGAATGCGTAACCTTTAAACTACTGAACCAGCATGCAACGGTGTTAATGTCTAAGGTTAATCAGTCCAAGGTATTGAACAACCTCATCCATCATCTTCTGTACCTCATTCGACAGTGTTGAACTCCACTGGATGAATCTTATATTAGGACGAAACAGCCATCCAGTGCTTTCACGTTTCTAATGATGCTCTAACAATGATCAATTCATGATTTCAATGAAACTGAACAATCTTTACAACTTTATTATGAACATCTTATCGATTTTATTTTATAATGCTTGCCAACATTTTGAGAAATCTATTCAACATCCACGCCTACTCACTTTTTGGTAAGTTATTCATGTCAGTCAGTCAGTTAGTCATCTACAACATAGAACTTCGTATGTATGTATGTATGTATGTACATCAGTTCAAGATGTCATAACCACATTACCAAACACACAGAGGTGGAATTGTCAATTCAAATCCGTAATAGGAAGTATTTAGCTGGTAATTGTGAGGATTAGGGATCGAAGAACTAATTCATTGTATTCAATATAAAATTATCTGATCTCTGATTTGTAAGTTACACAATTGCCTTTCTCATCTTACGCAAGTAAACACACAATTCATATCAAATTAACTCAACATGTAACGTCACGTTGCGTATAGTACAAACAATTCTAACTGCATACATAGTGTATATTGTTGGGGATGTTAGATCCCCAGAACTCGCTTGATAAATATCTTTATTCTGGATTTATTTCATGCACCTATCAGTTGACCTAGAGATTACATTTCTCACCAGATAAATCCTTGTCTGTGATTGGTTATTTTTGTGACTGTCCCAAGGACGTCTCTTTATAGAGTATAAATAAACGCAATTTGAGTGCTTGGGTTCATTGTGTACTGTCTGGGTGTTTGTAGAATACACTTTCTACGCTATATCGATACTTCTTGCTGATTTAATTTGGTCAAGGGATCACAGTAGCCTACATGGATGCTTGAGTCATGTTGGTAGATGTAGGCTACCTGGTTGCCGCCCGCAAGACGAAACTCACCAATGGTTAGAGACCTTGAACAACATGGCTCAAAATCGTTTGCAACGGCGCAAGTGCATACATTCGTTGTGCTCTCTCAAATCCTAATCTTCTGGCTTCGTCAGCACCTCTATCATCTCTTTCTAAATTTATTTTACTGAATTATACTTCTTGAATAATATCTTCAAACCCTACTCTTCTTCATTACCATTAATACCTCTACTATCTCTATCACTATGGGATTTGATTTGACATTTGCGTCTCTGTGCTAATGTGGTATGGCAACATGAACTGATGTACATACGTATGAAGTTCTACGTTGACTGACTGACTGACTGACCTGGACTCTGGTTCATTGGTTTGTTCTCGTTATTCAACTAAGGTGAACTCGTAATAGCTGAAGTATACCTAGAGATGAGTGTAACATAGATAATTTGAAACACAGCGCATTTCATCTTCAACTTAAAGCCCCTTGCTTTGAAGGTATGATTCAATTTGCATGCACAGAATTCATTGACATAGATCATAGTATCCTTTTTTGTGGTTGATTGGATGAGAATTTCTCAACTATATATACCCACACAGGCACACACACATACAAACACGCTCATAGATTGATATCTGAAAAGTAGAACAAGTCAACTTGTACAGAAAAAACAATACAGAGTGAGAGAGAAAATCTCATTTCCAAAATGATTACTTACTTCAATTGGTAAAACATCAGCAAATAGACAAATGAACCATTTAGTTGCAAGTAACGTACAATTAATACCGGAATTCATGATTAATTTATGTACTGCAGGAATTTTATTTCTGTATTTTATTTATATTTGAGAAAAAGAAACAAATGCATATATTTTATATGTCAATAAAAATCATTAGAATTTATTCAATGATCAATGCAATAGAAAAATAACAGTTTGTTTTAACACAATTGAAAGTAGTTTTTTGTTTTAAAAAAAGAGAGAAAATTTTTTTGATTCAGTAAAACAGAATGATGATGTATAATATCGGTCAATCATTAAGATTGATTTATATACATAAACTATTTGGCTTTTGTTGAGCAGCAGTTCCCTCTGTCCTACTTACTCTACATGTATGAAACACCACTGGTCGAGTGAGATCTTATGACGAACTGTCATCGGAATTCTTTACTTCAACTGGTGTCCGTCAGGGATGTGCACTTTCTCCATTCTTGTTTAATTCTGTCATAGACATGTTCTTAGAAATAACCTTATCCTCGTCTGAATTTTCAGTAGTAGACTTTCTACCAGGTGCCTCGCTTATTGACTTAGAATATGCCGATGACATTGTCCTACTTGGTGAAGATGCTGACAAAATGCAGAGTCTTCTGACTACCCTGAGTAACAATGTAAGCATGTTCGGGATGCGGTTTTACCCCTCCCCGAAATGTGAAATGTTACTTCAAGATTGGGTTTCATCTGCACCTGAACTAGTGATAGAGAGTGAAGTAGTCGAGTGTGTTGACCGCTTCACTTATCTCGAGAGTCTCATCAGTGCTGATAGCTTGGTGACTGACGAAAACTCAGCATGGATACAGAAGGTTCGGTTGGCTTTTGCCAACCTGAGTCACTTATGGCGCAGGCGACATATCCGTTTGCTGACTAAAGGACGAGTGTACTGTTCAGCAGTTCGCTCCGTTCTCCTATATGGCTGTGAAACATGGCCAGTGAGAGTAGAAGATATTCGTAGGTTACTGGTTTTCGATCATAGATGTTTAAGAAGCATTGCTGGTATATCCTGGGACACCCGAGTGAGCAACGCTGTTATTAGGAAACGGGTGCTAGGTAAGAATTGCAGATCAATAGATGAAGTAATGAAACTTCATCAGTTGAGGTGGTTGGGACATGTGTTGCGTATGCCTAACCACCGACTGCCTCGTCGAGCTATGTTTTGTGGTGTATGAATAGGTTGTACGAAAGCTAGGGGCGACCAAACCAAAACATGGCACAAATTCATGAAGTCACTGACAAGTGGACTGGGTGATGTCCGTAGGTGTCGAACACCTGGTTGTGGCCCGCAAAATGATATTAATCGATGGTTGAAGACCTTAAATAACATGGCTCAAAAACATTTACCATGGTGCAGGTAAATCCATTCTTTGTGTTCTCCCGAATTCTAAGCTTCTGAATTCTTCAGCGTCTTGATCTTTCTCGTTTTTAAGAAATTATTTCACTTAATTATACTTCTTGAATAGTTTATTCGAACCGTAATCTTCTTCATTATCACTAACACTTTTACTATATCTACCACCATTAGACTTGAATCGACAATTGCGTCTCTGTGTGCTAATGTGGTGTGGCAACGTGAACTGATGCGAGTACGTATGTACGTGCGTACGAAGTTCTACGATGTAGCTGACTAAGTACTATACTTCATTTCACAAATCGATCAATAAAAGCGGAGTAATTCTTCAGTAAATGGTAATGAGTGTGTACACCGGCTACAATGGGAATGCATCTCCTGATATCGCTCCACTACCTTGTGGCTCGGACCTCATAGTCAGAGGTTCGGAGTGTGGTCCCCTGAAGAAACTACAAGTTTTGGTTCGGGAACCCTAGCGGTTCCCCAGTTCACTTACAAATTCAAGAATTTATATGGCGTAAAAATACTTAGGTGCCTCATTGTATCAATGTTTATGTGTTTAAATCAATAAAAATATCAGTAAATCATATTTTCAATATTATCGTAACAGTAATATAACCGGAAAACATTAACTAGTCACTAAATTTACTAATGATATTTCTGTTCTACACACATTTATGAAACTTGGCTCTGTTAGGATATTCATCCAATATCCTAAGAGAATTATTGGTCAATTCGTATTAGTTAATTCCTACTGGCCAATTTTATGGTCGTCCTAGATGTCAATGTCACCTGCTCCAATATTGTTTCTTATTGGTTGTCCTGACTATCAATGTCACACACTTCGATGCTGTTTCCTATTCGACCAAAATGTATAAATACGCCTTATGTGTAATGTTTTATGACCAGGACCCGGTCGTGGATCCCTAGTCCGAGATGCTGATTCTCTTCTGGATTCGGACGTCGTACTTTCTGGATGCTCGTAGAATACACGTTCTACTTCACATTCAAGTCTTGTCTTATTTTTTACTCAATATGGGGGTTGGAATAATCGGATTTGAGTAGCATGTTGTGTCACCGGATCCTCGCTCTCGTTTTCCGACTCGTCATAGTTCAAGTATATCAAGTTGACGTGTTTATGTGCAAGCGTAACAAGCTCCTTCAAGGTCCAAAGAAAAGAGGTAGACCCCAATGGATACAATGCGCCGAGAATCGGCGATAGAAATGCACAGAATCAATAAGCGAAAATCGTAATGCACAATAAAAATGTTCTCAACGACTACTCACTTTAATAACTCATCAAATACCATACAATCAACACGTACAGCTAACATATCGGTTGAATAATATTTTGGTAAAATATAATTCATCAATGCATCTAATAACCAAAATGTTTGAATTTCTCTTTCATTCGCTGGAGAATTAAGAACAAGCAAAAGTACAGCTGCTATATAATTCATACCCTAAAAGAAAATGTGAAAAATAGAACAGTGGAGTAGTAATCGAAAAAATCATATAGGCATCATGTAAAAATAAAGTGTGAACATAATTCTTGAATGGATCTTTCAGCGAAAGTCACCAATGGTTAGAGACCTTGAACAATGACATGGCTCGTTCCGTTCTCTTATATGGCTGTGAAACATGGCCGTTAAGAGTAGAAGATGTTCGTAGGTTATTAGTATTCGATCATAGATGTTTAAGAAGCATTGCTCGTATATCGTGGGACAGCCGAGTAAGCAATGCTGTCGTTAGGAAACGAGTACTAGGTAAGGATGGCAAATCAATAGATGAAGTGGTGAAACTTCATCAGTTGCAGTGGTTGGGACATGTGTTGCGTATGCCTAACCACCGACTGCCTCGACGAGCTATGTTTTGTGGTGTAGGAGTAGGTTGAAGAAAGTTAGGGGCGGCCAGACCAAAACATGACAGAAATCCATGAAGTCACTGACAAGTGGACTGAGTCATGTTGGTAGATGTAGACTACCTGGTCGGGGTCCGCGAGACGAAAGTCACCAGTGGTTAGAGACCTTGAACGACATGTCTCAGAATTGTTTGCTATGGCGCAAGTGCATCTATTCGTTGTTTTACTCTCTCAAACCCTACTCTTCTGGATTCGTCAGCACCTCTACGCCTTTGTATTTCTAACCTTATCTCACTCACTGAATTATACTTCTTGAATCATATCTTCAAACCCTAGTGTTCTTTATTACCATTAATACCTCTACTATCTTTATCACTATGGGATCAGATTTGACATTTGCATCTCTGTGCTAATGTGGTATAGCAACATGAACTTGTGTACATACGTATGAAGTTCTACGTTGCAACTGACTGACTGACTGACTTTCAGCGATGCCCAAGTGACCTTGAGAACAGTCATACTACTTACTTGGGTCTCCAGGGCCGGCACGGGGTATGAGGGAGGAGGTTACTTCCCTGCTGCCCACACTGTCGGAAGGTGCTTCTTGAGGCACCTGAAAAGGAGATCGGATTAGCGTTGGTGGTAGATACCTGGGATCATGACCGTAGAGCCCATGGGACAACTGCTTGAGGCCGGTGACGCATAACCTTTTCATTGGAAGATTTTGGATTGTTAGCTTCGCTCTTCAGCTGGCTTTACCGACGGAGACAGAAATCCGTGAGGTAAGTTGAGGTGTGATATTTTTAGGGTGGACCTTTTCTAACCCCTTCTTTCGGTTGAGAGAAAGCAGGATTCCTGCATATGCTCGTTTCGCAGGGAAACACCTTACAGCTGTCACACCCCTCCATGACAGTCAGCAGTACGACTCCGCCCTCAGACGTTGAGTTATTGCTTTTAGTTTCACTGTTCTTCTATGGATCTTCCTAGCACGATAGAACCTGAACGAACATATTTTCCAGCTAATATAGCTCGCCTGAGTCATGACGATAGGTAAGCCCAACCAACACGTCAAGGTAGGAGCTACAGTCGGGACTTATATTAGGTTAGACAAGAGAGATATAAATTAGTATGAGAAATTACAAATACGATTTAGAGTTAGATATTAGGGATTAAAAATTTGAGTTTGAGGGATATTTTTTTGAGATCATAAATTGACACTAACTATAATGCCGAAATACTAGTTGCCTACTACTATATGGATAGATAAATTTCGATAGATAAATTTTAAATGTGATTGGTTCATGCAGCAATGATAGTCTGTCTATGATTCTAGTTAGTATGATAGCGGTTAAGTTAGATAGATAAAACATATGATCGATGCAAGATTTTATCATTTTGGAAAGATAGATTTCTATTCAAACTAAAATTCTAGATAGTAAAAACTTAAAAAAAAATATTATTACTTGACTATTGAGATTTTAAAATTAAGTTAAATCTTAGTAGCTTTTAGAAGTATCGAATCAAATCAAATAAAAACTAGGCTAACAGGGGTCTAGAAACAAGCAAATGGAAATTTCTAACATTCCTTGTTGTTTAAATTTATTGATAAACTAGAAGGGATTCATTTAAGAAAAAATGGTGATACGAACCCTATCTACAGAGTCAGTCAGTAACACTGTGGAACTTTGTACGTACGTACGTACAGACCATATTCGCACAGAGATGACGTTGTCAATCCGAATCCCATAGTCGTAGATTATGGTTTGAAGATATTGTTCAAGTAGTATAATCCAGTGAAATAAGTTTGAAAAGATTAAAAACGTCGTCTGAACCTAGTAACATGACTCAGTCCACTTGTCAGTGACTTCATGGACTTGTGTCATGTTTTAGTCTGGCCGCCCCTAGCTTTCTTCCAGTCTACACCTATAACAGACAACATCGCTTGTCGATGTAGTCGGTACTGAAGCATACTTTACAAAATACATAACGGTTCAGTGGGTTATCAGGACGAAAGATTAAACAAAACAAGGTCAAAACTAGCAAACAAAATTAACAACCTAAGTTCCCACAACACTTTATAGACTAACTAATTCAGGTCCAGGAACACGACTATTGTCGGACGTCTAAATGTGTGTCTGTGTTCCAGGACCTGTCGTAATGTGAAGATGTGGTCTATACAACCACGTCCAGGTCGAAAACCAGCCTGGTTTTCTCTAGTCTGCTCTTCACGAGCTCTAGTTAGACGTCTAAGTATAATGGAGGCTAACAATTTAGAAACTATATTAGTTAAAGTTATTCCCCTGTGATTGTCACAAGAGGACTTCTGTCCTTTCTTGTAGATTGGGACAATTAGCGACTGAGACCAGTCAGATGGGATTACGTCCATTTCCCAGATTCTACCTAGGATCTCGTTCAGTTTAACCGTTAAAACTGGACCACCATCCTTAAACATCTCAGGGGTAAGCCTATCGGGACCTGCCGCTCTACCTCTCCTTAGATTTCCTATAGCTTTCTCAACTTCATGTAAACTGGGAGGACTTAAATCGATTTGCCATTCAGGATGACTGGAGATCGTGGGTAACTGAAGTGTGGCTAAAGGCCAGTTGAACTGATCCCTAAAGTGTTCTGCCCATCGATCCAGTCTCCTGGATTGAGAATGGATAATAAGACCATCCTTTTCCGAGATAGTCTCACTTACATTCGGGTTCCTAATACCGGTTTCTTTGATAAGGCGGAAAAGTTGTCTAGTGTTGCCTATCGCCGCTGCCTTTTCCATCGCTTTTGCTTTCGCCACCCACCACTGTTAACGGTCATTACGTAGGCTTTTTATAAGTCCGCACCTAAGCTGACTACGCTCTTCATCATGTTCAGAGTCAGGTGGGATGCGTTTTCGAGCATCCATCAGTTCGGTGGATGCGACTGAAATCCACTGCTTCATCCTAGCATTGTGGTTTACCTTGCTAGCAGATACCATTGCTGTTTCCACAGCCTTCTTGATATGGTTCCAACCTGCTTCAGGATGGGAATCACTTGCATGGCCGCCTAACTGTTTTTCTAGTTCCTCCTGAAATATTTTCTTAGCTTGATTATCATCAAGTAAAGCCCTAAGAGGCTTCCTTACGGTGTCTTTCCTACGTCCAGCAAGCCTCAAACAAATACGTGCTCGCACTAGGGCATGATCTGAATCTAAACATGTGCCCCAGAACGAGCGACAGTCCTCTATCAAACCCCTCCATCGGTGGCTGATGGCGATATGATCTAGTTGTGTCCAACGTTGAGACGACTTCGGGGGTCGCCAGGTCAAAAGGTGTTTTTCTTTATGCTTAAAATTAGTGTTTGCTAGAAATAGTTGGTTATCTGAGCACAGTTGCAACAGACGGTCGCCATTGTCTGTTCTTTGAGCCGCGAGACCATAACATCCACCTAGGTGTCTTTCATTTTCACTCAGTCTACCTACTTGAGCATTGAAGTCACCAGCCATTATAACTATATCAGAGCGCTTAACTTTTTGGAGGAGGTCCGAAAGCTTTCTGTAAAACTCATCTTTTACATCATCTGGGCTGCAGTCAGTGGGGGCGTAGGCTGATATGACGAAGAGGCAACGGCGAGTGTCCCTATCTTTCCGAGTCCTTACTGTCCCGTTCAGTCGGACGGCGCACAAGCGACTATCTACAGGGATCCAGTCAAGGAGAGATTGTTCTGCCCTACGACTCAATGCTATACCTACACCGGCGAGGCCCCTAGAAGCAGCATCAGGGCTACCGGATACACGAAGGGTAAATCGAGCTGCTTCTTTATCTTGACATGGTGAGGTCAAATGAGTGATGCTACTCGGATCCTGTATGCGCGTTTCCGAGACGCAGTACACATCGATGGAACGAGATTCTAAAGTCCTAGCTAATGAAGCCTGTTGCCCTATTGGACACAATGTCCGTACATTGAATGCTCCAACATGTAGTTTGGAACGGGGTTTAAGGAGACCAGGAGCGACGTTTCGCAAACTCGCATCGTTTGCATTAGCTGTGCACTGTAATAAATGAATGTGAGAAGAGTTAGTTGTGTAGATAAGAGAGGTATTAGGGAATGTAGGAAGGATTTGATTTTGAACAATTCGGTCTCGCGTGCTGTTACGGGTATGAGGGCGGTTATCACTTCCCGGCTGCCCACACCGTGGAAGGTTGTTTCTTGACGAACCTGAAAACGAAGATGGATTAGTGTTGGTGCGTGACCGCAGAGTCCAAGGGACAACTGCTTGAGGCCGGTCACGCACGGCCTTTTTATGAGAGGTATTTAGAGGATTAGCTCCGTACTTAAAGGCCCTTAGAGGGCACCCTTACCCAAGGAGACGGAAATCCGTGAGGTAGGGGAGGTGTGACATTTTTAGGGCCGACCTTTTCTAACCCTTCCTTCCTTGTGAGAAGGCAGCATCGCTGCAGATGCTGGTTGTCCGAGGGAAACACCTTACTGCTGTTACACCCCTATGCAGTCAGCAGTACGACTTCACCCTCAGACCTTGGGTAGCTGCTTTTAGTCTCATCGTTCTCCAATCGACCTGCCTGGCATGGTAGGACCTGCAGGAACATGTGTTCCAGCCAGTATAGCTCGGTTGGGTCATCACGATAGGCAAGCCCGACCACCACGTCAAGGTAGCAGCTTCGGTCGGGCTCCTCATTCATCGGGGCTTGGGAACGGCAGTGGCCCCAAAGGGTCTCTCAGATCCCAAGCTTTTTAATTCCTCATCAATTTATCTTTTTCTTTTCAAGTTTATTTCACTAGATTTTACTTCTTGACTAATATCTTCTAGTCTGAACCTTTCCGACTACTGCTAATACCTTTGTTTTGTAGTGTAGGAGTAGGTTGGAAGAGAGTTACGGGCGGCCAGACCGAAACATGGCAGTAATCCATGAAGTCATTGACAAGTAGACTGAGTCATGTCGGTAGTTGTCGACTACCTGGTTGGGGTCCGGCTAAATGATAATAATCTATGGTTAGAGACTTTGAATGACATGGCTCAAAACCGTTTGCAATGGCGCCGGTGCATTTATGCTTTGTGTTCTCTCTAATCCTAACCTTCTGCGTTCTTCAACACCTCTAGTTTTGACTGACTGATTGATTGAGAGCATCATTAGAAACCTGGAAGCACTGGACGACCGTTTCGTCCCAGTATGGAACTCTTCAGTAATGAACATCTACGACCCCCGGTCGCCAGGATCTAACCCAGGGATCCCAGTCTCGCACGCGAACGCTTAACCTCTAGACTACTGAGCTAACATCCAATGGTATTAATTTTCTACTTTGATTCATCTAAGATTTCACGGAACCTTACCTACGGTATTTGATAATTACTGCCAACACCCGACAGGGTTGAACTCCACTGGTCACTAATGATTTATATTGATTGATTCAAGAATTTCATATATGTAAATAATTATTAAAGTACATATGTTAGAGTAAACTTTGATGAAAATCTAACTGAAAATAATCTTGGTTGAAGATACATGTATTCCAAAAATAATACTATCTGATTATCAAGTAGTCAGTCAGTCAGTCAGATGCAACGTAGAACTTCGTACGTACGTAAGTACATCAGTTCATGTTTCCATACCACATCAGCACAGAGATGTAATTGTCAATTCAAATCCAATAGTAGTAGAGGTAGTAAAGCTATTAGAAGTAATCGGAGAGGTTAGGATTAGAATATATTATTCAACAAGTATAATTCAGTGAGAAAAGTTTAGAAAGTCAGAACTAGAGGGGTCGAAGAATCCAGATTAGGATTTGAGAGAACACAAAGAATAAATGCACCGGCGCCATTGCAAACGGTTTTGAGCCACAACATTCAAAGTCTCTAACCATTGGTGACTTTCATCTCGCAGACCCCAACCAGGTAGTCGACAACTACCGACATGGCTAAGTCCACTTGTCAGTGACTTCATGGATTTCTGCCATGTTTTGGTTTGGCTGCCCCTCGCTTTCTTCCAACCTATTCCTACACTACAAAACAAAGCTCGTCGAGGTAGTCGATGATTATCAAGTAGACTGGACAAAGAGAATATGTTGCAAAGACAATGAAATCAATGAATAAAACGATGATGATTTCAAATGTGTAAAAAACGCTCATCTTCGTAACTGCAATTGAAAATATCGTAAAATATGCTCACTAGTGACTAGTTTCGTAAGGAAATTCTCAGAGTTCTAGTGAGAAGACGTGACCACCAGTGGAGTTCAACCCTATCAGGTGTAGGCACTAACTACCGAAGACAAATGGGTGAGGTCGCGCAAAATCCCTAGACCAATCAGAGTTGGGCATTAACACCGTTGGATGCTGGCCCAGTGGTCCAGAGGTTAGGCGTTCGCGCACAATACCGAAGTTCTCGAGTCGTGGATGCGCACTGCTGGTGAGTCTCATACCAGGACGGAACGAGCGTCTTTCAGTGCTTCCAGGTTTTTAATGGTGGTTTAACAATGATTGATTGATGATTTTAAATGAGTACAGAATAAAATGGCATTAAATATTATTTAAACGAAAAATTTAATTGAACAGTAAAAGGATGAATGTCATCTAAGGTATTCAACTACTGAGTCTGATCATCAAGTGAACTCTAATCAGGGAGTTTACCTACATACGCCTCTGATCAACAGTTACTGATTGATATCATGTCTGGTTGGAAGAATTCTAACCTCTTTTCAACCCTTTCCAACTTCAGTCAGAGCTATTTATTGTGGTAAGCGGTGGTTGGATAATATGTAATGCATATTTTATACACTTTCATCAATGAAGACCTATTACCTCATCAAATACTTCGACCTGTTTACCTAATACCTTATGTCTAGCATCAAAATGATTCACTCGGTTATACCACACACACACACACACACACACACACACACACACTAATTAATATGCATCACGGGGTTGTGAAGATTGTTAAGTTACACATTTTTGAAATCATGTATTGATCAATGTTAGACCACCATTGGAAACCTGGGAGAAGCACTGGTACACGACCGTTTCGTCCTGCGGGCTGCAGGGGTCGTGGACGCGCAGTGCTGAGGAGTCCCATACCAGGACGAAACGGCCGTCTAGTGCTTCCAGGTTTCTAATGGTGGTCTAACATTGATCAATTCATGGTTTCAAAAATGTGTAACTAATTAATATGTTGAAGGTATTTACAGTCAAATACTAGTAACTTAATCATACTCTCAACCTTCATATACCAATATCGGTCGGTATGCAGATACGTGTGACGTACATAAGTTTTTAATATAAAGTTGAACTAGTTTTAACAAATTAAACATTAGATGAGTATATGATAAATTTGCAGGTATAAGTAAACTAACTTGCTACTAAAATCTACAATCTACCCCGACCGAAGCAAATACCTTCATCATGTGGTGGTCGTGCTTGCCTATCGCCATGGCCCAAAAAAGCTATATTCGCTGAAACATATGTTTTTGTAGGCTCTACCATGTCAGGCAGGTCGATTGGAGAACGATGAGACTAAAAGCAGCTACTCAAGGTCTGAGGACGAAGTCGTACTGCTGACTGACTGTGGAGGGGTGCGACAGCAGTAAGGTGTTTACCTCGGACAACCAGCATCTGCAGCGATGCTGCCTTCACACAAGGAAGGAAGGGTTAGAAAAGGTCGACCCTAGAAATGTCACACCTCACCCTACCTCACGGATTTCCGACTCCGGTGGTAAGGGTGCCCAATAAGGGCTTTCAAGAGCGGAGCTAGTACTCAAAAAACTTTTAATAAAAAGTCCGTTCGTGACCGGCTTCAAGCAGTTGTCCCTTGGGCTCTGCGGTCACGCTCTCAAGTCTCTAAGACCGACACTAGTCTATTTTCCTTTTCAGGCTCCTCAAGAAACAACCTTCCACGGTGTGGGCAGCCGGGAAGTGACAACCACCCTCATACCCGTAACAGCACGCGAGACCGAATCGGTCATAATCAAATCCTTCTTACAATCTACAACAAACCTAAAAAATAAGATTTTATTGTTGTGGATCCCTTTTTTCCGGAATTAATCGATTTGACAAATGCAATATTTCATGATTTTTCATCGATGAAAAATACTCGAAATTTTACAGGCCAGACATAATTTTTAAAAAAAAAACATTGATTCGATTTGGTAGATTGGAAGATGAAGATTATCAGAAGCAAAACATAGACAGACAGACAGACAGACAGACAGACAGACAGATACAACGCAGAACTACGTACGTACGTACATCAGTTCAGGTTGCCAAACCACGTCAGCACACAGATGAAACTGTCAGTTCAAATCCAGGAGTGATAGCAATGATAGAAGTATTAGCAGTAATGGAGAGAAGATTAGGGAGCGAAGATATGATTCGAAAAGTATAATTCAGTAAGATAAATTTAGAAGGAGAAAGATAGCGATTATGAGGAATTCAGAAGATTAAAATTTCGCAGAACACAAACAGTGGATGCACCTGCGCCATGTCATTCAAGGTCTCTAACCATCGATTATTATCATCTCGAGGACCCCAACCAGGTAGTCTACATCTACCAACATGACTCAATCCACTTGTCAATGACTTCATGGATTTCTGCCATGTTCTGGTTTGGCCGCCGCCCCTAACTTTCTTTCAACCTAAATAAATAATTTGAAAGTATTCATTCACAAGTATACAAGAAAGAAACTTTTAAGAAAAAAAAAACTCAGACAATGAAAATCAATATTAACAAAACAATAAGCATACTTGACAATAACCAATATTTGGGAAATGTACTGCAAAAGCTGACAATACTCTTTTCAATGATACCAATCTACCATTAGAATTATCTGGATCTTGAAAATATTTATTTTCTGGAAAGGTACGAGGAACATCTGCAAAAAAATAATGTATATGTGGTGAAATAACGGGCTTTAAAAAAAGAGCGGAGCTAATACGCTAAAAAACTTCTCATAAAAAATGCCGTGCGTGACCGGCATCAAGCAGTTGTCCTTTGGGCTCTGCGGTCACTCTCCCAGGTCGTTAGGACCGATACTAATCTATCTTCGTTTTCAGATTCCTCAAGAAATACCCTTTCACGCACGGTGTGAGCAGTCGGGAAGTTACAATCGCCCTCACACCCGTAACAGCACGCGAAACCGAATACACGTTGGAGTATTGGATGTCCGAACATCGTGTCAAACAGAAAAACAGGCTTCCTTAGTTAGGACTTGAGAATTTTGCGCAATCGATGTATGCTGCGTCTCCGAAACGCGCATACAGGATAGACGTAGAAACACTAACTTGACTTTACCTAGTGAAGATAAACAACCAACTCGATTTACCCTTCGTGTATCTGGGAGCCCTGGTGCTACTCCCACTGGCCTCGCTAGTGTAGGTATAGCATTGAATCCTAAGAAAGAACTAGCTCTCTTAGACTGGATCCCAGTAGATAGTCACTTGTGCGCTGTCCGACTTAATGGGACAGTAAGGACTCGGAAAGATAGAGACACACGTCGTTGCCTCCGCCTACGCTCCCACTGACTGCAGCTCAGAAAAGGTGAAAGATGAGGTTTACAGAAAGCCTTCGGACCTCCTCAAAAATTTAAGCGCTCTGATATATATATATATATATATATATATATATATATATAATGGCTGGTGACTTCAATGCACAAGTAGGTAGACTAGGTGAAAAGGAAAGACATCTTGGTGGATGTTATGGTGTCCCGGCTCAAAGAACAGACAATGGCGACCGTCTGTTACAACTGTGCTCAGATAATCAGCTATTTCTAGCAAACACTAATTTTAAGCATAAGGAAAAGCATTTGTTGACCTGGCGACCTCCAAAGTCGTCTCAACGTTGGACCCAAGTAGATCACATCACCATCAGCCACCGATGGAGGGGTTCGATAGAGGACTGTCGCTCGTTCTGGGGCACATGTTTAGATTCAGATCATGCCCTAGTACGAGCCCGTATTTGTTTGAGGCTTACAGGGCGTAGGAATGACACCGTAAGTAAGCCTCTTAGGGTTTTACTTAATGATAATAAGGCGAAGAATATATTTCCGGAACAACTAGAAAGACAGTTAGGCGACCATTTAAGCGATTCCCATCCGGAAGCAGGATGGAATGATATCAAAAAGGCTGTGGAAACAACAGTGATATCTGCTAGTAAGGTTGACCATAAGGCTAGAATGAAACCGTGGATCTCAGTAGCATCCACCGATCTGATGGGTGCTCGAACACTCGTCCCGTCTGGCTCTGAAACATGATGAAGAGCGAATTCGGCTTAGGCGCAGACTTATAAAAAGCCTACGTAACAATCGCGAACAGTGGTGGGATGCGTAAGCAAAAGCGATGGAAAGGCAGCGGCGATAGGCAACACTAGACAACTTTTCCGATTTATTAAAGAAAACTGGTATTAAGAACCCGAATGTGAGTGAGACTGTCTCGGAAAACGATGGTCTTATTATCCAGTCTCAATCCAGGAGACTGGATCGATGGGCAGAACACTAGGGATCAGTTCAACTGGCCTTTAGCGCACACTTTCAATTACCCACGATCTCCAGTCATCCTGGATGGCAAGGTCGACGTAAGCCCTCAGAATCTTCATGAAGTTGAAAAAGTGACGGAGAGCAGCAGGGCCCGACAGATTGACCCCTGAGATTTTTAAAGGATCGTCGTCCAGTTTTAGCAGCTAGATTGACATGAGATCTTAGGTATAATCTGGGAACTGGGACGTAAATTACCATCTGACTGGTCCCAATCCTTGATTGTTCCAATTTATAAGAAAGGACAAATCACAGGAGAATAAGTCTAACTAATATAGTCTCCAAATTGTTAGCCTCGATTATACGTAGACGCTCAACTAGCGCTCGTGAAGAGCAGACTCGAGAAAACCAAGGCCGCTTTCAGAACTGGACTAACATGGTATAGACCAGATATTCACACACCACGTTAGGTTCTAGAATAAAGACTACACGTTTAGGCGCCCCACAAAAGTAGTATTTCTCGACCTTAAAGCGGCATTGCAATCTGTAGGGCTGTAAGAAAGCTAGGGGCGGCCAAACCAAAACATAACACAAGTCATTGACAACTAGATTGAACCACGTTTGTAGGTGTCGACTACCTGGTTGGGGTCTGCGAGATTATAGTAATCGATGGTTGGAGACTGAATAAAATGGCTCGAAATGGTTTGTGATGGCGCAGGTGCATCCACTCTTAGCTTTCTTTCGAATCCTAATCCTTTGGATTCTACATCACCTTTATCTTCCTCTTTTTAAGTTTATTTCATTATATCATACTTCTCGAATAATATCTTCGATCACCAAACTTTGTGATTACCGCTAATACTTCTACTATCTCTACTACTGTGGGATTTGAATTGACAGTTGCGTGTCTGTGCTGATGCGGCATGGAAAGCTGAACTGATGTACGTACGTACGAAGTTCTGCGTTGTATCTGTCTGTGTCTGTCTGTCATTGCATTTCCACAGGTACTATTAAGCCGTTTAGTTTGAATAAGATTCTTAGTTTTTAAATTATCATTTGGATTTTTAAAAACGAAGAAACTGTTCTTTCATACGATATCGATTTTTAAAGTTGTGCAGATATATTTATAGATCATTCTTCCTACGTAGAATAGTCTATGGCAAAATAGACAATTGTCACAAAATTATCAAAGATGGCCAGACTTATTGAAGTGAAAGTCATGCTTCTAGGTCACTAAGTCACTAAGTCATGAATACTGGTAACCTAAGAATATCTTTTGTTCTAAGTGGCGAAGTTTCACATCTTTAGGGTTGAACGGAGCGAACTGATGCGCAGTAGACTCGTTTTTGGCTAGTATTCGAATATCTCGCCTTCGCTATAAGTGACGCAAGTTGGCGAAAGCCAATCAAGCTTCTTCTAGCCGAACCGAGGTTGCGTTACACATCAGGCCATCAGCACCGATGAATTCCACGAAATAAGTCGACGGGTTGCTCGCTCCCTATCATAAATCATTGTAATGGATTATGTATGACATTGTAGTACTTGTGTATTCAATCAATAAATCAAGACAGCAACGTAGAACTTCATACGTACGGCATGTACATCAGTTCAAGTTGACATGCCACATTAGTACAGTAGATGTAATTGTTAATTCAAATCCCATAGTAGTAGAGGTATTAAAGGTGTTATGGAGTAATCAGAGAGATTAGGTTTGAAGATATTATTCAAGTATGGAATCTAGTGAATTAAAACTAAGTGATCTTGATACACTTCGTCCGATTGTATGGTTATCAATTCATAATGCTCGACAGTAAAGCCATGTGGCCATTATAATACAGGCAATATTCACAGTATTTAGGTTATAACTGGATAACAAGCGAAACGAATGCCTGCATTTTGTAACGAATGAATATAAAACTTGATATTTTTTCGGGAACATTTTACTTCGTTGTCACTGTATATTCGTGACACACTACAACAGAATGTATACGTGAAGAACTCTCTACCAAGAATTTTTAATAAAACACAATCGAAAAATCTATATGAAAGCGGATTGGAAATTTTTGGTAGATAAGCGAATCTCAAGTATTGTTAATGAAATAGTTCTTGAAATATTGGCGAACATACCAGCCAAAATAACATTCCATATGTTTTTTGAGGAGTTTTGGTAACCGCTATTTGATAGGCATCCGGATAGCTTTCATTCGTTCATAAGCTCCATGAAAGGTGCATTCCACACCATTGGCCTATGTGATCTGTGTATACCCTTCGGAGCCAAAACCTTTTGACTAAAACAATAAACGAGAATAAAAGAGACGTACATCTAGCACCTTTTTTAGGTGGGAAACTCAGAGAAATATTTTATCCCAACGAGAAAATATCTTCTCTGACGTACGGCCTCATAAGTCCGGACAAAGTCGGAATACTCCTCGGACTTTAACATATTCTGGGGATTTGAATCCTCGTATCTGGAAACTTTCTTACAGAAAGGGAACATGATACAAATTATGAATAAAACAAACTGTTCATCAATGGAACTCATGAAAAATAAGGACCATCAAGGTCACGACCTTAGTTCAAAGGAGCTTCTGTGAACTCACCTTGAAAAGAAGCAAGGATTAAGTTACCAAACAAAAATAGTCATCTTGAAACAGTAATGGAATTTTTTCATGTTTAGGAAGTAAAATGCTGCTAAAAGAAAGGCCTAAGTTTACTTTTTATGTCTAATTAGGTAGTGTAATAACAAAACGATATATCCTTCCCACAATGCTTTTCTCCATAATTTAGGTATGTCTGTGCATAACGGAGGCTATTTAGTAACGCAAAGTATATCGAACAGTTTAAACCCTAGTAATGAATTTTATTTGCAGAGCCAGATTGTATCATAACTGATCATTGTGGAACAATTAATTGAGTGGAACTCACAACTCCAAATGAACTTCATCGATTACGAGAAAGCATTTGATAATGTGGACAGGACAACACCATGGAGGCGTCTTCGACACTACAGCGTATTTGAGAAGAGAGTCAACATTAACAATGCACAGAGGACAGCTGGCAACCTTACTCAGGGTAAAGACCGGTTTTAGGCAGGGTTTCTTACTCCCAACCCTTTTTTCCTATTTATCGACTGAACTGTAGGGGAAGCATGGTATACTTTGAATAGCCAGGACGCAGCTGGACCATCTGGACAATGCAGATGATTTGGCTTTTCTATCGCACACTCAACAACAAATTCAAGAGAAGACGACCAGTTTAGCAGCAGCCTTAGCTGCAGTAGGTCACGACAGACACAAGGGGAAACGCAAGCTTCTTCGATACGCACAACAAGCACGATGAAAATCAAACTTGTCGGTGAAGCTTTGAAAGAAAAGCAAACGTTTACTTACGTGGGCAGCATCATTGACGAGCAAGTTGGATCTGATGCAGATGTCAAGTTGTGTATTAGGAAATCAAGGGCTGCATTTCTACAATTTGACAACATCAGGAACAAGAAACATTTATCAACCAACCTGCGATTAGGAATTTTCAATATAAACACTGTCATAATTTTTTTGTATGTAGCAGAAACTTCATCACACTATATATATATATATATATATATATATATATATATATATATATATATTGAAAACTGTGACTTTGATATTGGTTGACAGATACTTACTTTGATCTGCAGATGTTCTTCAGTTGTAGAAATACTGCCCTTGCTTTACCAATCAGTGAATTTACGTACTCATCAGATCCACATCGTACATAGATGATGCTATCCTGGTGTATAAAGGTTTTCACGTATTCCGAAGCTTTTCTGTCAAATGTATTTTGGTTGGTGCATATTGTGTTGTATTGGAGGATCACACTTTTTTCTTTGTATATTTTTAGACCTACTGCTAATAAGGCTGTCGCTACACTGGTCGTTCGCTCCTGAATCTGTTGTTATATGCGGTATAGAAAGCTAGGTAATCTACGAAGTTGCATTTCAACTATCCACTGTGCTTCCTCTGAGATGTTGATGTCTTTGTAGTCCAAGCAACCACCAGGGAAAGAGAAAATGTGGGAGTAAGCAACCTTGCTTCACATGGGTCTTCACTTAGAAAGAATATTTGAGCTGTCCTTCGTGTATAATGGAGTAGAGAGGTTCCAATTAAAGCAAAAAGACCTTTAAACATTGAAAGTTAAACAATATGAGATATGACTTATAAATAGATCAAGGAAGTATAAAATCTTAATCCATTTTGAAGCATTTGGCTAGTTCGTAACTATTTGACAAAAACTGTTATAGAAGCAAACTTTTTGTTGCTCTTCCGCGATATATTTCAGGTATGTAGAACAGTTGATCTAGATTTATTCGGCCAGTTAGGTCTAGACGTTTAGGAAATGCTTTTCTAAGGTTGTCGTAAGCTTCAAAATCATCATTAGTAAACATACCGACGGCAATCTTTTTCTTCTAACCCATGTTCTTGTTCCTTTACTTCAGCGAGGAGTTGCACACCTGTGTTTATTACGCGATGTTCGTGTCAGTTAGCCTCCGCATAGCGGAGCCAGGATTCGATGATGTCACGCCAGCATGGCACGAGTGGGAAGCTTGATAGTCCCAAAGTCCTAATCCTAATTAGGTCGCTTGTTTGTTCCGACATAAAAAGACTCGTATGTACGTAAAAATGAGGGGAAAAATTCTGAAAGCTAAAATAATATCACTTTTTGTAAGAATACATTGACTAATGCCGCTTACTATCAGTGGCAGACTATCAGTATTTTTTTATTGTACCAGGTCACATCCTGCTCATCATTGAAAATGTTACGGATATTCAGAGATGGACACTACCTTTTTCCGTAAAATTCTTCAGATCGACAATACCCCAAACCAAGTCAAACCAGATTTTAGGAATAAAGTGGATCAAAGGAGTGTTTGGTTTATGGTCGTGAGGTCGTGGGGACTTACTTACTTACTTTCGCCTGTTACCCCAAATGGAGCATAGGCCGCCCACCAGTTTTCCCCAACCAACTCTGTCATGGGCTTCCTTCTCCAGTTCTGTCCAATGTTTGTTCATTCCTCTCATATCTTTCTCTATTTCTCGGCGTAATGTATTCTTTGGCCTTCCTCTTTTCCTTTTGCCTTGAGGGTTCCATGTGAGGGCTTGTCTCGTGACGCAGTTAGGTGCTTTCCGCAATGTGTGTCCTATCCACTTCCACCGCTTCTTCCAGATTTCCTCCTCCACTGGAATCTGGTTTGTTCTCTACCACAGTTCGTGTTGCTGATGGTGTCTGGCCAACGAATACGAAGTATTTTACGTAGACAGCTGTTAATAAACACTTGTATCTTCTGGATGATGGCTTTGGTAGTTCTCCAAGTTTCCGCTCCATACATTAGAACTGTCTTGACATTTGTATTGAAAATCCTGATTTGGTGTTGATTGATATCTGTTTGGAGTTCCAGATATTTTTCAACTGTAGAAATGAAGCCCTTGCTTTGCCAATCCGTGCCCTCACATCTGCATCGGATCCACCGTGATTGTCGATGATGCTGCCCAGATATGTAAAGGTGTTAATATCCTCCAGGCATCTCCATCAAGAGTGATTTGGTTGGTGCATGTTGTGTTGCATCGGAGAATTTTGCTGTTTCCTTTATATATGTTGAGACCTACTGCTGCAGAGCTGCTGCTACACTGGTCGTCTTCTCTTGCATTTGTTGTTGAGTGTGCGATAGAAGAGGCAGATCATCTGCGAAGTCCAGATCGTCCAGCTGCGTCCTAACTGTCCAGTTGATACCGGCTTCGCACTTACAGATTTGCTGCACGACTACATAGTCCAGTGGATGACTCAGGAGATTGAAGTGACTACGTGAGCACGTGATCTCCACAGTGAGCACGTCTGTGAATCTGCTCTCCAACGAGACACCACCCCCTCGTGGCGGATGTGGCAGATGGTTGGCGGACAGATCAAGAGAAGATATTCCCGTGGTGCCACTGTCGCGATAGCCATGACTCACTTTGGCCTTTCTGCTGGTGATCGACTGGATTATGAAAACGTCAACATCTGGAGGGAAGCACGGTATCAACTGGACAGTTAGGACGCAGCTGGACGATCTGGACTTCGCAGATGATCTGCCTCTTCTATCGCACACTCAACAACAAATGCAAGAGAAGACGACCAGTGTAGCAGCAGCCTCTGCAGCAGTAGGTCTCAACATATATAAAGGAAAAAGCAAAATTCTCCGATGCAACACAACATGCACCAACCAAATCACTCTTGATGGAGATGCCTTGGAGGATATTAACACCTTTACATATCTGGGCAGCATCATCGACAATCACGGTGGATCCGATGCAGATGTGAGGGCACGGATTGGCAAAGCAAGGGCTTCATTTCTACAGTTGAAAAATATCTGGAACTCCAAACAGATATCAATCAACACCAAAATCAGGATTTTCAATACAAATGTCAAGACAGTTCTAATGTATGGAGCGGAAACTTGGAGAACTACCAAAGCCATCATCCAGAAGATACAAGTGTTTATTAACAGCTGTCTACGTAAAATACTTCGTATTCGTTGGCCAGACACCATCAGCAACAACGAACTGTGGGAGAGAACAAACCAGATTCCAGTGGAGGAGGAAATCAGGAAGAAGCGGTGGAAGTGGATAGGACACACATTGCGGAAAGCACCTAACTGCGTCACGAGACAAGCCCTCACATGGAACCCTCAAGGCAAAAGGAAAAGAGGAAGGCCAAAGAATACATTACGCCGAGAAATAGAGAAAGATATGAGAGGAATGAACAAACATTGGACAGAACTGGAGAAGGAAGCCCATGACAGAGTTGGTTGGGGAAAACTGGTGGGCGGCCTATGCTCCATTTGGGGTAACAGGCGAAAGTAAGTAAGTAAGTCCCCACGACCTCACGACCATAAACCAAACACTCCTTTGATCCACTTTATTCCTAAAATCTGGTTTGACTTGGTTTGGGGTATTGTCGATCTGAAGAATTTTACGGAAAAAGGTAGTGTCCATCTCTGAATATCCGTAACATTTTCAATGATGAGCAGGATGTGACCTGGTACAATAAAAAAATACTGATAGTCTGCCACTGATAGTAAGCGGCATTAGTCAATGTATTCTTACAAAAAGTGATATTATTTTAGCTTTCAGAATTTTTCCCCTCATTTTTACGTACATACGAGTCTTTTTATGTCGGAACAAACAAGCGACCTAATTAGGATTAGGACTTTGGGACTATCAAGCTTCCCACTCGTGCCATGCTGGCGTGACATCATCGAATCCTGGCTCCGCTATGCGGAGGCTAACTGACACGAACATCGCGTAATAAACACAGGTGTGCAACTCCTCGCTGAAGTAAAGGAACAAGAACATGGGTTAGAAGAAAAAGATTGCCGTCGGTATGTTTACTAATGATGATTTTGAAGCTTACGACAACCTTAGAAAAGCATTTCCTAAACGTCTAGACCTAACTGGCCGAATAAATCTAGATCAACTGTTCTACATACCTGAAATATATCGCGGAAGAGCAACAAAAAGTTTGCTTCTATAACAGTTTTTGTCAAATAGTTACGAACTAGCCAAATGCTTCAAAATGGATTAAGATTTTATACTTCCTTGATCTATTTATAAGTCATATCTCATATTGTTTAACTTTCAATGTTTAAAGGTCTTTTTGCTTTAATTGGAACCTCTCTACTCCATTATACACGAAGGACAGCTCAAATATTCTTTCTAAGTGAAGACCCATGTGAAGCAAGGTTGCTTACTCCCACATTTTCTCTTTCCCTGGTGGTTGCTTGGACTACAAAGACATCAACATCTCAGAGGAAGCACAGTGGATAGTTGAAATGCAACTTCGTAGATTACCTAGCTTTCTATACCGCATATAACAACAGATTCAGGAGCGAACGACCAGTGTAGCGACAGCCTTATTAGCAGTAGGTCTAAAAATATACAAAGAAAAAAGTGTGATCCTCCAATACAACACAATATGCACCAACCAAAATACATTTGACAGAAAAGCTTCGGAATACGTGAAAACCTTTATACACCAGGATAGCATCATCTATGTACGATGTGGATCTGATGAGTACGTAAATTCACTGATTGGTAAAGCAAGGGCAGTATTTCTACAACTGAAGAACATCTGCAGATCAAAGTAAGTATCTGTCAACAAATATCAAAGTCACAGTTTTCAATATATATATATATATATATATATATATATATATATATATATATATAGTGTGATGAAGTTTCTGCTACATACAAAAAAATTATGACAGTGTTTATATTGAAAATTCCTAATCGCAGGTTGGTTGATAAATGTTTCTTGTTCCTGATGTTGTCAAATTGTAGAAATGCAGCCCTTGATTTCCTAATACACAACTTGACATCTGCATCAGATCCAACTTGCTCGTCAATGATGCTGCCCACGTAAGTAAACGTTTGCTTTTCTTTCAAAGCTTCACCGACAAGTTTGATTTTCATCGTGCTTGTTGTGCGTATCGAAGAAGCTTGCGTTTCCCCTTGTGTCTGTCGTGACCTACTGCAGCTAAGGCTGCTGCTAAACTGGTCGTCTTCTCTTGAATTTGTTGTTGAGTGTGCGATAGAAAAGCCAAATCATCTGCATTGTCCAGATGGTCCAGCTGCGTCCTGGCTATTCAAAGTATACCATGCTTCCCCTACAGTTCAGTCGATAAATAGGAAAAAAGGGTTGGGAGTAAGAAACCCTGCCTAAAACCGGTCTTTACCCTGAGTAAGGTTGCCAGCTGTCCTCTGTGCATTGTTAATGTTGACTCTCTTCTCAAATACGCTGTAGTGTCGAAGACGCCTCCATGGTGTTGTCCTGTCCACATTATCAAATGCTTTCTCGTAATCGATGAAGTTCATTTGGAGTTGTGAGTTCCACTCAATTAATTGTTCCACAATGATCAGTTATGATACAATCTGGCTCTGCAAATAAAATTCATTACTAGGGTTTAAACTGTTCGATATACTTTGCGTTACTAAATAGCCTCCGTTATGCACAGACATACCTAAATTATGGAGAAAAGCATTGTGGGAAGGATATATCGTTTTGTTATTACACTACCTAATTAGACATAAAAAGTAAACTTAGGCCTTTCTTTTAGCAGCATTTTACTTCCTAAACATGAAAAAATTCCATTACTGTTTCAAGATGACTATTTTTGTTTGGTAACTTAATCCTTGCTTCTTTTCAAGGTGAGTTCACAGAAGCTCCTTTGAACTAAGGTCGTGACCTTGATGGTCCTTATTTTTCATGAGTTCCATTGATGAACAGTTTGTTTTATTCATAATTTGTATCATGTTCCTTTCTGTAGAAAGTTTCCAGATAGAGGATTCAAATCCCCAGAATATGTTAAAGTCGAGGAGTATTCCGACTTTGTCCGGACTTATGAGGCCGTACGTCAGAGAAGATTTTCTCGTTGGGAAAAATATTTCTCTGATTTCCCACCTAAAAAAGGTGCTAGATGTACGTCTCTTTTATTCTCGTTTATTGTTTTAGTCAAAAGGTTTTGCCGGAAGGGTATACCAGATCACATTAGGCCAATGGTGTGGATGCACCTTTCTGGAGCTTATGAACGAATGAAAGCTAATCCGGATGCCTATCAAATAGCGGTTACCAAAACTCCTCCAAAAAACATATGGAATGTTATTTTGGCTGGTATGTTCGCCAATATTTCAAAACTATTTCATTAACAATACTTGAGATTCGCTTATCTACCAAAAATTTCCAATCCGCTTTCATATAGATTTTTCGATTGTGTTTTATTAAAAATTCTTGGTATAGATTCTTCACAATGCATGCTTCGTATACATTCTGTTGTTAGTGGTCACGAATATACAGTGACACGAAGTAAAATGTTCCCGAAAAATATCAAGTTTTATATTCATTCGTTACAAAATGCAGGCATTCGTTTCGCTTGTTATCCAGTTATAACCTAAATACTGTGAATATTGCTGTATTATAATGGCCACATGGCTTTACTTTCGAGCATTATGAATTGATAACCATACAATCGGACGAATGTACAAGATCACTTAGTTTAATTCACTAGATTCTACTTGAATAATATCTTCAAACCCTAATCTCTCTGATTACTCCTAACACCTTTAATACCTCTACTACTATGGGATTTGAATTAACAATTACATCTCTGTACTAATGTGGCATGTCAACTTGAACTGATGTACATGCGTACGTATGAAGTTCTACGTTGCTGTTGATTTATTGATTGAATACACAAGTACACAATGTCATACATATCCATTACAATGATTTATGATAGGGAGCGAGGTAGTTGAGCCTCTCAACCCGTCGACTTATTTCGTGGAATTCATCGGTGCTGATGGCCTGATGTGTAACGCAACCTCGGTTCGGCTAGAAGAAGCTTGATTGGCTTTCGCCAACTTGCGTCACTTATAGCGAAGGCGAGATATTCGAATACTAGCCAAAAACGAGTCTACTGCGCATCAGTTCGCTCCGTTCAACCCTAAAGATGTGAAACTTCGCCACTTAGAACAAAAGATATTCTTAGGTTACCAGTATTCATGACTTAGTGACTTAGTGACCTAGAAGCATGACTTTCACTTCAATAAGTCTGGCCATCTTTGATAATTTTGTGACAATTGTCTATTTTGCCATAGACTATTCTACGTAGGAAGAATGATCTATAAATATATCTGCACAACTTTAAAAATCGATATCGTATGAAAGAACAGTTTCTTCGTTTTTAAAAATCCAAATGATAATTTAAAAACTAAGAATCTTATTCAAACTAAACGGCTTAATAGTACCTGTGGAAATGCAATGACAGACAGACACAGACAGATACAACGCAGAACTTCGTACGTACGTACATCAGTTCAGCTTTCCATGCCGCATCAGCACAGACACGCAACTGTCAATTCAAATCCCACAGTAGTAGAGATAGTAGAAGTATTAGCGGTAATCACAAAGTTTGGTGATCGAAGATATTATTCGAGAAGTATGATATAATGAAATAAACTTAAAAAGAGGAAGATAAAGGTGATGTAGAATCCAAAGGATTAGGATTCGAAAGAAAGCTAAGAGTGGATGCACCTGCGCCATCACAAACCATTTCGAGCCATTTTATTCAGTCTCCAACCATCGATTACTATAATCTCGCAGACCCCAACCAGGTAGTCGACACCTACAAACGTGGTTCAATCTAGTTGTCAATGACTTGTGTTATGTTTTGGTTTGGCCGCCCCTAGCTTTCTTACAGCCCTACAGATTGCAATGCCGCTTTAAGGTCGAGAAATACTACTTTTGTGGGGCGCCTAAACGTGTGTCTTTATTCTAGAACCTAACGTGGTGTGAATATCTGGTCTATACAGTTAGTCCAGGTCTGAAAGCGGCCTGGTTTTCTCGAGTCTGCTCTTCACGAGCGCTAGTTGAGCGTCTACGTATAATCGAGGCTAACAATTTGGAGACTATATTAGTTAGACTTATTCTCCTGTGATTGTCCTTTCTTATAAATTGGAACAATCAAGGATTGGGACCAGTCAGATGGTATTACGTCCAGTTCCCAGATTATACCTAAGATCTCAGTCAATCTAGCTGCTAAAACTGGACGACGATCCTTAAAAATCTCAGGGGTCAATCTGTCGGGCCCTGCTGCTCTCCGTCACTTTTTCAACTTCATGAAGATTCTGAGGGCTTACGTCGACCTTGCCATCCAGGATGACTGGAGATCGTGGGTAATTGAAGTGTGGCTAAAGGCCAGTTGAACTGATCCCTAGTGTTCTGCCCATCGATCCAGTCTCCTGGATTGAGACTGAATAATAAGACCATCGTTTTCCGAGACAGTCTCACTCACATTCGGGTTCTTAATACCAGTTTCTTTAATAAAGCGGAAAAGTTGTCTAGTGTTGCCTATCGCCGCTGCCTTTTCCATCGCTTTTGCTTTCGCAACCCACCACTGTTCGCGATTGTTACGTAGGCTTTTTATAAGTCTGCGCCTAAGCCGAATTCGCTCTTCATCATGTTCAGAGCCAGACGGGACGAGTGTTCGAGCACCCATCAGATCGGTGGATGCTACTGAGATCCACGGTTTCATTCTAGCCTTATGGTCAACCTTACTAGCAGATATCACTGTTGTTTCCACAGCCTTTTTGATATCATTCCATCCTGCTTCCGGATGGGAATCGCTTAAATGGTCGCCTAACTGTCTTTCTAGTTGTTCCGGAAATATATTCTTCGCCTTATTATCATTAAGTAAAACCCTAAGAGGCTTACTTACGGTGTCATTCCTACGCCCTGTAAGCCTCAAACAAATACGGGCTCGTACTAGGGCATGATCTGAATCTAAACATGTGCCCCAGAACGAGCGACAGTCCTCTATCGAACCCCTCCATCGGTGGCTGATGGTGATGTGATCTACTTGGGTCCAACGTTGAGACGACTTTGGAGGTCGCCAGGTCAACAAATGCTTTTCCTTATGCTTAAAATTAGTGTTTGCTAGAAATAGCTGATTATCTGAGCACAGTTGTAACAGACGGTCGCCATTGTCTGTTCTTTGAGCCGGGACACCATAACATCCACCAAGATGTCTTTCCTTTTCACCTAGTCTACCTACTTGTGCATTGAAGTCACCAGCCATTATATATATATATATATATATATATATATATATATCAGAGCGCTTAAATTTTTGAGGAGGTCCGAAGGCTTTCTGTAAACCTCATCTTTCACCTTTTCTGAGCTGCAGTCAGTGGGAGCGTAGGCGGAGGCAACGACGTGTGTCTCTATCTTTCCGAGTCCTTACTGTCCCATTAAGTCGGACAGCGCACAAGTGACTATCTACTGGGATCCAGTCTAAGAGAGCTAGTTCTTTCTTAGGATTCAATGCTATACCTACACTAGCGAGGCCAGTGGGAGTAGCACCAGGGCTCCCAGATACACGAAGGGTAAATCGAGTTGGTTGTTTATCTTCACTAGGTAAAGTCAAGTTAGTGTTTCTACGTCTATCCTGTATGCGCGTTTCGGAGACGCAGCATACATCGATTGCGCAAAATTCTCAAGTCCTAACTAAGGAAGCCTGTTTTTCTGTTTGACACGATGTTCGGACATCCAATACTCCAACGTGTATTCGGTTTCGCGTGCTGTTACGGGTGTGAGGGCGATTGTAACTTCCCGACTGCTCACACCGTGCGTGAAAGGGTATTTCTTGAGGAATCTGAAAACGAAGATAGATTAGTATCGGTCCTAACGACCTGGGAGAGTGACCGCAGAGCCCAAAGGACAACTGCTTGATGCCGGTCACGCACGGCATTTTTTATGAGAAGTTTTTTAGCGTATTAGCTCCGCTCTTTTTTTAAAGCCCGTTATTTCACCACATATACATTATTTTTTTGCAGATGTTCCTCGTACCTTTCCAGAAAATAAATATTTTCAAGATCCAGATAATTCTAATGGTAGATTGGTATCATTGAAAAGAGTATTGTCAGCTTTTGCAGTACATTTCCCAAATATTGGTTATTGTCAAGTATGCTTATTGTTTTGTTAATATTGATTTTCATTGTCTGAGTTTTTTTTTTCTTAAAAGTTTCTTTCTTGTATACTTGTGAATGAATACTTTCAAATTATTTATTTAGGTTGAAAGAAAGTTAGGGGCGGCGGCCAAACCAGAACATGGCAGAAATCCATGAAGTCATTGACAAGTGGATTGAGTCATGTTGGTAGATGTAGACTACCTGGTTGGGGTCCTCGAGATGATAATAATCGATGGTTAGAGACCTTGAATGACATGGCGCAGGTGCATCCACTGTTTGTGTTCTGCGAAATTTTAATCTTCTGAATTCCTCATAATCGCTATCTTTCTCCTTCTAAATTTATCTTACTGAATTATACTTTTCGAATCATATCTTCGCTCCCTAATCTTCTCTCCATTACTGCTAATACTTCTATCATTGCTATCACTCCTGGATTTGAACTGACAGTTTCATCTGTGTGCTGACGTGGTTTGGCAACCTGAACTGATGTACGTACGTACGTAGTTCTGCGTTGTATCTGTCTGTCTGTCTGTCTGTCTGTCTGTCTGTCTATGTTTTGCTTCTGATAATCTTCATCTTCCAATCTACCAAATCGAATCAATGTTTTTTTTTTAAAAATTATGTCTGGCCTGTAAAATTTCGAGTATTTTTCATCGATGAAAAATCATGAAATATTGCATTTGTCAAATCGATTAATTCCGGAAAAAAGGGATCCACAACAATAAAATCTTATTTTTTAGGTTTGTTGTAGATTGTAAGAAGGATTTGATTATGACCGATTCGGTCTCGCGTGCTGTTACGGGTATGAGGGTGGTTGTCACTTCCCGGCTGCCCACACCGTGGAAGGTTGTTTCCTGAGGAGCCTGAAAAGGAAAATAGATTAGTGTCGGTCTTAGAGACCTGAGAGCATGACTGCAGAGCTCAAGGCACAACTTCTTGAGGCCGGTCACGCACGGCCTTTTTATGAAAGGTTTTTAGAGTACTAGCTCCGCTCTTGAAAGCCCTTATTGAGCAGCCCTTACCGCCGAGTCGGAAATCCGTCAGGTAAGGTGAGGTGTGACATTTCTAGGGTCGACCTTTTCTAACCCTTCCTTCCTTGTGTGAAGGCAGCATCGCTGCAGATGCTGGTTGTCCGAGGTAAACACCTTACTGCTGTCGCACCCCTCCACAGTCAGTCAGCAGTACGACTTCGTCCTCAGACCTTGAGTAGCTGCTTTTAGTCTCATCGTTCTCCAATCGACCTGCCTGGCATGGTAGAGCCTACAAAAACATATGTTTCAGCGAATATAGCTTTTTTGGGCCATGGCGATAGGCAAGCACGACCACCACATGATGAAGGTATTTGCTTCGGTCGGGGTAGATTGTAGATTTTAGTAGCAAGTTAGTTTACTTATACCTGCAAATTTATCATATATTCATCTAATGTTTAATTTGTTAAAACTAGTTCAACTTTATATTAAAAACTTATGTACGTCACACGTATCTGCATACCGACCGATATTGGTATATGAAGGTTGAGAGTATGATTAAGTTACTAGTATTTGACTGTAAATACCTTCAACATATTAATTAGTTACACATTTTTGAAACCATGAATTGATCAATGTTAGACCACCATTAGAAACCTGGAAGCACTAGACGGCCGTTTCGTCCTGGTATGGGACTCCTCAGCACTGCGCGTCCACGACCCCTGCAGCCCGCAGGACGAAACGGTCGTGTACCAGTGCTTCTCCCAGGTTTCCAATGGTGGTCTAACATTGATCAATACATGATTTCAAAAATGTGTAACTTAACAATCTTCACAACCCCGTGATGCATATTAATTAGTGTGTGTGTGTGTGTGTGTGTGTGTGTGTGTGTGGTATAACCGAGTGAATCATTTTGATGCTAGACATAAGGTATTAGGTAAACAGGTCGAAGTATTTGATGAGGTAATAGGTCTTCATTGATGAAAGTGTATAAAATATGCATTACATATTATCCAACCACCGCTTACCACAATAAATAGCTCTGACTGAAGTTGGAAAGGGTTGAAAAGAGGTTAGAATTCTTCCAACCAGACATGATATCAATCAGTAACTGTTGATCAGAGGCGTATGTAGGTAAACTCCCTGATTAGAGTTCACTTGATGATCAGACTCAGTAGTTGAATACCTTAGATGACATTCATCCTTTTACTGTTCAATTAAATTTTTCGTTTAAATAATATTTAATGCCATTTTATTCTGTACTCATTTAAAATCATCAATCAATCATTGTTAAACCACCATTAAAAACCTGGAAGCACTGAAAGACGCTCGTTCCGTCCTGGTATGAGACTCACCAGCAGTGCGCATCCACGACTCGAGAACTTCGGTATTGTGCGCGAACGCCTAACCTCTGGACCACTGGGCCAGCATCCAACGGTGTTAATGCCCAACTCTGATTGGTCTAGGGATTTTGCGCGACCTCACCCATTTGTCTTCGGTAGTTAGTGCCTACACCTGATAGGGTTGAACTCCACTGGTGGTCACGTCTTCTCACTAGAACTCTGAGAATTTCCTTACGAAACTAGTCACTAGTGAGCATATTTTACGATATTTTCAATTGCAGTTACGAAGATGAGCGTTTTTTACACATTTGAAATCATCATCGTTTTATTCATTGATTTCATTGTCTTTGCAACATATTCTCTTTGTCCAGTCTACTTGATAATCATCGACTACCTCGACGAGCTTTGTTTTGTAGTGTAGGAATAGGTTGGAAGAAAGCGAGGGGCAGCCAAACCAAAACATGGCAGAAATCCATGAAGTCACTGACAAGTGGACTTAGCCATGTCGGTAGTTGTCGACTACCTGGTTGGGGTCTGCGAGATGAAAGTCACCAATGGTTAGAGACTTTGAATGTTGTGGCTCAAAACCGTTTGCAATGGCGCCGGTGCATTTATTCTTTGTGTTCTCTCAAATCCTAATCTGGATTCTTCGACCCCTCTAGTTCTGACTTTCTAAACTTTTCTCACTGAATTATACTTGTTGAATAATATATTCTAATCCTAACCTCTCCGACTACTTCTAATAGCTTTACTACCTCTACTACTACCATCGGATTTGAATTGACAATTTCATCTCTGTGCTAATTTGGTGGTATGGCAACATGAACTGATGTACTTACGTGCGTACGAAGTTCTACGTTAAATCTGACTGACTGACTGACTACTTGATAATCAGATAGTATTATTTTTGGAATACATGTATCTTCAACCAAGATTATTTTCAGTTAGATTTTCATCAAAGTTTACTCTAACATATGTACTTTAATAATTATTTACATATATGAAATTCTTGAATCAATCAATATAAATCATTAGTGACCAGTGGAGTTCAACCCTGTCGGGTGTTGGCAGTAATTATCAAATACCGTAGGTAAGGTTCCGTGAAATCTTAGATGAATCAAAGTAGAAAATTAATACCATTGGATGTTAGCTCAGTAGTCTAGAGGTTAAGCGTTCGCGTGCGAGACTGGGATCCCTGGGTTAGATCCTGGCGACCGGGGGTCGTAGATGTTCATTACTGAAGAGTTCCATACTGGGACGAAACGGTCGTCCAGTGCTTCCAGGTTTCTAATGATGCTCTCAATCAATCAGTCAGTCAAAACTAGAGGTGTTGAAGAACGCAGAAGGTTAGGATTAGAGAGAACACAAAGCATAAATGCACCGGCGCCATTGCAAACGGTTTTGAGCCATGTCATTCAAAGTCTCTAACCATAGATTATTATCATTTAGCCGGACCCCAACCAGGTAGTCGACAACTACCGACATGACTCAGTCTACTTGTCAATGACTTCATGGATTACTGCCATGTTTCGGTCTGGCCGCCCGTAACTCTCTTCCAACCTACTCCTACACTACAAAACAAAGGTATTAGCAGTAGTCGGAAAGGTTCAGACTAGAAGATATTAGTCAAGAAGTAAAATCTAGTGAAATAAACTTGAAAAGAAAAAGATAAATTGATGAGGAATTAAAAAGCTTGGGATCTGAGAGACCCTTTGGGGCCACTGCCGTTCCCAAGCCCCGATGAATGAGGAGCCCGACCAGACCGAAGCTGCTACCTTGACGTGGTGGTCGGGCTTGCCTATCGTGATGACCCAACCGAGCTATACTGGCTGGAACACATGTTCCTGCAGGTCCTACCATGCCAGGCAGGTCGATTGGAGAACGATGAGACTAAAAGCAGCTACACAAGGTCTGAGGGCGAAGTCGTACTGCTGACTGCAGAGGGGTGTGACAGCAGTAAGGTGTTTCCCCTCCGACAAACTAGAATCTGCAGCGATGCTGCGTTCTCACGAGGAAGGAAGGGTTAGAAAAGGTCGGCCGTAAAAATGTCACACCTCCCCTACCTCACGGATTTCCGTCTCCTTGGGTAAGGGTGCCCACTAAGGGGCCTTTAAGAACGGAGCTAATCCTCTAAATACCTTCTCATAAAAAGGCCGTGCGTGACCGGCCTCAAGCAGTTGTCCCTTGGACTCTGCGGTCACGCACCAACACTAATCTATCTTCCTTTTCAGGTTCGTCAAGAAACAACCTTCCACGGTGTGGGCAGCTGGGGAAGTGACAACCGCCCTCATACCCGCAACAGCACACGAGACAAAATTGTTCAAAATCAAATCCTTCCTACATTCCCTAATACCTCTCTTATCTCCACAACTAACTCTTCTCACATTCATTTATTACAGTGCACAGCTAACGCAAACGATGCGAGTTTGCGAAACGTCGTTCCTGGTCTCCTTAAACCCCGTTCCAAACTACATGTTGGAGCATTCAATGTACGGACATTGTGTCAAATAGGGCAACAGGCGTCATTAGCTAGGACTTTAGAATCTCGTCCCATCGATGTGTGCTGCGTCTCGGAAACGCGCATACAGGATCCGAGCTAGCATCACTCATTTGACCTCACCATGTCAAGATAAAGAAGCAGCTCGATTTACCCTTCGTGTATCCGGTAGCCCTGATGCTGCTTCTAGGGGCCTCGCCGGTGTAGGTATAGCATTGAGTCGTAGGGCAGAACAATCTCTCCTTGACTGGATCCCTGTAGATAGTCGCTTGTGCGCCGTCCGACTGAACGGGACAGTAAGGACTCGGAAAGATAGGGACAATCGCCGTTGCCTCTTCGTCATATCAGCCTACGCCCCCACTGACTGCAGCCCAGATGATGTAAAAGATGAGTTTTACAGAAAGCTTTTCGGACCTCCTCCAAAAAGTTAAGCGCTCTGATATAGATATAATGGCTGGTGACTTCAATGCACAAGTAGGTAGACTAAGTGAAAATGAAAGACACCTAGGTGGATGTTACGGTCTCCGCGGCTCAAAGAACAGACAATGGCGACCGTCTGTTGCAACTGTGCTCAGATAACCAACTATTTCTAGCAAACACTAATTTTAAGCATAAGGAAAAAACACCTTTTGACCTGGCGACCCCCGAAGTCGTCTCAACGTTGGACACAACTACATCATATCGCCATCAGCCACCCATGTAGGGGTTCGATAGAGGACTGTCGCACGTTCTTGGGCACATGTTTAGATTCAGATCATGCCCTAGTGCGAGCCGGTATTTGTTTGAGGCTTGCTGGACGTAGGAAAGACACCGTAAGGAAGCCTCTTAGGGCTTTACTTGATGTAATCAAGCTAAGAAAATATTTCAGGAGGAACTAGAAAAACAGTTAGGCGCTCATTCAAGTGATTCCCATCCTGAAGCAGGTTGGAATCATATCAAGAAGGCTGTGGAAACAGCAGTGATATCTGCTAGCAAGGTAAACCACAATGCTAGGATGAAGCAGTGGATTTCAGTCGCATCAACCGAACTGATGGATGCTAGAAACCGCATCCCACCTGACTCTGAACATGATGAAGAGCGTAGTCAGCTTAGGTGCAGACTTATAAAAAGCCTACGTAACGACCGTGAACAGTGGTGGGTGGCGAAAGCAAAAGCGATGGAAAAGGCAGCGGCGATAGGCAACACTAGACAACTTTTCCGCCTTATCAAAGAAACCGGTATTAGGAACCGAATGTAAGTGAGACTATCTCGGAAAAGGATGGTCTTATTATCCATTCTCAATCTAGGAGGCTGGACCGATGGGCAGAACACTTTAGGGGATCAATTCAATTAGCCCTCAGTCACAATTCGGTTACCCACGATCTCCAGTCATCCTGAATGGCAAATCAATTTTAGTCCTCCCAGTTAACATGAAGTTGAGAAAGCCTATAGGAAATCTAAGGAGAGGTAGAGCGGCAGGTCCCGATAGGCTTACCCCTGAGATGTTTAAGGATGGTGGTCCAGTTTTAACGGTTAAACTGACCGAGATCCTAGGTAGAATCTGGGAAATGGACGTAATCCCATCTGACTGGTCTCAGTCGCTAATTGTCCCAATCTACAAGAAAGGACAGAAGTCCTCTTGTGACAATCACAGGGGAATAAGTTTAACTAATATAGTTTCTAAATTGTTAGCCTCGATTATACTTAGACGTCTAACTAGAGCTCGTGAAGAGCAGACTCGAGAAAACCAGGCTGGTTTTCGACCTGGACGTGGTTGTATAGACCACATCTTCACATTACGACAGGTCCTGGAACACAGACACACATTTAGACGTCCGACAATAGTCGTGTTCCTGGACCTGAATTAGTTAGTCTATAAAGTGTTGTGGGAACTTAGGTTGTTAATTTTGTTTGCTAGTTTTGACCTTGTTTTGTTTAATCTTTCGTCCTGATAACCCACTGAACCGTTATGTATTTTGTAAAGTATGCTTCAGTACCGACTACATCGACAAGCGATGTTGTCTGTTATAGGTGTAGACTGGAAGAAAGCTAGGCGCGGCCAGACTAAAACATGACACAAGTCCATGAAGTCACTGACAAGTGGACTGAGTCATGTTACTAGGTTCAGACGACGTTTTTAATCTTTTCAAACTTATTTCACTGGATTATACTACTTGAACAATATCTTCAAACCATAATCTACGACTATGGGATTCGGATTGACAACGTCATCTCTGTGCGAATATGGTCTGTACGTACGTACGTACAAAGTTCCACAGTGTTACTGACTGACTCTGTAGATAGGGTTCGTATCACCATTTTTTCTTAAATGAATCCCTTCTAGTTTATCAATAAATTTAAACAACAAGGAATGTTAGAAATTTGACAGGAAGATATTAGACTCAATGAATTGGTACCGGATCCAGAAACATCATATATGAGCTTCGAATCTGCGTCAAGCAACATGGTAGCCTTGTTCTAATGTCACTGAAATTATGAGACTAGAGGTTGCAGATAAGCATAAGAGCCTAAAACTAATCTTCCGACAAAGACTTCAACCGAAAGCGTTCGCATTCACGGTTGGCGACGCCCACATGCGTAAGAAATTCATCATCTTCGTTCATAATTAGCTTTAAGCATCGATATCGAGTATTAAACAGTGACGAGTTATCGCGAAAGTGTTGGCCGAAAGTCTGAACAGTCTCAGGATTGAATTGCCAACTTTCGAAGTAGCAGCCGAAGCTCCAAGAAACATATTGGTTGGCGAAATCAAATTTTAAGTAATCTTCATAACGCCCGAACCACATATCAAAAGAAACACTGGCATCAAAATCATAATGAAATTTAGCTATGCTATTTGCAATACCGTCGACCGATGAAGCCGTGGTTGCATTAGATGAGCCAGGCTGTGTAGAAGGGGTAATCTTCATGTCTGTCAAAATCTGCATCAGTTTCAGCTGCTGCTCTGTTATTAATTAGTTTTTGGCAGGATCCATGCTTCCAAAACCTTCGTCGCCACTGTTACGCTAGTCACTGGGTATGCTTGTAACTATTACGAGTCCCCCTTAGTCGATAAACGCGAACTAGACAATCGCCAGATTCCAGATAGGCTACCTTGAATTCCAAGATGTAACAGAAGTCTTTATAAGAATAGACAGTATATTCTACAAAGACCCAGCAATCGCAATACAATACAATTAAGCACACAAATCTCGTTTATTCGTTTTTTTTAATAATAATAATAATAATGTATTTATTCTCAAATAACTACATTACAAGAGTCACGCCAGTTTACAGGTTAGATCAAATTGTCACAAATGCTTTCACAATTACTGTAAAAGTTTCTTACAGCATATTTACACCACGTCACTGACAGAAACATTATAATACAGCCACATTTTCAATAGTAGAGTACAAATAAGGAAGGAAGATTCACAATAGGTTCTTTTGGCGATTTGCCGAGATCAATAGTGAGTTTTCTGGGAAAGGTCAAATGGAAAGCCTTTGATACGAGCTGTGATCCAAACAGTCATGTACATAGGGTGCATGTTCCTTAGAGTTACCAAGAATTTCACACCGTGACCAGGGTTCTCAAAAGGAGAGAAGAGAGGGAAAAAGGCAGCAGAGTGGCAAGTGGATATATATATCCAAAGCACTACTTAACCTGTCCATTTGATGCGGTCAGTACAGTAGTTTTTCAAGATAAAATTCATACTGACCACCTAAATTAAAGTAAATTATGGGAATATAAGAATATATATATAATACTTTTATATCTGGCTGGTTGACTAAAATGCAGCGAGGCTATCAACAGCAGTTTAAGTTTTGAATATGAAGTCGAACTTTCGAATCTACAAATGTATAACCAGCAGCAACGGAATTTCGTATTTAGGTCCCTGAAGCTACAAATCTACGGTGTTTTCAACCAACTGTGACTAAAGTACTCATACACAGATCAGCATGTGTCTGTTTTTAATATAGTCAGTTAAACAACTCTTGTCAGCTGATCTTAAATCTATGCATAAGTATGGACATTATGAACATTAGCTACAACCAAAGGTGAATCCATGACGAACCCATCTGGATCAGGACGCTGTCCGCCGTTGGGAAGCCATCATACAAATGAGTGAGTGAAATAACAAGATTCAACGTACTCATATAGACATAGAAAAACGAACAAGTCATCGAACTATTTCAGATGCTGACCTAATATTGAATAGGTTGCATGTGTACATAGGCAATAAATGAAGATCAGTCGTACCAGCTTATACGAATCACACAGTTATTGTGATACAAGTCACTTGGAGATATAAGTTATTCGAAGTGGCCCAACCAAATTAAATTTGAACAAACTCACCTGAATATACAGGTATAAAAATAGCTTCGTCCATGCAAACAAGTATACAGAAATGTCTGTGATAAAAAAAGATATCGAAAAATATCGAAATATACGACAAATAAAATTATCTTGTTCTTATGCGTTTGTGAGGTCCGATGAAACACGTGAATGATTGGCGCTAAGAAAAAGTTAAATTTGGAACGGACCAAGAAATTTTCAATTAAAAATCGTGTCTACAAATCTTTGCCGTAATCCAACTCTTCATCTATATCTAGGCGTCACAAATATTTCGTCACTATTCTTTGCTGCTGCCACTGATATTTGAAACTCGCGTTCCGGTGATACGATGGTCTTCGAAGAATATCGAAAGAGATTAGTTTTACTCAGTTCATGCTCATTTCATTGATGTTTTCATCTTTGTCTATCGAGACAGCATTATCATTTTCTCTGATTATTTTGAGCTTATCAATGTATGTCAGTTGTAAGAGACTTTGCACACTGTCCCTTCCAAAAAAACATGTAGTAAGTCCTCGAAGTTTATCTTCGTTCAGAAGCGTTATTCTTAGTTTACTCATGCTTTCTTTCAGACGATGTACTTCAACTTACTAGGATTTTAAAAGCGTATATTAGGCATATGATACGCGCCTGCGATCAGGTACAACCATCCCGTTTCATATTTCGCTTTGAAAAACGTTCGTTAAACGTTGCACTCATTCCAGGACATGAAACATTATACAAAGCTTCGAAAACGTTTTGTCCTAGTGGCTTCTGTATAAATGGAGGCATTCGGCTCGTAGGAAAATCGCGCGATGCAATTGATTCACAGAATAGCTTTTTTTGAGTACTGAAGTGGCCGTTTTGGTAAACCTTGGACAGCAAAGCTGGTTATCAGTATTTTGAAACTTTGATTATTTGTGAAAATGGATTACAGACTGAAGGAGATCATTTATTACATTTCGAAAGAAGACCTTTAGTTCGTCGTAACTATTGTCTTTTGATACCACCAGATTCATCGAAACGAATCCGGTGATCATTCAATTTATACCACTGAACGGTCTGCATTCATGGTCAGGTTTTATCGAGAATTGACCGATGAGTCGAAATCTAAAGAAATCAATACTGATTGCATGTTGCCTTAAGTTAGTCGTTTCTCTATCTCAAAGCCATTACACACAAGATTTAACTAACTGAATCGTGCGAACAGACATTTTGATCTGAAGAAAATTGATTTCCTGTTTCGAAGTTCTAATTGATTTACGAAAGGAAGTCAAATATAGTGAATAAAGTAACTCTGTTGGTGAAAAAATGCATAGGGTATCAATACCATTTACGTTTTCTAATCATATTTTTCTGAATGAACCCTAGTTTGTCGTAAAAACCATCTTGTTTCGACAATGAAGTTTCTCCTTCCAGTTCTTTCGCATTTCACTCACTTTGTCAGGTTTTATAGGGTGTCCATTAAGGCTTCACAAATCGCAAGAATTATGCATTTAATAGGAAGAATCAATGAATCAGTTATATGTGCATCATATATATTCACACGTCATAATGTGATGAGGTCCAAATATACGTACAAACAACTAGCAGCATTTCTACAGTTGAAAAATATCTGCAACTCCAAACAACTTTCAACCAAAACCAAAATCAGCATTTTCAATACAAATATCAAGACAGTTATACTGTTGGGAGCGGAAACTTGGCGAACTACCAAAGCCATCATCCAAAAGATACAAGTGTTTATGAACAGTTTTGTACGCCAAATATTTCAAAATCGTTGACCAGACACGATCAGCAACAACGTACTGTGAGAAAAAACAAAGCAGATTCCAGTGGAGGAGGAAATCAGGAAGAAGCGGTGAAAGTGGATAGGGCACACGCTACGAAAAGCACCTTGGTTCGTCACGAGACAAGCCCTCACACAGAACTCTCAAGGCAAAAGGAAAAGAGGATGGACGAGGAACACATTACTCCGAGAAATAGAGAAAGATACGAGAGGAATGAACAAACATTAGACAAAACTGAAGAAGGAAGTCCAAGAAAAAGTTGGTTGGAAACAGTTGGTGGGTGGCCTATGTTCCATCGGGGGCAACAGAAGTAAGTAAGTAAGTAAACTAGCAGCATCAACAAGATTCCAGTCACTTTGCTATATTCAAAAGCTTGAGTTAGAAATCACAATGCATGATGGAAAGTGGTTATTTGACTCGTAGTTGTTGATAAAATTAACATGAATATACTTTGTCAAGTGTTTGTGGCGAGATCATTAGTTGTAACAACTGAGAACGTCATTTGACAACTAGAAGTATGCAAAATGTCAACTACTCAAAATGAATCTCATAGATGTTACTATTCCGGCGTCAAGTAATTACATTTTTCATATTCTTATTACTTCGAAATCAGGTATATTGCGCTACAATACGGAAATTATTCTGCAAGCAGACTTACTTATAAACCCTTTGGTGTTGGTTGAAATCTCCGAAAATATATGATGTGTAGTATATATTTAGAATTGACAGTGTGAATATTACTAATATCACTTATTGGATATTGGAGAAGTAGTCTCTTATTCATAAGAAATTTGAGAATTATGAAATAAATAAAAATAGCAACAACAACGTGTTACAAGAAGCATGCAAATTTACAGGTGAGATTGAAATGTTGAAATCGCTGACAGATTACTTTCACCTTACAATAGATACTTATCATAGATAGCTAAAACTTAAAGTCAGAGACAATGTTTCAGTTTCTAGGATGTACAATGGCATAGTTTGGGAAAGTTATGGCTGTAACGTTGAAACGAATCGCTAATATTTCAGAAATAATACATAATGTATCTTAGTATGTATTTAACAAGAATCAATGTAGTAAATAACCATGGGTGTTCTTGTTCAGGTTCGACAGATAATGAATATCCTGGCTACAGGGTGAATGACCAAGTCATCCGCAATTATCAAGGCTAATATGTGGGGTTATGTTGAGGCGATGAAGAAGAGAAATAAAGAGACTAATCTCAGGAATAGAGGAGAATCAAAATAACTAAAGTGTGGAAAATAATGTTTTTCACAGAATATAATATAATAATATTTCATTAATTCAGCTTCTTCCAATAGCTCTTTCTTTACATAATTGTGCAAATCTGCGTGTTACAAGATTTCCTGGTAGGAAGTGAAGCGAGTGCGAGGTTCACCTAAGAGTCATAGACGGGAAAGTATTTCCAGTTTCATTGATCATTTACATCTTGCTTTGTCAGAAGGAGATATAAGCAAATAAAAAAATTTTCCGCTCCTTAAATGACGTAGCTGCAGGTCGTTTGTAATGGCGCAGGTGTATCCACTATTTGTGATCCTCCGAATTCCAATCTACTAAATTACTCATCACCTCCGAATTTTTCTTTTAAAGTTTATTTCACTGAAGTATACATTTTGAACATTATCTTCAAAATTTTTTTTCCAATGGTTGCTCATACTCCTACAACTGTGCCATTATGTGATCTGAACCAACATTCGCATCTCTGTCACAAAACACTGCCCTTTGTCTTATTCTTACAGCTACATGACTGTTTATATCACTGAATAACTTTTTTAGAGAATTATTGAAAAACTTATTCTGATGTGATGCATATACAGATGAAAACCAGATTGTTTGCGAAATATATACACATGGTCTTCAGTCACTCATCTACATGTTCAGTGATCCATATTGGCGAAAATTTGCTTACTGTTGGAAATATTCTTGTTCTCATTTTTTGCCGAATGAGCCTTTCTGTTGACTCTCTTGGAGGTATGTTTTCGTTTGTTGACTTTGGAAACTCCTAAGTGATGCTCCTCTGTGTAATTATGACCAACCACAATAGTAACGCTCACTGCACTACTTTGAGACTTGGTTGTACTGAATATATATGATCCTCTCTTCCAACAGAGAATAAACAGAAGTAGTTCAAAACTCTGAATGACTAATCAACATTAAGATAATAGAGTTCAAATCCAACGATTTTTATTTTTTCATTTATTTATTTTATTCATAGACAATAATGAACGATGAACATCTTTTACACAAACACTACTTGTTTGTCTTATTCAGCAATTGTATTCGAAAGATCAGCGTATGTAACAGGAATGTTGGAGATCAACAAAGGTGAATGGATGATTAAAACGTGTATTTGAAATTATTAGAGTAGGGTTCGTTGAAATGAAATTGTGAAGCTGTGAACAGACGATCGGTCTTAATATAGGCCACTGACTAGCATTATCAAATCAAATCTGTTTGCCTCTCTCTATTCAAGTTCTACGAAAATTGTTATTCATTACTTTCGGGTTTACTTTCGATTTTTGACATATTGTTTCCGACACTATCAGTTTGCCTCTTGCTTTACAGTTTCAATTGAGTTGTTTGAGTGCTTTCCGCTTTTTGCATCCTATCTATCCCAACCACTTTTCCCTAATTCGCTCCACTGCAGGAATCTGGTTTGTTCCCTCCCACAGTATGTTGTTGCTGATGTTGTCTGGTCAATGAATCCGATGACTTTTGCATAGACAAATGTTATTTAATTGTCAAAATCGCTGTTAAAGTAAATGTGACAGCATTTGTGACAACTTGATCTAGCTTGTACACCGGCATGCCTCTTGTAACGTAAATATATGAGAATAATAATTATTATTATTATGGATGATGGCTTTCGTCGTTCTACAAGTTTTGCTTAAAACAGTAGAACAATCTTGACATTATATTAAAATTTTTGATTTTGGTGTTGGTTGATAATGGTTTTGGATTACAAATGTTCTTCAATTGTAGAAATGCCGCTTCTGCCTTGCCTATTCGTGCCTTCATATCAGCGTCAGATACAAATCCATTGAAAAGCAGGGGTCATGTGTGATTACGGCCACTGATGAGTCGATTACCTACTTACTTAATTAATTACTTAGTTACTCACCTACTTACTTACTTACTTATTTACTGACTTACTGACCTACTTACTCACGACTGTTACCCTCAATGGAGCATAGGCCGCCCACCAGTTTTTTTAAAACCATTTCTGTCCTGGGCCTACCTTTCTAATTCTTTCCAGTTTTCGTTCATTCTTCTCATGTCTTCTCTATTTCTCGGTGTATTGTGGTCCTTCGCCTTCCTCTTTTCCTTTGACCGTGAGAGTTCCATGTCTTATGAAGCAGTTCTTTGCTTTTCCTAGTGTGTTCTATCCACTTCCCCTGGTCTTCATGATTTCCTCCTCCACTGGAATCTAGTTCGTTCTGATAGTGTCTGACCAACGAATCCGAAGTAATT
Source organism: Schistosoma turkestanicum (assembly GCA_944470395.2). Lineage (NCBI taxonomy): Eukaryota > Metazoa > Platyhelminthes > Trematoda > Strigeidida > Schistosomatidae > Schistosoma > Schistosoma turkestanicum. The sequence continues at coordinate 689,000 of OX103972.1, read as the reverse complement.
TACGTTAACAACTGTTAATAATCACTTGTATCTTCTGGATGATGGCTTTCTTAGTTCTCCAAGTTTCAAGTTTGAAAATCCTGTAATTGGTGGTGATTGATATTTATTTGGAATTGCAGATATTTCCCAACTGTAGAAATTAGGCTGTTGCTTTGTTGATCCGCGCCCTCACATCTGCATCGGATCCACCTTTCTCGTCGATGATGCTGCACAGATATGTGAAGGTTTCAACGTCATACAGGGCATCGTCATCAAGAGTGTTTGGTTGACACATGTTGTGTTGTTTCGTAGAATCTTACTTTTACCTTTATGTATGTTGAGACCTACTGCTGCAGAGGCTGCAGCTCCACTGGTCGTCCTCACTTGCATTTGTTGATACATGTGCGACAGGAGAGCCAGGTCATCTGCGAAGTCCAGATCGTCCAGCTGCGTCCTAGCTTTCCATTGAATACCGAGCTTCCATCCAGATGCTGGTGCACTCATCACTAAGAAAAATAGACAGGGTGAGAGTAAGCAACCTTGCCTGACACCGGTCTTCACCTCGAACGTGTTTGCCCAGTTGACCTCCATGCACATATTTGCAATTTTTTCATCATAAGACTGTGTTCTCAGGAACGCGCTTCTGTCAAAGACGCCTTCATATTGTTTTCCTGTTCATGCTATCGAATGCTTTCTCGCAGTCAATGAAGTTGATGTAGGGTGGTGACTTCTATTCAACTGGTTGTTTCACAAAGATCCGCTTTGTTGCAATTTGGTAAGTATACGATCAATCCTTACGAAATCCGGCCTGTTGATCTCGAAGTTGGGCGTCTACGAAGTCCTTCATTCTGTTTATCAATACCTTGTTGAAGACTTTGCCTGGTATTGAAAGAATAGTAATGCCTCCGTAGTTCTCACACTTGTTGAGATCGCCTTTCTTTGGTATCTTGATCAGCTATCCTTCATTCCAATCTGATGGTTTTTTTTCCCAAATCTTCATGAAGAAAATTTGACGTATTCATGCATTTGCTTTCATTCACTGCCTCTGCTGGAATGTTGTCTGATCTTGCTGATACGCCGCTCTTGATTTGTCTGATGGCCATACTGATCTCCTCAATTGAAGGTGCGCCAAAATCGATTGGGTGGTTCATAGATGGTGCTCCGATTTTAGGTGTGTTCAGTGTAGCTTATCGAATCGAGAATTCCTTACAGTGCTCTATCGACCTGTTTCACTGTTCTTCAGTGTTTCTGATTACTATGCCTTCCTTGCTGTTCACTGGTCGTTCTGGTGTACGATAGTTTCTTGCGAGCTTCTTTGTTGTTTCATATAATTGTCTCATGTTTCTTTCTCAGACAACCTTTTCCGACGTCGTCGATATATGTTCCACATATTTTCGTTTGTCAGCTCGGATGCTCTTCTTCACGTTCCTGTTTGCTTCTGTGTATTCAGCTTGTGAGTCAACTTTCTCTACTCGTGTTCGACTGACATTGATTGCTGCACACTTGTTCCTCCGTTCTTAAAATTTTTCAAGAGTATCGACAGAGATTCGTTCCTTGTGATGTTGTTTCTTGTGACCCTCGACTTCTTGACGTGTTGAAGTGATTACCTCATTGATCCTTTTTCAATTGTTACCCAATGTTTCTTCCTCCCATTGAGTAGATCCTGAAAGGACTGGAACCTATTGGTGAGGGCTATCTTTAATTCGTTGAGTTTAACGGTATCCCGAAGAAAGGCTATAATGAACTTGTGTGATGTTGTCTGCCCTGTTTTCCAGTGTTTCTTTAGTGTTGGTTTCATTTTAGCGTCCAGAAACTTGTAATAATAATAACAGTAATAATAATTTATTCTCAAATAACTACGTTACAAGAGTCACGCCAGTTTACAGGCTAGATCAAATTGTAACAAATGCTTTCAGAATTACTGTAAAGTTATAGCAGTTAAATTTAGTATAAGAATCAGTTTCTGAGTGCATATTTACACCATGTCACTGACAGAAACAGTATTATACAGCCTGATTTTCAATAGTAGAGCACAAATAAGGAAGGAAGGTGCACAAAAGGTTCTTTTGCCGATTTGCCGAGATCAATAGTGAATTCGTTGGGTAAGGTCATATGAAACGCGCTTGATACGAGCTGTGATCCAGACAGTCATGTACCTAGGGTGCATGTTCCCTAGAGTCGCCAAATATTTCCTACCGTGAATGGGTTTCTGAAAAGGAGAAGAGAGAGAGAAAAAGGCAGCAGTGTGGCAAGTGTATATATATAACCAAAGCACTACTTAACCTATCATGTTGAAGTAGTCAATACAGTAGTAAGTCAAGATGAAATTCCTACTGACCACCTAAATTAAAGTAAATTATGGGAATATAAGAATATAACCCAAAGATGATGGAGTACAGCAAAAAGAAGGCAGAGTTGAGCTGTGTCAGGTGGATAGAAGAGAAGTCGAAGAATGAAGCTGGATTTATGTACGTTGAAATCGAAATTCTAGTTGAAAGAGTAGAGTTTGTAAAAATAAAAATTTGATTAATAAAATCTCGCACTGTCTAACTTTTTTTTTTCTTTATTATTGAATGGTGATCTGAGGTTATGTCAGCTCCTCTCTTGGTTCGCACATTCTCCATGGTCCATCTGAATTTATAATAATACAGATATGGTCGATTTGGGTCTCAGCAGTGCAGTCCTTTGAAATCCATGTGGCTTTGTATATGCGCTTGTGCGGGAATATTGTGCCGCGGATGACCAGTTTGTTGAACGCACATATGTTTGCTAATCTCTCACCTTTTTTCTTTTTCCTCCTAGTCCATGTCGTTTCATGATGTCTTCATATCCAGGGTTGTCTATGCCTAACGTGGTATTTTAGTCACTCACGAGAATCGTCAAATCCTTTGGTGCGCATCTGCAGCCTTTCGTACAATTGATCTTTATCGTCGTCATGGTAGTCGTTATAAGGTGCAAAGCATTGTATGAAGTTCATTGTAATCTCGTCTTCTTTGATTTGAAGGATGCTTTATTGATTCCAGGTCCATGAGATTCCCATGCTATTAGTGCATTTTGTGCATGTTTGGACAGCATCAGTACAACCCCTTTTTTATGTGAAGCATTTTCCTCTTCATTACCAGAGTATAACAGCAGATCCCCTGAACTGATCTCAGTTGTCCAACCTGTGTCCAATGCGTTTCACTAATGCCGAGCACCTCGAGGTTGTATCTTTTCATTTCTGCCGGAACTTAAAATAGTCTTCTTGTCTCGCACAATGTTCGAGCGTCCTATGTACCTAAAAGAATGGTTGCTCTGGTTTTCACAAGGGGCATCCTTCTTCCAAGTTAACTAGGCTTTCTTCAAGACTCTTACTGCAGCTGGTGGCTCAGCAGCAGCAGGTACCAACGTACAAAACATATCTTTATTTTTTGAAGCTTTCATGATTGCTATGGACAGAAATTAAAAGATAATAATAGGCGAACATAGGATTGAAAACCAAATCGATTGGGGATAAATGTAAGATCCATTTTTGAAGGCTTTGTTTGTGAAAATCCCTCAATGTTTACATTTGTAATTTATCCTTATTAATTCCATCAGCTGTGCATTTTATTAATTTGTTCGATCTCGCTTTAGATGACAATATTAGTATATAATATCGTTTCTATTTCTTCTGCATTTACTGAGTTTGTATTTTTTTTCTGAACTGCATTTATGGTGTTTAAGCTAATACTAAGTCATGGCAACAGCCATATTGATTTGTACCTCCTTGGATTGTGTCGCCTGCGTCAACTACGTTGAAGCACTCTTCCTGAATTAAAAACACTCTGTGTTATGAAGTAACCAAGGAAGGAATCTGATCTATCCAGGATGGAAAGAATATCGGTTATCTGTTTCTGTTGATTTGATCAACTGAACAATTGTAAGTGGGATAACTAGGCTGTAATATATGTTTAGCTTATTATAAATATTTATTTTTATGATGAATATTAGAACTTTTAAATAACCGAATCACTTGTTTTGGTCTCGAACTAGGCAAGATGCGTATCTGAGCTAACTTGAAAGTTATTCCTCAATCTAAACCTCAGTATAAATGCTTGAATACATTCATATACAAAATGGCGGACAATGACAGTTTACAGGTCAATATAAACCTCGGTGGATAAAACAAGCCGTGCCTATTAGGTGGACAAATATAGATACTTCACGTCTTTTTGTGTTACCTTAGGTTTGGGCTTCAGATGATGTTGTTCAGACAGACAATGATGAATGCTACACATCCAAATCATGCAGCTCACTGGAAGAAACTCCGTCCTAGAGTTTATAATATATAATTACCAACGTACAATAATAGTTAATTTTCTTTTGTAAAACGTTTTCCCTTAGGATGACATAACTGTCTTGCACTACTTTGAGACGGTGTTATCGAGGGCGTTTTCAAAAAATGGCTCATATCAAATACTTTTCATTTGTTATCAGATCGCTATATGAAATATTTTGTGAAAAGGAAACTTGTTAAACTACGAAGACCATCATGAATAATTTACTATTCTTTGGTGAAAAAAATATCTGTGCAGGATACGGTCCATCCGTTGACCAAACATGATCAGTAATAACCTACTTTGTGGAGGGATAAATCAGATTCCATGTGAGCAATATTTCAGGAAAAGACGATGGAAGCGTTTAAGCACACATTTCGGAAAGCACCTTTCTGCTTCAAAAGATCAGATCTTCACAGGTAGAGAAAATACGACCGAACAAGTAAAGTATGACACTGATAATTGAAATTAGACATAAAAGTAATAAACAGTAGTCAAGCAGTACTTGAAAGGAGGAGGGGGACAGAGTAGGTTGAAAACTGCCGGCAGGTGGCTTATGCTATATATGCTGTGAAAGGTTTTATTAAGTATTCGGTATTCCAAAACCAAATTTTATCGTTCCACAAATAGCGTTATCGTTCAACTCGCTATGTTAAATCAACATTGTGAGTTTAAATCAGTCAATGAATAATTGAACAATCCAAATGTAGTTGTTACAATCATAGTGAGACGAAATTGAACATTGAACGAAGTGATCGGCAAAGAAGAAATGATTCCAAAGAACAACACTGGCGACAGATATACAACGAACATATATAACTAATCCTTTATCGTGAGAAATGAAGTCCTTTGATCTAGTGATCTAAGTAGAAGACAATAGGATCACTATGAAAAATGTCTTAAAGGATGAATACACATAATCAGTCAGGAAATGTATTCGTTTCCCAAAGTTACCTGGATAGTATTTTGTATTTGTTTATATAATTCGGTAGCAAAACGGAATTCCTTCTTTGTTTTCTCTGATTCGGTTTTAGGAGGTCAGTGGATATCGCATTCACATCTCGGAATTCACATATCATCGCACTCTAAGGAAGTAAACGAAGCTGTGAACAACAGCATATTAGTTTAAAAATCATTGACTTCGTGAAATAAATCAAGCCAACTTTAGGCCAATGTTGTTTCTTGAGTTATAATGTAGTTAGGCATGCGTAAACATATTTTAGCCATCACAGTCGATAATGATGTTATGCCTTTGTAATCCGAAATTCATTGTCCCGTTTTTGCGAATAAGTCAAAGTCATACCTTATCATGAGCTTCACTATTCGCAACGATTCATCACTTCTTCCTATTTTACACGTCGAAACCGCATACATTGTCTTCGACAGGTAACTGCCTATACGCGATGCACTGGAATATTGAACGTATGACGCATGCACGTAAACACGTCAATTTGATATGCTTGAACTGTTACGAGTTTACCATAGTCGGGAAACGAGAGCGAGGATCGAGGATCAAGGGACAATATATGCTATTCTAGTTAGTGCGTATTTTGGGCTAGAAAGTAAACAGCATCGAAGACTCGACAATGACAGTCAGGATGACCAATAAGAAACGAAGTTAGAGCACGTGACATTGACATTAAATTGACCAGTAGGAACTTACCAATGGGTATTGACTAGTTTGTTGGTTGAATATCCGAACAGATTGATACTGGAGTTCGTGATGGTCACTATTATGGGTATGTCTTTTTATTTACACGTCTTACACACCTACTTGGTGCAGATATGGTCGATCATTTTTCAATCACACGTCGCTTACTGTATGCATTTGTGGGGGAACATGGCTCTACCCATCCACAGTTTGATGAAGTCAATTAGGTTTTCGACTCTCTCTTTTCCGCAGTCTACGTCCACCCATGATGTGTTTGTCAGTAGATTGTCTATTTGAGCCTCGACGTTTAGTTCTCTTATCAGAAGGTTTAAGTAATTTTTATGGAAAATATTAACAATTGACTACACAGTTGTTCATAATCGTCATAGTTGTTATCTTCGGTAGACGCTTATCCCTGAATGATATTCATTGTAATACCATCTTTTTCATTTTAAAGAAGGCTTTCATGATCCTGGGTACTTCAGATTCACAGCCTGTAAGTGCCGCATCTGTGTATTATTACATAATCAGAGCAGCTCACTGTATATTCGAGACATTTTCTTTTCCCTCGTCACAGCAGTTCTTCTGAAGCTAGTAATTTTTGTCCTAACTGCGGCCAATGTGTTTCAGAAATTACAAGTACAACCAGCTGGTATCCTTACAATTACGCAGCAACTTGAATGCCTTCTCCTACAAAATATGAACATTCAATATATCTGTATTATTGGTGCCTGGCTATCAGAAAAGGCAACGGCATATCACATCCAAAGTAACATGGCTTTCATCATGAGAAGTCATAACGCGTCAAAATGAATAACTTGAAACTGTCAGAGTAGAGTTTGAGTTAATTGAATTATTTGTTTGAATTATCGTCTCTTTTGTGAGTGATTCTATACGGGATGGTGTTACTAACTCAATATTCAACCCTCCTTCCTTACCCGGAAATGCACGAGCAGAAAACTCAGAAGGGCTGCAGATGAAGGTAGATGCCTTCCAGAAAAGTTTATTCTGTCTGGCTTAAGGTATAAAATGAAATTGATTTCTAATTTGTTACTGTGTTATTCACTACTTTTTTAATTTCAGGTGAAGAAAAGATGAAATAATGTCACCCATTATTATATTACTGGAATCTAATCTGTGTACTCTAATTAATATGCTACTATGAAATTCCTGATTATTTCAGACACCATGACCTTAAATCTTTGCCAAAAGATCAATTTTCTCTTATTAAGTATTGATATTTTAACTTTTTTCAATTTCTGACTGTGATTTTCAGCATGGTTTCTGATTCAGATGAGTTAAAGATGATATATTTTAGACTTCTGTAGTTTATATAATGTACTCCAAGTAATAAAATGTGACAAAACTCTTAATATTTTCCGACACCGTTACTTGACATCACTTATTTACCTACTTACTGACTGAGCAACTGACGTATTTGATTACGCCTGTTAGGAAAAATGGAGGAAGGGCCAACGTTCTTCAGCGTACTTTGTTCTGAGTTCTTCATTCAAGTTGTTCACGCTGATCCATCGATATTTTGATGTGGGCTTCGATTTCTCTCTGTATTCAGTTCTTTGATATTCCCCCTCCTTCTTGCGCCTGAGTACTCATACTGAGGCTTTTGTATTGCGACACAGTTAGTTGCTTTCAAAATGAACGCCTCACACAACTTCGAAACTTTCATCTCAATTCCTCTCCGAAAGAAATCTAGTTTGTTCTCTCCCGCAGTAGGTTATTGCTGATCGTATCTGCTATCGAAAGCGAAGTATATTGCGTAGACAGCTTTAACAAGGGCTTGCATCTATTGATTGATATTGTGGTGGTATACCTTTACGAAGATGACACAATTGCTGAAATAGAAACGTTTATTATTTTACTTAATTCTGATAACAATTGTTTCATTGTAGTCCTTTTGTTTATCTGTACAAAAGACTATCTCTCGCTTGCCAAGTGTGTCTTTCCCATTCCGCTATTCACCCGCTTGCTGTTAGCCGCTCCTGTTCCCTAGTGTGGTTATTATTTCGATATCATAAGGCTAGCGATAAATATACTTATTCATCCAGAATAGTCTTTTCTTTGACTCTTGAATTATCAGGATTTACCCTCGTAATATCGCGAAGAAATATAATTATTATAACTCTCTATAATTATTGATCCCGACAACTACGAACAGGCATTTAATTCGGTGAGTTTGTCATTTTTTTCAGTCCAATTTTCCTACAATTTTAAATGTTATGTAATAAAATTCGATATATATATATATGTATATATACATAATAACTAGAATAGCGTTTGAAAATGGTAGACTGGGAAAAAGAAGAAGACTCTCTACTACAGGTTCTCAATATTCTACCCTTCGAGTTCATTCGCCACGCCCGAGAGGTCTGCTTTGCGGCACTGAATTCTCAGTTTGCGATCCGTCGGAAAACTAACGAGCGGCTTATGTTTTCCTACTCCTTGGCATCTCTTCCGGGGGTGACATGGCTGCCGTTCGTGTTGTCGTTCTTAACCTCATAGTTCTTGATGTCCACGACCGTCTTAAACAGGCGATTCTCAGACGTTTCTTCCCACCGGGGGAGATACGTTTGAGGACATTGTTGAATCAAGCCACCACCTCACGTGCCGACAATCCCTTGAATGGTTCACGACCGCAGACTCCGATATAGACACAGAATTGTGACTTGAAGCTTAACAAGCTCAGGTACAGCCAACGATCACTGCCCTGCTCGAGGATGCGCCGACTAACAAGGCAGCCCTAATAGCAGACTAGATAGTAGCACGCACTAGCTCGCGAGACAACTACGTAGTTGCCTCTACGTCACTCGTAAACGTTTTGTTCTAGCGCGAGTCATTGTTAACCCCCTAGCTAATACAAGGCTAGAAACTTCCAAGTCGACGAGTAAACGTGGCCGTACACGTTGGACACTTACCTCAGGATGGCCGCCTATTTTACTCGCTCGTTATTCGCACTAACGCTAGGTACCCCGTTGACACAGGTGCACAAGTTTCTGTCGCACCACTTGGTACCAGCAAGTCTCAGCATATGATTCTTCGTCCGCGCGCTGCGAATGGGTCTGTTACTCCTAACTTGGTACACGACAGCTGACCATCAATCTGAACAACCGACTACGGCATCTGTGGACGTTCATCATTGTTGATATTCTCACAGCCATACTTGGTATCGATTTCCTACAGCACTATGAATTGCTAGTTGATTCATGTGTTCTGCAACTAATCAAAACTTCGCAGAACATCAAATTTATGGGCTTCTGAGCTCAAACATATGTGTATTGAATAACATAGGTGTTTCTTTCGAGTGATGATATTATACGAGCTTTTTGCAGAAAAATTCCCTCAGCTAATTTAATCACTCTAGGAAAATCTGTCGGTGACTATATGTCGGTAGTAACATAATTCGATAGATATCCCATCCTCACATACACGACATCGCGGCTTCTCTTAAGGGCACGACTATCTATTCAAAGATTGAACTGGTACGAGCATGTCATCAGATCCATGTCGCTCTTGAATATATTGAGAATATTGCTGTTATGACTCTTTTCGATGTTTTTGAGTTCCTACGAATGATACGTCGATTATGTAAAGCTGCTCAAACTTTACATAGGTTTATCGATAGCATGGTACGAGACGTTTCTTTTGTTCACGTCTATATTGATGATCTGCTAATCGGATCGTCAAATGTAGATGAACATTATCAACATCTTATGCTCATATTTCAACGTCTCAAGGATAATGGAATAGTAGTTACTCCAGACAAGTGTGAACTGGGCAAGCCATAAGTAAAATTCTTGGGTCACATCATTAAGCATAAGGGTATCCTATCTTGTGAAGATAAAGTGCGTAAAATCATGAAGTAGATTGTACCGTCATCAATCAAGGAACTGGAGGCTTTTCTAGGTTTGATTAACTTCCCCTGACGTTTAATACCTCATGCGGCAAAACAGTTACGACCAATAACCGACTAACTTCGCGGTTATCCACGTAAATTACAGTTGAACAATGCCGCGCGTACTGCATTTTTACGGATAAAAAAAGCTTCAGCTTATTTGACACTTCTAGCCCATCCTGATCCATCACCCAAGTTTAGCAAAGCGGTTGGTGCATCAGATTTTGCTGCAGGAGCTTATATGCAAGAAAACATCTCTGAGAGTTGGCAACCTCTAGAATTCTTCTAACGACTCCTTAGTCCCACTGAGATGAGATAAATCGCTTTTGGTCTCAAACAGCTAGCAGCCTACTGGACCATCAGACATCTCCGGCACGCAGTAGAAAGTCATACCTTTATCCTCTTCAATGACCATAAGCTTTCTTATGTAGGCTCTGCATAACAAGTCTGACCGCTACTCCGGCGAGAGTCCAGACGTTCGGACTATATATCTCGGTTCACGACAGACGTTCGTCATATTAAAGGCGAGTCGAACAATCTTGCCGACGCTCTCTCACGTATTCAAGTGAATGAAGTTACATTACCAAAGCTCGATCTTCCTGCTCTGGCCACTACCCGACCAAATGATCTCTCTTGCACAGAAGCACAACAATCGACATCCCTTCAGTGCCAATTATTATCACTATCTACCACATCATGTACTATCATATGTGACAACCCTACTGGTTTACCCGATACCTTTTAGCTTCAGCTCATCGTCGTCTCGCATTCGATGCCCTACATCGATTGTCTGATCCAGCCACATTACCTCACGTAGCTGCATGATACCTCTTGCCGTCCATGAATAAAGATGTCCGCATGTGTGTCAAGCGATGCTTACAGTTTCGATGATCAACACGCACGTAACTACCCCTATTGAAACATTTGCTACGTCTAATGCTCTCTTCGATCATGTTCATATTGACCTTGCCACCTTCGCATGGGTACGATCACATACTCACGTGAATAGATCGTTTCACAAGATGGCCTGAATCTATTCCCATCACTTCTGTTACGGCAGATACAATTGCTATCGTAGAATGATAGATAGCGATTTACGCTTTTCCCTCGACTATCACAACTGACCGAGGACAAGAATTGAGTTCAAAATATTCTCCTTGCTAACTTGGCTGCTTGCTAAGGAGCGCATACGCACTAACGCCTACCACTCAGCTTCAAATAATTCAGTCGAACACTTTCAGCGCCAACTCAAAAGTGCTCTTCGAGCACAATTGATACGATACCTTACCCCTCGTCCTCGTAGGTATCAGACTGAACCTAAAGACAGACATTCGATGTTCCTCCGCTGAAATAACATTGCGTCTGCCTGGGAAATTTTTTACTACGTCCGACGGTTGTCTGAATTTGTGCGAGCACTGCCTCCGCTGTCAACTCGATAAGATTATAGACAGTTTTCTCTCCCTGATGAGTTATCTACCTGTTTGCATGTTTTCATACTAGTCGGTTCAGTACGCAAACCTTTGCAACAGCCTTATGAGGGACCTTTTCACATGATTTTTCGTCATGAAATGACCTTCAAGGTTGGTCGAAATCGTCGCGTCAAGGAAGTCAGCATTGAACGTCTCAAGCCAGCAAACGTCCACGACAGTGCCCTACTTGCTGATCCGAGACCCAATGCTGGACCTATCAAACCTACTAGTGAGATCCTTAAAGCTACTTTGGATCTCATGGTGGACAAATCGGAGACCTCATTCTCAGGTCACAGTCAACGGCTTGCGCCATCCGCACTACCGACAGATGAGATTCCGGTCCCACGTCCATATGAGCAGACCACGCCGCCATTGACTTCAGATGAAACTGATGGCTCACCAGGTACTCACGAGACTACCGTCTTGCGTTCCGCTCTCCACATACACATCTGTACGTTTTCTCGAATAACGACCTAGGCAGCAATGGATACGCGATAGTAAGCTATCCTCGTAATACATGAATGCAACGCCGTCTCTTTTTATTTCAATCCAACTCGCGCTTCAAACTTGACAGGTTCAACGTAAAAGACTTTCGATGACAACTCGAGCTTCATTAGTCACTTCCTGTCCGTCAACGATTCTGCCCTACAATCGTCCGTTAGCCACCAAGCCACGCCCCTTCATGAAACCGCTACGTGTCGAAAGTGTATGCCCTTTCTAGGTGGAAGGCTTATGTAGCGGTGAAATTGCTGAAATAGAAACGTTTATTATTTTACTTAATTGTGATAACAATTGCTTCATTGTAGTCCTTTTGTTTATCTGTACAAAAGACTATCTCTCGCTTGCCAAGTGTGTCTTTCCCATTCCGCTATTCACCCGCTTGCTGTTAGCCGCTCCTGTTCCCTAGTGTGGTTATTATTTCGATATCATAAGGCTAGCGATAAATATACTTTGACTTCTGAATTATCGGTATATAGATCTGTAATGTCGCGAAGAAAAACGTTCATTGTAACTCCCTATAATATCTTTGGCGATTTTCTAAGTTTCCGTTCCGTACGGTAGAACTGTTATCGAAAATTCTGACTCTGGTGTTCGTTGATCGTTGCCTTGAAATTCAGATGTACGTCAATCGTAAAAGAGCTGCCCTAGCTTACGTGATCCACGTCATTACACCTGTATTAGATCTACCCTGTTATCAATCATGCTGCCCATATATGTGAATATTACCTAACGTTTCAATGATCCCCCTTTAAGTGTGATTAGGTTGTGTTTTTTGTGTTGTGTCGAATAACGTTACCCTTTCACTTTTTTATTTTGAGACATGATGCTGCTACAGTGGTCGTCTTTTCATGCATTACTTACCGTGTTTGTGAAATAAGAGGGCCAAATTATCTTCCGAGTCCATGTCGTCCAGTCGCAACCAAACTGTTCACTTCATTTGGTGCCTGCCCTCAGATGTTTACGTCTCCGTAATCCAGTCTGTCACCAGCAGGAAGAATAATAGTGAAAGTAAACTACCTTGCCTGACACTGTCTTCATTTTGAAGGAACCTGTGAGCTGTTCCGCATGCAGGAAACTACAATTTATTCCATCAGAGGAATTCCATCTGAAGTGCAGCATTTTCCCAGTTTCAACAGAGTGATGAAGCAGCCTATTTAGTTTAATCCTGTCCACACTTTCAAATGACTGGTCGATATTCTGTGGTGAATGGCGTTCTCTTGATTTTCCCCAAATTATCTGTAGTCACGAATATGAGTTGGTCGAAAGTCGACCGATTCTTATGGAAACCAGCCTGCTGACCTCCGTTCGGTCCATTCACACACCCTTTTGCTGAATTTTCCTGGTAGTGCTAATACAGCGAGTTGTGTGCGGCTGGATGACTTGCACGTCTAAAATAATCCTGATCATCTATTGCACACAGAAGACAACTAATTTATGAGAAGACCCATGTAACAACATACTCTGCATCATTATGTCTCGAAATAGAAAAATGTAAAGGTAATGTCTCAACAAAACACGAAAGACACCAAACAAATCTGAACTAACAGAGAATAGGTGAATCGTGTGAAAACCTGCATATATGTGCGGCATGATTGATAAGCAAGGTGTATCTAGATGTTTAAAAACTGATTCAAAACGTTAGGGCAGCACTTTCGCATCTGAATCTACCGTCAACTCTGAACCGACACTTTCTTTCTCAGGAATCTAGATGGGCTACTCAACATCACAGTTCCTGGCTTTATATACGTTATTCAATTTATCCCTAACGTTCATTATTTTGAATTGGTTATTGATGTTTCTGGTTGCTAAAGATGCACATCTGATGTGTGATTCTTTTGCTTATTCAAACAGAATCAGTGCCACTACTTATGAACGTGAGGCATTTACTTGAAGTGAACAGCAGGTATCCTGAAGCCAGTTTTTTTAATCCAACCTGCGACTGATGCGTTTCAAAGTTTAAAAGTACTGATAGCTGGTATCTCTTCATTTTAACGGTAACCTGAATGAATCTTATCGTCTCGGAAAATGTACAAACGCTCCTTGTACATATAATAAATACTGTTTCGATGGTCAGAAGACGAATCAGGCTCGTCACCGTCAAAGAAGCTTGACTTTCATCATAAGACAACGTATTTCATCAAAATAAAGACCCCTCAATGACTTGAGCTGAGATTGTGAGTTTTAGTTTATTTATCTTAGCGTCTCTTTAGGAATTTGATTATTTAGGATTTCTCAGAGCTTACTCAATCCTCTACCCTTAACCCTACAGGGATCGGCAGTAGCCTCCAAAAGGCTTCAGTTGCAGTTGAATACCTTCTACAAAATTTTATTATATTTGATAAAAGGTAGAAAACAAAATACTTTTCTTGTTTCCATCATAGTTTTTAAATATTGTTTTTGTTATAAATGAAGAAAATATGAAGTAATGTAACGGCGTATGACATTTATGGAATTTAATCAATGTACTTTAGTTTATATGATCTCATTGAATTCCAGATTATTTCAGACACGGTGACCTTGAATCTTTTGCCAAACGACCATTTCTATATGGTTTATTTTACAGAAAAATGTTTTCATTTATGTACGGTATTGATTTTCAGTGTCTTCATATGTTCAATATATTATCATTTTGTTTTTACCTTTTTCTTTCTGACATATTGACCTTATCTTTTTTAGTTTTCTTTCATTCATATGCGACATTTGTAGAAAACAAATTTACGCAAACATATAAATAGTGAAACTTTATCAGTATTTTATCAACGTACCATTTTTTCAAAATGATACATATTTCAGATTTGTCTAAACGAAAGAAGATTGTCATTGCTGTTGTTGTCATAAGTTTAATATGTTCAATAATAACAGGGACAATCCTGCTTGTATATTTCCTGAACCAGTCTTCCAATGGTATGTTTATCGTTAAGTACAATTCATTAATGTATTTGAATTATATGATTTTGTTATAAGAGAAATGTTATGCTCATATTCACTGTTTTGCTAGGAGAGTTTAGAAACTTTCCAACTAATCTGTAAACGCATTCGTAATAATCAAGCATACAACTCTTGTTTATTTATACATCATTGAAACCTCCTTGAGACAGGTACGAAAATAGCACACTTAAATACACAACAGCCAATCACAGCCATGGATTTTCCAAGGTCAACTAATCAGCTCATGCTGGCAAACGTGGAAACCAAAATAAGGCATTTATCAAGCGAATTTTACGGTTCTAACATCCTCAACTTAAACCAAGTCAATTTGAAAGGAACATTTTCTGTTGTTGTATCATGTTATATTTTATTAAGTTGTATCATAATATTTCCAAGTCAGATAATTATTTCCCGTTGACATATCTCATGGCAATGAAAGTGATCATATGTTTAAAGTGTATTTTAAATTTCCTTTTTGGAACAATCGTTTATCTACGTTTTAATTATTCAGGTGTATATCAAGTACTTCTTCACTGAAATAGATCAAACCGCATGTCCTTTTATTCTGGAACGCGACTATACGTTCTGATAAACAGTTAGAACGCATAAAACGTAGACCAAGTGTAATTCACAGATTACTGAGAACTTACGAATCCCAATTAGAATATTACACTTCGTAAAAGTATGTTACTTGTCATCGCTAACATAGGTGATCGCATGACACAAGTCAGGAGTGTTGTAGCGACAATTTCTCGAAAACTCACATATTTTGAAGATAGGCGTTGTGTCAAATGAGTCTATCGATCGGGGTTTTGTAGTCCGTATCACAAAATGTAAAACGTCAATTTTTTGACAGAAACTGCTATGGAAAATGTTTTACATGATGTAGAATCAATAAATAAGTGAATCTATTACTAAATAATCCATAATAAATAATGAAACTTTGATTTATCACTGCTGACGATGTTTGTATGATGTCACATGTATTGCAGGGGAGCTGAATGAATAAAGGTCTATCATAAAATCCAACAGCACCGGTCTACAGCTGTATTTACCATTGAGGTTTGTATATATATATATATATATATATATATATATATATATATATATATATATATATATATATATATATATATATATATATATATGTAAAAATGGTAGTGCGCTAATACTGAAAAAATAACCATAATAAATCTTACGGAATCATCTTATATTTTCTAATTACAAAACAACTTTTCGTTAATCAGTAGAAAGAATACTATACTAAATATTACTTTGCATGATATTTGTCTTCGACTTGTTTATTTCAAAAGGTGACGATGAGTATACGAATGATAATATTACCGCGATTTGCCATGACTACGAAGAATATGTTTGCCAAAAACACATACCAAGTGATTTCAACGATCTTGTACACAATTTACCAGATGATGTTATCCTCAAGATGTGTGAGTTCATATAGTTTTTCATGTGTTGATTTAATTACGATAATGATCTAGTTAAATGTATCCGACATCAATTTGATCGTCACCTGATTTAAACGCAAACTATGTTCTGTATTTATAATGATTAACTATTTCTCATTCGGTAATTTCGTTCATGATTTTTTGAGCGACATAGAAATGAACCTTAATATTTATGCTTGAAAACTAGTTTTGATTATATTTTTAGATTAAACTGCATAGTTATTTAAATCATTATCAACAGTCATCATTCAAACCATTATCATTTTTATTATTTGAGTTTTACAACGTAAAAATTAATATCAAATAACCACCAATTGAACTACAGTTCAGACAATCTTGTAGTTATTCGATAAACTAATGGAACACAGAATAAGACACCAAATCCATCAAAGGTTGTTTTTGCTTTTTTAACGTAAATGTGAACTATCCCTACATTTTAGGTGAACCACTCATCATATTACTAAATGCCAACTGCACATTCACAAGATTTCGGTCTTTGTTACCACCTGAATATGCTTAAAAATGTTACGTCTAAAATTTTATGAACTGTGTATTTTGTTACCCTTTGTTAATCTGATTGGGTTTTTGAATAAGGCTGTATCGTAGATGGATTGTTTCGTTGATGAGGTGTTTGTTTTATTGCAGATCTATCGTGGATTACATTATCAATGTCATTATAATGAATATCTTAGCAAACTGTTATCGTTCATCTACATGATTTCCCAGTGTTCTACGTATGAACCAAGATATATCCTGAACAGTACGAAATCATACATGCTAAACAAAATAATAACATCAAAGTAATAGCATGCTCAAGGTGAACGAGAACACAGGTGGGGCAACCGGATTGTATTTAACGAAAATTGCAGACTTACTCAGAAAAATCGGAAAACCATATTGTAAATCGTTTATTTGCAAAATATCAGTCCATCATATCAAACTGGACTGTTCCTGTTGCAAAACATCAATCCATTGTCACTATTCATGCGTTTCATACAAATTCCATTTTGTTCCCACTCTTCCTTTCTTGATCTTCCCCTATCTTCTGCTGCCAGTCATTGCGTTGACACTCACGCCATATACTGTTTATAAGTAGCTCACACCACAGTCATACTTAAAACTAAAGAACAACATTCCAACTATCATTTGGCATACAAAATTTTAATGACTAAGGTATGAGATAATATAATATCAATAGTAGAGTTGGATATGTTTGAGTAATATATTGCGGCACAATCGAATTTCCATATTGTGCAGTAGAATAAATTTTTTCAAATATAATTATATAACACACGAATAACTACTTTTTAAATTTAATTGACGCCAGTCATTTTACTGATTACTTTCACTTGAAGTGGGAAATTCAAGTTACCCGGGTATGAAGTATGTAAATGATTCCTATGAAACGTGCAAAAAATCTCGTTCCGAGTCAAATCAATTGAAGAAGGAGAAACTCTTTGCATTTTTAAATGAGGCCTATAAAGGATGGTTAATGTCTGCGGACGAAAATGAGATCAAAGATTTGGAAAGAACTATTCTTGATCATAGGAATTTCGATCTTACTCCACTGATTATTTCATTGTTATTTCAAAATGGAACAACACCTTTATTCTCAATGAAGCTGGTTCCAAGTCTTTCAGAACGTAACAAACCATTAATATATGTAAGTTAACGGAATTCAGATATTTAAATTTGATTTCTTAATGTATCATTTGAATTACAAAGTTTCAAGAGGAATTCTTTTGTAAGCCAATACAATAATGACTGAATGAATAATGCCGATTTCGCCGTGAATGAATGGCAATGCATTTGATTGACGGATTAAGTTACTTCACAATGATCCTCTCACTCAGATAAGTATGCTGTACTGACATCTATATTACTGTCTTAATTGGTGAATGTTCTTCTTGTCTGATCACTGAATGATATTCGAATTCACCATACTTTTTTTTCACAAAAATTATTCGTTATCAAATTTTGTCAGAAATTAGTACAGCTGCTGACTAGATTATCAAGTTGCATCACAGAAGGAGTTTGCGAACTCGACTGAAGTGATTACACTCATTGTATTGACGAATATCCGATAGCACACTGAATGAACAGTATATGTTGAGTGGAGTGCTCTACACAAGACCAGATTTGATACACTTTATTCATTCTGTATCATATTTAATTAGCAATCCTTTAAAATTACACTGTTAATATGTTCTTTTAGATTACCCGAGGATCGCTTGACGCTTTTACCACTTTGAATGCGGTACGTTTATCATAATTATTCCAGTAAACAATGTATTAATTTCTGTGTATGATTTCTTTTGAGCTATTATTACTTGAGATTTTCAAAACAGGGCATGATTTATAAATTCAGTTTTTAAAGGGTTGACAAAGTTACCAGCAGTTAAATGTTACCAAAATTGTTAGGAGGTTTTAGAAATGACAGTTCCCTTATATCGCATCTTTGTACAATGAGACTGATGCAGCATTAGTTTCGAACATTCCGACTTAGTCATGAAACGACAAATATTTCGATTTCCAGATTCCCTTCAGTTGTAATGAATCATGCCTCCTCACACAGTTTCTTATTGTTAACTATTGGTTTTGAGGGGATAGATGTAGCGCTCAAACTCTTTCATAGCTTTGTCATCAAGCTTGAATTAGTTGCTACCGCATGTGTTTCATTTAAGAATCTAAATTTTTTACTAGTGAATTATAAGAGCGATACAACAATTGCACCTACACTTAATAATGTGTTGCCGGTAGAAAGGGTACGTCGACTGCGATTGGCGACACAGAACTCAAAGATTAAATATCATAAATAACAACTGCTTATCCAGCGAATCACCTAACTGGTTTCATGCTTTCTTCCGTATTCCTCACTCTACTTGCGATGCAAGCTTTTCGACACTACAGTAAGCTGGAAGGAAGAAGACCAAAGAAAGGAACCTTATATAACTCTAATCTTACAATGAAATGCACCTATCAGCTGCTCTATCCGAACGACGAATGTGCAGATTCTTGAGTCGGTAATTGAAATCAGTGAGTAGGTAGTTATAAATGGCAGCCATTGAAAAGCCCTAATTCTTTGTTGGGAAAAAAACTTTTGTTATTCATTCTTCTATTCACATTTTTGAAATGATGGTTTTTGCTGTGCATTTTTCACAAACACCAGGCTGGGAAAACAGAAGAAGCAGTAAGAGAACAAATTTTCAAGTATTTGGAAAATGTCGGAGCCCTGCAGAAAAATAAGAAGATGATGGATGGTGTTTTCGAACTGTATTCGAAAATGAAAATCGTAAGATGAACTGGATTATGTAACATTGATTAACACTGATGTCATAGTGCAGACGGATTCTTATAGTCAACATCCGATAACATTGAGATATCTGTCGGTTTATATATTTATATTAACACAGAATTCAAAATTAGATGAATAAGATGAGCCTGAGTAGCACTGCTGCTTAGATATCTAGTCCACACTAGATTGTTTTGAGTATTCACTGCATTCCCGTCTCAAAATCATTAGGGATTTTGAAAAGCATTGTTATATTTATCGTAGAATCATGCAATGAATAACTGGCTGCGCTAATTATGTTAACATATTGTCGTTTTTTCAGATAAAATCTAAATATTCGTATGGTAAACAAATCTCATTGAGCGATTTGAAAAAAACCTGTCCTATAGTAAGTTCAGACTTGTATCATTTCAAAGTAGCATGCTTCTTCAGTTTACCTATTATACTATGAACAAAGTCTTTCGACGATTTCATTTGTGTTTCCTTTTTTTCACAACAATTATTGACAGAATTAAATATTCTTATATTGATGGAGATAAATCTGTGGATCTGTCACAAAATCTTGAAGCAAGCAATTCTATCATATCTGCGGTCACATTCTAAACAGACTAACCCTAATCACACAATTGTGCTAGCTTATAATGAGTACACTTAAGCTTTTATGTTAACAGAGGATGAAAATGATTTCACTGTTGCATCTTTAGACAGAAATATTGAACGTTGAGTTAAAGGTATCCTGACCGATGGGTAATATCGATGAGTCAACATGTTAATCTTCATCCACATTCTTGATATTTGAGTTTTAGGTAAAATAACCGACTACACTAATTTTCGAGCTCAGTTCCTGCATTATTTCTGTCAACATAACTACTTATAATATGAAATTTGCATTTAATATGAATTAGATTATAGTTTCAACTAAATAAGCTGCAAATAACGTTCAAATAATATTATGGATCTTTGAGATAGAGATTTACAAAGCTTCTACACACTATGATCTGAGGAAATTGAAGAGCCTCATCTGGCATAAAGTAATCACCTCATCGGTGACCAAAATTAGAAACTGCAGTTTCTAGTTTCAATGAAAGACATCTTGTTGCTTCAATTACTCAACATTTTTCTGTTTCGCTGAAAATTTGTTTTATATCAAAACTTATTCACACACGCATAACTCACAAGTTCGTAGGTCAAACATTTTGTGTTAGTTGAATGCTAGATGAAACATGACTGAATAGAATTCATCTACAACACATTCAACTTTCTGTTTTTAAATTACAACTCAATCAGGACGGATTGTTTTCAGAGTGATGTTACGTGAGAAACTGTTCATTAGTTATGTAAACTGATCATTACAAAATAGACAGTGTTCAAATAGTTTCCGCTCAAAATAATCCTTTATAGAAGATTTTCAGATTTGAAAGAACCTGATAGCAAGAAGGTACAAATAATTTATTAGTACTAGATACTCCTCATTGATTACTAATTTAAGCCTAATCATCAGACGTATGCAAAAATGTGCTTTTTTCACTGTCTATGTTACCAATAATTGTAACTCACTCAAGTGGATTGATTTAAAATGTTCACCTTGTTTGCCTGAATGACATGCAGGACTGTACTAAGTTCTAATTTATTGAACACAGACATTTTAAACCAACTTTGAGATGGGACAGTAGATTCAGTAAGTTCTTTATTATTGTCCGTTTCGTTTACCTGGAATGAATTAACTAGCTCCATTTTTTATAGTAATGTGAATGATAGATAGGCTCAAATATTTGAATGATAGAGTTTTTTTCATCAATCATCTTTATTGAACACATTGACAACTCTGAGAATAGTTTACTATATCATTTTGTTTTCTGTTTCAGCAAAAACGTTTTTTAGACAACTACTACATGAATGTTTACCTTTCTCAAACGTTAAACTACTATGTGTCAATGGTTAGACTTTCATTTATAAGCAACATGTAAGTTGTGTGTTTTGTTTTTTCCATTTGTTTTGAATATTCCGTGAATATTTTGTGAAGAATAAACTATGTTTTCGCGGAGTCAAAATACTTCTTCTACTCAAAATATTTGAAATGCCCATTTTAAAAGAAGCAACAAAATGGATTACATAATTTATGTTTTTAGTTCGTGTAACATATCATGTTGAAATAAAATCTGCATGCCTTACTTTGAATATCCTCTGATTTTCATCCTCAGTCAGTCAGTCAGTCAGATGCAACGTAGAACTTTGTACGTAAGTACATCAGTTCATGTTGCCATACCACACATCAGCACAGAGATGTAATTGTCAATTCAAATCCAATAGTAGAAGAGGTAGTAAACGTATTAGGAGTAATTGCAGAGGTTAGGATTAGAGGATATTATTCATAAGTATGATTCAGTGAGATAAGTTTAGCAAGTTAAAACTAGAGGGGTTGAAGAATCCAGAAGGTTAGGATTTGAAAGAACACAAAGAATAAATGCACCAGCACCACTGGATTTTCAACCTCATGTATAATTCTTTTCTGTGAAACAACAGGTTTTCACTAATTTTTAAAGACAAAAATAGTTCATATTAATGCATTTTTTATCTTAACAAATACAAATGAATTGGAATTGATCAGGATTAGAAGTGATGGTGAGCAATATATCATTTATCCTGGAGTGTATTTGGCTGCTGCGTTAATACAACCATCCTTCTTAAGTGAATCCTATTCAATAACTGAAAAATATGGAATTCTTAGTTGGATTATCGGTCGAACCATAATTTATGAAGGTATGATTTTTTTGTCGAAGGAATTTTAGAGTTTTACGGAGTAATTACAAGCAGTTGAGATTAGCTTATCTGTATTTTCTTCTTTCTTGACACACTACGAATTAAATCGTGTTGATTGTATGCATGTGACTTGTTTCTGTTTAGTTGTCAGAACTTTCTTAACTAAAACTGATGTAACACGACAGTATATAGTTCATAACGGCTTAATTGCTGATGTGAGATTTATTTTACTAGAAACGGTTAGGAGTAAAAAAGTGTTATTCATTTATTATTCTCCGGAGATCAATAGATAGTCTATCACGTGCGTTGATTGGTCAGATTTCGAGCGATAATGAACTAGTCATACTTCCTATTATAATCGATCAATGTAAATTGAATTAATGTTGGTTGCGAAGCAAATCCGAAGCATTTATTGTATTTATTTCACAAATCAATGCTGAAACCCCAGATAAATGTTTCGATTGAAATTCGCATGTAACCAATATGATTTCGAATAATTATATACCAGAATTTATACTGCATCAAAACAATGGAGCTGTTCGTTTTAACCTATTATGAACTTTGAACTATTTATCAATTATTGACAGTATCGATTTCATGGAGCTTTCAAAACTCTTTGATTAAGAGGCATTTCCGTCACTGAACTCTGTTCTATGAATACATATATTTCAATTGAAAGCAGAATCGAAACAGTTGTTTCGTCTTTATGTCTGAAAAACAAATAATATCAGTGAAATGACTTTTGTTTTTTTACAGCTTTCCGTAATCACATGCTGGATGAAAGTTCTCAGTCTAAATGTGAATCAGAAGATTTATCAGCCATTGAAAATCAATTGTGTTGTATATCAAGACAAATTAACAACCGAACAGTTGAAAAGAAAGTAAGTGATTTGTTAAGTGAAAGTTATGTTGAAGAATGATTTAATTGATTATTTCACAATTTTCAGTATTCCAATTGTGAAACTTATTTTCTTGGTAAAGATATTGAAATAACATGTAAATCAACGGTAACAGATATTCGCAGAATAACACACCTTATGTTTACGTTTACAAACTCTGCATGGTTCGTGAACAAAATTTATGCTTCTGATCATTGCAAGGAATTCGATAACATTGGAACTGAACATTGATTGGGAAAAAGTATGAAATTTTATTCTGTCAGTGAATGAAATTAGTTAAAAGGCAGTTGTGAAGAGATGGTGGAGAAGATTTGTAGCTCAGGTGGATGATTGTGGTGGTGGTTTTAGGTTCTCTGAGCTGGATGTTTTGGTTGTGAAGCTTTCATTGTTCTTCGACTGAATAACATCATCAGCACAAACTTGAGATAGAAGTGAAGCATTCATATTTCTCAATGTTTGTCCTGTAGCTTGTTCTGCTAACCTCGATCTTGATTGGTTGCTGTTGACCTTAAATTCAGTTGACAGTTTTGTCAGTCTGTTGCTTACTGTCGTTCTTATCAGTTCTGATAATAATTATACCAAAAGAGTTATTGATGTGAACCGAAAGAGAACCTATTTCAGGCTTATATTAGCATATCAAAAATGTTGCTTTCTGGACTGCGATTTGAAGTCACTATTCAGAATTATCAACTACAATGCAATCTCATGAGTAACCCTGTGGTAATTCAGCATCATTCATTCAGTGTTTACTAGGCTACATTTAGTAATTTTACTAAATAATAGCACTTCTGATACTAAGGCTGATAAGCTGACTGCGCTTTTCTAAAGCATGCTTCAGAAAACAACATTTGTGGTTTCAATGTTATTTACTCTATTACACATATGTGTATTTCAAAACACACCGATTCATCCGATTTATGTCACATTTAAATAGACACAAAGTTATATATGTATAACCTGATATATTTCAAAGATGTAACCCATGTTTTACTTTGTCTTAATATTGTTACTGTCAACTAGAATTCAAAGCAACTGGTATCTGATATTATTGGTCTTACGTTATCATTTTCCGTAAGTGATTTTAAGTTAAGGTAACATTGATTTTAGTCAATCATCATGAACATTGATGGTGAATGAACTTACGAATTATGTGTGTATGTTGTTGAAATCTCGCGAATGTTGTAGGTAAATTTCAACTGAATTAAATACGTTAGAAGGGGGAAATGCATTTGAAGAAGCTTAGATTTTATATCAAAGTAAATACATTGATTTAAAATCACAATCAATTGAGAAAGATTACATCACTACATATAATAGGCGAAATTACAAATAGATAGTAGGGAGACAGGTGTACTGATAGCAGTAAGAAAATTGTAAAATATGATAACTAAAGTTTTATTAATATTAGGTCAAAGGTGGATGAATAGACTTCAAATAATCAGTAAAAAACATCGAAACCACTACGTAAGCAAATTTGTAAAAATAAAAATAAAATAAAAAATATAATGTCAATCGTTGGTTACGTCATATCCGGCCACGGAAGAGATAGGTGTGTCACGACTTTCTTCTGAACACATAAATTTGGGTTGAATGTACGTATTCCTATGGCTTCAACAATGTGTAGGATACTGGATCGAAATCCGTTGGGAAATGATTGAGGTATACGATAGATCACTCGAAAAGTTCTAGACGTATCTACAATGTGACCACTATCTACCAGTTCTGCTAAGATAGAAATGCGTATTGTTTTTGACTAACCCTTCGTAAACCATGCTGAGAGATGTTTACTCATTCGATAGGTAAGTAGCCTGGAAGTACGCTCGATATAGCTATCTCCACAGGAGCAGCTGAATTCGTAAATGCAAACAGAGGAGGCCAACTCAGGTAACTTATCCTTCATTCGGGTAAACATCGCTGGTCAACTGGAGAATGTCATTGCAAGTTTGACAGCGTTGAATCCACTTGTACTTTTGCCTATTATATGTAGTGACGTAATCTTCTTCATTTCATTGTGATTATGACTAAAATTGCCTTGATTGGTTTAACATTATCGTATCGATATTCATGTATATTAGAATAAAGCCTGATGACGATCTAATCAAAAACTAGGGGATTGTCAGTTCATATTTATATGATATTCCGATTAAAGAAAACGGATGTAGGTGAAGTTTTATAACTTTGTTTATTGTAAACTGCTAAGTTCAGTTTGAATTTATCGACATTTCACAGATATATCATTATTTTGTTATCAATTTCCGATGATAGAGTAATTTATTCCAAGTCATCAAGTCGAACTTAGGAGCTAAACCTTTATTGTATGCAGTTGACCAGTTGTTCAATGCATTCATCAAGTTAACACCCATCAAAATTCTGTTAAAAATGCGATCTATACTGTAATGTGATTGTTTTATGTTCAATAAAAGATTGTCATCATAATATGAATCCAACTTAAATAATAAAACATAAGTTGTATATGTCTTTCTTGAGAACAACAAAACGTCACGTACTTAGCCGGTAAAATTGAAACTTACTCATGTTGAGATTGTTAACAATTATTCACAATAACCGGTATGATAGTTTATTAATGAAAACGACTGATTAGCCATACTTTAATGTGGTTCTCTTCAAAAAGTAGGAGTAAAAGTGACCGTCTATATATAATTGATATTCCTTCATGTTCATTGCTTTGAATGTTGTGTAGAGATACGGAGATCACATGACGGGACATGATAGTGATTTGAAGAAAAAGAAGTCATTTTTCAAAACATTCGCTAAAGTAAGTAATGAACACTGGCTGAATTTCATTTCAACTTAAACTTGTCCAGGTTCATTTACGTAATATGCAGTGCGTTATTATTGTCGCTTAGCCATGATCTTGTACACTAGCAATCGAAACATCTTATCGAACAAGGAATATACACAAAATGAGAATATAGGTAGAGAAAGTTAGATGAAATGTAATGAATCTTTTGAGAGATAAAATTATTAAACATTTGTTCAGTAATGCGGTCTGTTATTGACAAATCAATTTTAAAAACCTTAACATCGTAGATTAGAATACGTTTCAAAAACTATTAACAAATAATATGTATGTCATTGATTGTAGTAACTATGAGCTATTTGTTAAACATGCTAACGAAGCTGTCGAAAGAATGTGGTCTTTTATCAAGAAAATTAAAATGCAGTCATCATAAATGTGAGTACTCACCAAGAGAGTTGAGACTGATCACTAATTGTAAGACAGAGATTTTGGTAAATTGTCACGATGAAATGTTCCGGTTGAAGTGAACTGTTATCAGGACTATCCTAGACATCGAAATGATTTGAATGTGAAAATTTAAATAAAAAGCCAGAAATTTCCGTTCGGAATTTTCATCATTGTTCTTAAAATCATTTGGAGATGCATTGTAGAATACTTACTTACTTACTTACTTACGCCTGTAACCCACAGTGGAACATAGGCCGCCTACCAGATTTCTCCAACCAACTCTGTTCTGATCCTCCCTTTTCAGTTCTGTCCAATTTTCGTGCATTCCTCTCATATCTTTCTCTATTTCTCAGGCGTAATGTGTTCCTTCGCTTTCTCTTTTCGTTTGGCATTGAGAGTTCCATGTGGAGGCTTGTCTTGTTACGCACTCAGGTGCTTTTCGTAGAGTGTGTCCTATCCACTTCCACCGCTTCTTCCTGATTTCCTCTTCCACTGGAATCTGACTTGTTCTCTCCCACAGTTCGTTGTTGCTGATGGTGTCTGGCCAACGAATCCGAAGTATTTTGTGTAGACAACTGTTCATATACACTTGTATCTTCTGGATGATGGCTATGGTAATTATCCATGTTTCCGCTCCATACAGTAGAACTGTCTTCACATTTGTATTAGAAATCCAGATTTTCGTTTTGGTTGAAAGTTGTTTGGAGTTCCAGATATTTTCAACCGTAGAAATGCAGCCCTTGCTTTGCCAATCCGCGCACTCATATCTGCATCCAATCCACCTTACTCGTCCATGATGCTTCCCAGATATGTAAAGTTGTTAACGTCCTCGAAAGCATCTCCATCAAGCATGATTCGGTTTGTATATGTTGTGTTGCATCGGAGAATTTTGCTTTTTCCTTTATGTATGTTGAGACCTACTGCTGCAGAGGCTGCTGCTACACTCGTCGTCTTCTCTTGCATTTGTTGTTGAGTGTGCGATAGAAGAGCCAAGTCATCTGCGAAGTCCAGATCGTCCAGCTGCGTCATAACTGTCCAGTTGATACCGTGCTTCCCTCCAGATGTTGACGTCTTCATAATCCAGTCGATGACCAGGAGAAAGAGAAAGGGTGAGAGTAAGAAACCTTGCTTGAAACCACTCTTTACCTCGAAAGAGTCTGTTAGCTGTCTTCCGTGTACAATTTTGCAGTTGAATCCATCATAAAAATTCCGTATAATATTAACTATTTTCTCAGGCACCCCGTAGTGTCGAAGAAGAGTCCACAGTGTTTTACTATCCACGCTATCAAATGCTTTCTCGTAGTCGATGAAGTTGATGTGGAGTGGTGAGTTCCATTCAATTGATTGTTCCACAATGATCCGTAATGTAGCAATTTGGTCAGTACACGATCGATCCTTACGAAATCCGGCCTGTTGATCTCGAAGTTGGTCGTCTACGAATTCCTTCATTCTGTTTAACAATACATTGTTGAAGACTTTGCCTGGTATTGAGAGAAGAGTGATTCCTCTGTAGTTCTCATACTTGATGCGAACGTCTTTCTTTGGTATTTCGATCAGATATCCTTCTTCCCAAGCTTATGGTACTTGTTCCTCATCCCAAATCTTCTTGAAGAGTACGTGAAATATATTTGCAGTTGCTTCCCCATCTGCTTTCATTGCCTCTGCTGACATGTTGTCTGGTCCTGCTGATTTGTTGCTCTTGATTTGTCTGATGGCCTCACTGTTCTCCTCAATTGTAGGTGCGCCAATATTAATTGGGAGGTCCGTGGATGGTGCTTCGATATTGGGTGTGTTCAGTGGAGCTGGTCGATTCAGGATTTTCTTAATGTGCCCTACAAACCTGTTTTGTTGTTCTTCAGTGTTGCTGATTACTTTGCCTTCCTTGCTTTTTACCGGTCGTTCTGGTTTACGATAGTTTTCGGCGAGTTTCTTTGTTGTTTCGTACAATTGCCTCAAGTTTAGGAGTCTAGTTGCACCGACCAGATTAAGTGATAAATCACATCAAGTATACACATACGAACAAATTTTCTATTGACAAGTTCTTTGCACCAATACACATACATAAATGAAAAAATACTGTCTTTTGTACTGACAACATAATGACGACTTAATAATGAGAGATTACATGTTATCCGATTAGGAGTAGAAGATATTGAATTGGAAGGATGCATTGTCTTTTCTGATTTTACTTTCTAGCAATCACCACATGCACCAATTGTCTAATTTGACGATGATTTATTGGATATGTTGAGTATTGTTAGCTGATAAAGAGATTTGTAATATACAATCAGGCACCTAATGCAGGAATTCAAGTGTTCATTTCTAAGATGGTGATTTGACGATAATCCAATTTTTCACTGATAATGAAATACTTATTATTGAAGGGATAAAAATTCGACAGTAAAAGTGATACATTCATCATCTGCGCTGATTCATTAACTTTTTCTATCAGGTCGAAATTTCGGCTCCTTTTTAAATAGCACGTTACCTAATCAACACGTATGCAAAATCTTGAAGAATTCAATCTGGGTGGTTACTGTGTAGTCCGGTTTTATTAATTGTAATGCTATTAAGTAGTAACTCAATGTGTCTACGTTAGAGTTTTCGTCGATATAAATATGTAAAACAGTGTGTTACGATGTTCCTTTTCTTTATCAACACAAATTCGCAGTCACAACAAACAATAAACTATTCATGATATACATTCACAGAGTTATTATTCGTATTCACGATTATCTGCTATTTCGTTTACTCTTTCTAATTGAAGGGGTTTTGCAATGGCTTCTATCCTGATCTGATTGGTTACGTGTTACAGTCGTTCGAAGATAAATTTAGGTAATCCTTTTGTAAATACATAAGTTTATTTAAAGTGTATTCATGTTATCTGTGTGAAATATTAGTCACCAATAGTCGACTGCTATATATATATTACAGCATACAGAATATCTTTTCAGTTTTACAACGTAGTAATGTGAATATTACAAACATGCAATATCGGTAGTCATAGTAAAAGCAGTGTATTTTTAGTTGTGAGCGTTGAATAATACACATATAAATGTTTAGTTGTTAATCGTTGAGGTTATATTTGTTGCAGTTTATGAAGCTCACATTCTTGTAGCAAATCTGTGTATGAAATATCGCTATATTTGCATTCTATGGATTTTGCATTTATTTGATCTTATTTTCAGAGTAAATGATATTCTCAAACACAGTTATGAATTTTCCGAAACTTATCAATGTCCTCTTGGTTCCAAAATGAATCCTGTGGATAAATGTACATTTTAAATAAACGAAACGATCATCTATGCCTGGGTATATGTTCTCTACTTTTTTCCATTGTAACCTATGAAGTTGAACATTTTATTGTTACATTTTAAGCAAGTCATCTAATAGTTTGAGAATATTTTCCATCCATTTCAAAGACTGTTTTGAAATAATTTTTCGGTGTTAATAAAATAAATTCAATAATTATCAACTGACGTAATATATCACTGAACTCACACTGATAGGCTACACAAGCACTGACAAGTAGAAAAAGACTAGACAAAGATAGAAGAACCGACCGCTTTGTTGGTTGAATTCAATGACTAGAATAACGTACATTCGTGAATCCACAGTTACATAGTTTATTACAGCTCAATAACAGCAAACAGTATGACATTTGTGAAACACTGACCTGATAGTTTCATCATAAGAAGTAGGAAATGACGTAATGCGTAAATCAGATAAACACTTCAAAAAGAATACGATGGCGTCAATGCAAAGTGACAGCCTATAATGAAGTATATAAAATAGCATACCTACAAGACCATATTGTGAAAATTTCAGCGTGACGATGTGTACACTAGGATTAGCCTAACAAGTTAAGTGTGATTGACAGAATCGATGGATTCGCGTAAAAATAAATAAGCCAACAGATTAGAGTTTGCCTGAAAAACGAATATATCAGAACAGATATAAAAATAACTACAATCAGCCTTTAGAGTTTTGACATGTAATCAAAACCCACACACACTAAAACTACTTGAAGCTATCTTGATTGGTCGTAAAAGTCCAACTTTATGTGTTCAAAAACAACTGTATGTTGACCTTTGTTTACCATGGTTCTAGTGAGTGAATGTCATGCTAAATAAGAAATTTTGACCTTATCTTCAAAACTTTATTTACACAAATTACATGTTGCTTGTATGTGACTGACGAGAAAGCACGAAATGGTACTATCTCACAAAATATGTCTTCTTATTTCTCTATTCAAATTTATCAAAGGGAACCACTGTTTACAATAATAATAAGTAATTTATGTGCAGAGGTGGGGTTGTGCATTTTTATCACGTTCTTCGACTTCTAGACATATTTATTCACGTTTAAAGTTGTTTACAAAGATCATCGCAACTCAAATCACGAAGTAATTATGAAGTTGCCGAAGGATTCCAACAAACGATTTTACCATTCTCATCGGCTTTTGCTTTCTCATGAATGTCAATGATCATTGAATGATGTCTATAAATTTAAATTTCTGAAGGGTAATTTCACTTGACTTCATACTTCAATAATCTACTCAGGTCATTGACGCGTTCATAAATAAAAAATGGACAACATAAGTTATCTCAAGCGTAATGACCCCTTAACTATCAATGAATGCACACCGTCCACCGTACACATCAGATCGCGTTTGAGCACGCCATTCTGAGCATATTCCGCAGCAACTTGTGAGATTACATTCCATACACTTAGCTGCCTCAATCTCTAATTTATGCTTACCTTTTCAAGCAGTCATCCTTGACCTGTGGTATGAAGTTTTCAACGACCATTTGCAATGTTTCTTTACTCCTGACTGTATATGATACACTGACTAGCTGGTTACACTCGAATTTCATGATGATACGACCGAGCTACATTGAGTGGAACATATATGTCTTTCGATCCTTTAATGTTAGGCATGTTGATTTTAGAACGGTTAGGCTAAAGACGGCAGTGTAGGTTCTGTAAGCAAAGTCGCACTACGAATGTATAAGAGCAATGAGGTGTTTTTGTATATCCAACCATGCTGCTTTGCCGAAAAGTAGGAATGGATTAGATCATCGTCATTAGATCATCTTACTGCATGCTTTCCGTTTCTGGAAGTAAGTTAACAAGGCTCCGAGACCACCCTCACAGGTCATCATGACCAATGCCACCGGAATTTCCTATTCTGGTCCCCGAAGCAACACGTCCACAGTGTGAACAATCGTGAGTATCGAAAGTCCCCATACCTTGAACGGAAACTGTATGTTGTAAACATACTCATATAACCAACTCTTTACTGCAGCTTTTTAATCTATGCACAATGATGAACACCTTCAGCCTTAGTTACACAAAAAGAAGAATCGATGGCGAACTCAACTAGATCACGATGCTGTCCACCGTCGAGGTAGCAGATCGACAGTTGACTGCCGCTTGTTCTCGAGCACATTTTTAGATTCAGATCATACTCTAGTACGAGAACCTGTTTGTCTGCGGTTTATTGAACTTATGAAAGACAAAATAAGTACAGTTTCACTCATCGATATCAAAACCAAGAACACATTTCAGGAGGAACTATGAAAATATTTAGGAAGCCACTTAAGTCGTACCCATTCTTGAGCGCCTTCGAATGATATGTTTGATGCTGTGGAGACCTAAAAATAGGGCGAACCTTTATGTTGAAGAGAAGCAGTCAATTTCATAAGCATCTATCTGCTAATAGACACAAAAAATTCCCATCTTATCTGGCTGTATACAAGAGGAGAGGCGGGATAAGATTAGGAACAAGCCACCTAAAAGCTTACGCAATTATTGGAAATACATACTGTTTGTGGCATCGGGAGAGATCGAAACAACCGCACTGATAGCAGTGATAACAGAAGACACCTGTTCAGACTTAATAAGGAAACCGGTATAAGTATTTCGGCTGTTAGCGAATCTAACTTTGCAATGGATGAAAATATTAAGTGTTCTCGTTCAATGATTTTGGGTTGAAGCGCTGAACATTTAGATGATCAGGAAAACTGTCCTTCAGTTTCACTCCAACCACCATTATTTTGATTCGACTTGAATGGCTAGTCCATCTAGGTCTTGTTGTTGTTAATGAGCTTACTTACTTACTTACTTTCGCCTGTTACCCCCATCGGAGCATAGGCCGCCCACCAGTTTTCTCCAACCAACTCTGTCCTGGGCTTCCCTCTCCAGTTCTGTCCAATAATTGTTCATTCCTCTCATATCTTTCTCTCTTTCTCGGCGTAGTGTGTTCCTTGGCCTTCCTTTTTTCCTTTGGCCTTGAGGGTTCCATGTGAGGGCTTGTCTAGTGACGCAGTTGGGTGCTTTTCGTAGTGTATGTCGTATCCACTTCCACCGCTTCTTCCTGATTTCCTCCTCCACTGGAATCTGACTTGTTCTCTCCCACTGTAGGTTGTTGCTGATTGTATCTGGCCAACGGATCTGAAGTATTTTGCGTAGACAACTGTTAATAAACACTTTTATCTGTTGGATGATGCCTTTCGTAGTTCTCCAAGTTTCCGCTCCATACAGTAGAACTGTCTTGACATTTGTATTGAAAATCCTTATTTTGGTGTTGATTGATATCTGTTTGGAGTTCCAGATATTTTTCAACTGTAGAAATGCAGCCCTTGCTTTGCCAATCCGTGCCCTCACATCTGCATCCGATCCACCTTGATTGTCGATGATGCTGCCCAGATATGTAAAGGTGTTAATGTCCTCCAAGGCATCGGAGAATTTTGCTTTTTCCTTTGTGTATGTTGAGACCTACTGCTGCTGAGGCTGCTGCTACACTCGTCGTCTTCTCTTGCATTTGTTGTTGAGTGTGCGATAGAAGAGCCAGATCATCTGCGAAGTCCAGATCGTCCAGCTGCGTCCTAACTGTCCAGTTGATACCGTGCTTCCCTCCAGCTGTTGACGTTTTCATAATCCAGTCGATCACCAGGAGAAAGAGAAAGGGTGAAAGTAAGCAACCTTGCCTGACACCGGTCTTTACCTCGAAAGAGTCGGTTAGCTGTCCTCCGTGCACGATTTTGCAGTTGAATCCATCATAAGAGTTCCGTATGATGTTGACTAATTTCTCAGGCACCCCGTAGTGTCGAAGAAGAGTCCACAGTGTTTTCCTGTCCACGCTATCGAATGCTTTCTCGTAGTCGATGAAGTTGATGTAGAGTGGTGAGTTCCATTCAATTGATTGTTCCACAATGATCCGTAATGTAGCAATTTGGTCAGTACACGATCGATCCTTACGAAATCCGGCCTGTTGATCTCGAAGTTGGGCGTCTACGAATTCCTTCATTCTGTTTAACAATACCCTGTTGAAGACTTTGCCTGGTATTGAAAGAAGAGTGATGCCTCTGTAGTTCTCACACTTGCTGAGATCGCCTTTCTTTGGTATTTTGATCAGGTATCCTTCCTTCCAGTCTGATGGTACTTGTTCCTCATCCCAAATCTTCTTGAAGAGGACGTGAAATATTTTCGCGGTTGCTTCTACATCTGCTTTCATTGCCTCTGCTGGAATGTTGTCTGGTCCTGCTGCTTTGCCGTTCTTGATTTGTCTGATGGCCATACTGATCTCCTCAATCGTAGGTGCGCCAAAATTAATTGGGAGGTCCGTGGATGCTGCTTCGATGTTGGGTGTCTTCAGAGGAGCTGGTCGATTTAGGAGTTCCTTAAAGTGCTCTACCCACCTATTTCGCTGTTGTTCAGTGTTGCTGATTACTTTGCCTTCCTTGTTTTTCACTGGTCGTTCTGGTTTACGATAGTTCCCGGCGAGCTTCTTTTTAGTTTCATACAATTGTCTCAAGTTTCCGTCTCTTGCAGCCTTTTCCGCCGTCGTTGCTAGATCTTCCACATATTTTCGTTTGTCAGCTCTGATGCTCTACTTCACTTCCCTGTTTGCTTCTGTATACTCGGCTTGCGCCTTAACTTTCTCTGCTCTTGTTCGGCTGACATTCACTGCTGCCTTCTTGTTCCTCCTTTCTTGAATTTTTTCAAGAGTATCAACAGAGATCCATTCCTCGTGATGCTGCTTCTTGCGACCAAGGACCTCCTGACATGTTGAAGTGATTGCCTCCTTAATCCCTTTCCAATTGTTCTCCAATGTTGTGTCCTCTCCATTGTGTAGATCCTGTAAGGCCTGGAACCTATTGGTGAGGGCTATCTTGAATTCGTTGAGCTTTACAGTATCCCGAAGAAAGGCCGTATTAAACTTGTGTGATGTTGTCTGTCCCGTTGTCCAGTGCTTCTTTAGTTTCAGTTTCATTTTGGCGATTAGTAAATGGTGATCTGAGGCTACATCAGCTCCTGTCTTGGTTCTCACATCCTCCATGGTCCTTCTGAACGTTTTGTTGATACAGATATGATCAATCTGGTTTTGAGTAGTGTGATCCGGTGAAATCCATGTGGCTTTGTGAATGCGTTTGTGCGGGAATATTGTGCCACCGATGACCAGTTTGTTGAAGGCACATAGGTTTGCAAATCTCTCACCGTTCTCGTTTCTTTCTCCCAGTCCATGTCGTCCCATGATGTCTTCATATCCAGTGTTGTCCATTCCAACCTTGGCATTCAGGTCTCCCATAAGAATCGTCAAATCCTTTGGTGAACATTTATCGACGATTGACTGCAGCCTTTCGTAGAATTGATCTTTAACGTCGTCATTGTAGTCATTGGTAGGTGCACATAGCATTGGATGACGTTCATTGTAATGTCCTGTTTCTTTGTTTTGAAGGATGCTTTAATGATCCTGGGTCCATGAGATTCCCATCCTATTAGTGCCTTTTGTGCATGTTTGGACAGCATCAATGCAACTCCTTGTGTATGTGAAGCATTTTCCTCTTCATGACCAGAGTATAACAGCAGTTCCCCTGAAGCTAGTCTCAGTTGTCCTACTTGTGTCCAATGTGTTTCACTGATTCCAAGCACCTCGAGGTTGTATCGTTTCATTTCTGCCGCAACTTGAAATAGTCTTCCAGTCTCCCACAATGTACGAACGTTCCATGTACCTAAAAAAATGGTTGCTCTGGTTGTCAGAAGAGGCATCAGCCCCGTGACTTCCGAGGGAACTCGGCTTTCATCACGCGACGTCATCATTCTTCTTCCAACTGCCATGGCAGAGTTAAAATTGTTTGAATTATTTTTTCTGGTTAGCGTTTTTTTGGCAAGTTAGTTTTTGACGGAATGGGGTCGCCAACCCCATGACCAACCCTCCTCCTTTACCCGGGCTTGGGACCGGCAGTAGCCCCGAAGGTTCTACTGGCGGAGTTTGTTAATGAGCTAGTATAGACTAAAGCTGTTCTTCACAATACCCCATTGAAGACAGCCTGATTTTGATATAAGAGTGATGCTTATCTAGTTCCCAGATTACCTTCAATCTAACCTATTTGTTTTCCTAATGAGGTGTCCTGAATAGTCTGTTGTTATTTGTTCCTTTTCCCAAATTTTGTTGACATAAATTGAAACATCCTCGCAGTAAATACTATGTGTGCTTTCATCGCCTCAAGTAGCATGACCTGCCGGTTTGTTGCTCTTTATTCGTCTGATGACTTTCAGTTGTTGATGGATCAACTCTAAGTGAGAGAAAGTAAGTTCCAGTGTCAGATCAAACAATAATGCGAAAAGTGTATTCCGTTATGCTACCTCACATCAGTTGAAATGCACCAGTTTTCAAGATCAGTTGACCAGAAAAATAACATCGATGATGCTGCAGAATTTAGGGTAGAATAGCATTTTAAACTAAGTCGACCGTCACATACGACCCACACTAACGAGAGCCTCACCTGAAATTCGAGAAGAAATAGAGAATTGAAACTAAGCGCCGGTCTGGCTCATAAAACACTGCGTCATTGAATAAAAGAAACTTTTCTCTACCTGAAAGTTCTCCACTGTATATTTTGGAGAAGCGACTCCAATCTCAGCAGTTTTATTTATTGTTAGGCTAAAACATTCATACAGTGGAGGCATGATCTAAAGAAATCGGAAACTGATGCACATCACATCAATTTTAAACGGAGGCCAACAAACAGAAACTAGATAAATGACGACGATTGTTTATTGATAGTGTAATAATAATAATAATAATAATAATAATAATAATAATAATAATAATAATAATTTATTCTCAAATAACAAGCATGTTACAAGAGACATGCCAGTTTACAGGCAAGATCAAAATGTTAAGATTAGCAACACATTTCTTTTAAAATGGTATACAGTTACTGGACTATTTCACAAGATTTATTGGATTCCTAAAGACGGAATGTACAAAGCGAGTTATTGGCGCAAGTTACGAAGGTTGCGTTACGACAATCATCATATGGGCTGGGAAACGATTCATGGTACAGATGGGTTTTCATATAACAAGAATTGATGCGGTAAATGTACAAAGGTCTGGTTGATATTAGTCAGCTAATGATTTCACATGTTCTTGGGTAGGGTAACCAAGTCTACTGCAAATATCCAGACTAATATATGTGGATTGGAATGAGGTTCTGAAGAAAGAGAAATAAAGAAAACGGAACGAGGAGCAGAACAGAAAATATTCATGCCCAAAGCCGAACAATGGCTTTGCACATACGTTTATGGATAAAACAAAGGTATGTTTACCCAAACATTTTTAATATCAGAACACTTTACACCTGCGCTTATGTAGGTTAATGAAGACAATTCATTAGTGAGATAACTAATGGGAAGTTAGTTGAAAGAATCGAGGAAATTCAGATGAACCAAGTTGTTAGTAATAAAGTTGATTTACAAAATATAATAAAGAGGATCAGTGATATAACTTTTTGGTTTTATTTATTCTTTTTATTTTTAATTTCTGCGGCTCAAGAAGTTATGAATGAGCTCTTTTTTAGTATAGTTGTCCAGACCAGCTTGTAATGGAATTTCTCGGTAGGAAGTAAAAACCAGTGCAAGGTTACAGACATGGGTTGTAGACGAGGTTAACAAGGAAAAGTGACATCAATATCACTGATTTGTTACATCCTGCTATATCGTAAGGAGCAGTAAGCAAACAAAATGTTCTGCCACACAGACATGGGTAGACTGAGGTTATCGCCCCACCGTCATGAATGCAGGTCAGATACACCACCCTCCCTCCTTTTGTGATGTTAGGCTCTCTTACGTTTAATGATTGATTGTAAATGATGGTCTCTAGTCTTCTCTCAATTTTTTTGTACACTTTATCGGAATTAACTTTCTCTACTAGCTCCATATTACAAGCAATCCAGACAACTTAGCCAGACAAAAGTGACTTGAAGAAACCGGAAAGATAGGATAACTGCACGTTTTAAAACATAAGTAAGGGATAGCTTGTCCAAACGGAAGACAACAATCCGCTTGTAAGTACATACATATCATGATTACTTTTCGAGCTGTCCAGTGATGGCTCTGTGGTTACTTGGTTTGCGAGAGCAACCAAAGTAGGGTCGACGTTTGATGAAAAAATATGGGCTTAACTATAATTTTTCTTCAAAATGTGTACCGAATCAACTTTAATGTACTTGGATTTTGCGGTCTGCCAAGATGCTCGTGTTAACATGATTGACGTACATAATTTGTTGTTTGTCGTAATAGTTTTGATTTTTATCCACCAATAAATCCATAAGAATGATCACAAGTGCTGAAGTCTATTTTCGCAAGATTAATTCTGTAGTATCATCAGTTAACTAGTTTCTTCTGTAGTGAGCGGATCATAGTTCGGCACTACAAGGCTTGTCTTAGCTTTCTGCAGAACTGATCAGCCTTCTCTGTTTGATTCGTTACTCACTCGGCTCTCGACCTCGGTAATTATTCGCCTGCAGTAGATTTGAGTGTTGCCGTTGCAGTGTGTGTGTATGCTTTCTTCGGTTGTTATATTTCCATATTTTTATTACGCGACTACAGAAAATGATTCATTCATCATCACGTTCAGTTGAATCAGTTGCCTTCGGTATTTCTCTTCCATTTGCTAATGCGCTTTGTATTCTCATGTCTGCATGAGGGATTAAATGAAGTAAACTAATCGAACTGAAACCGTTTTTTACTTGTTATAGCCGCCGAAGCACAAACAAGGTACGTCTAAGAATTAAGAACGGATGTTGTACAGATGAATGATTTTACAGTCCAAGAGAAGACTAATTTCAAAGTATACTCAACATGATATGCACACAGTCATCAGATCGCATGGTCACTCAAGCATTGACTGTTACTTGAAATTTAAAGCAGCTTCCAGAACTACGTTAAAACAGCACTTTCCGAAATGTATGCCTTCAAGCGATGGAAGTACGATTCATTGGTGAATCCCGCGTATGCAGTTCGCTGTGAATACAACAACAGTCGAAACAATTATCGACAATTCAAATGACTAATCATCGAAGTACAGTTAAGGAATAACGAGACGCTACAATAGCACCTTTCCAGCAAACACGGATTAAAACTATTTTTTTTCTTCAAGGAAAAATCGAAAGATATCAAAATTTATGAAATCAGTATGTAAGATCACATGTACCTGTGAGCTTGAGTTCGTGCGTAGAAACATATTTATGTATAGATCTGTAACATAAGTAATACGCCAAAAATAAGTGTTTCCTTGAGAAGCTAGCTCTAAACTCTATATTCTGATTTGTAGTCTTGTGAAAATTGCAGTAATCATGGAATGTCTGAGAGTAACGAATTTAGCATTCACAGCACACAGCAGCGAATGGTATTCATAGTAATCCCATTTTTTTCTTTATTTTGAAGAAGGATTAGGTGATGCACAGTGTTTCTTTGCTTTAGTCACACTCTACAAACTTGGGTAAGCTTATTCAGACATACATTAGCTTTCATCGGAACGACTGCGGTCAGTTTCCAACAAATAAAATCAAATGCGTAGCAGTTCACCAAACTTATGACCCGCTGTAGTTATCATGTCTTCTATGACGGCTTTCTTACCGATATTCTGATTTCCCATCTGAAGATTTTATATTCTAAATGCAGTTATTCTTCTCCAAAATAACGAGTACACAAAATGATTGCAACTACCTGTGCATATAAGGCATTTTCTTCCCCTTTAATATACAAGGGCATTTCTCCTGAAGCTAGCCTTTTATTCAAATCTGTCCGAGGTATTCCACTGGTTTTGATTAACACCTGGTTATATCTTGTCATTTCTACACCGAAATAAAAAATTCTTTCAGCCTACCACATTGGGCGAACATTCCATTTAGCTAACTTATTTTTTGCTGTTGTCAACAGAAAGAACATCAGCCTTCTCATTTTGACTCCCATCAAAGAACCTCACAAACCTTCTAAATGAAAACCTTCCTAATGTGATAACGTATTCTTCATTACAATCTAGTTTCATTGAGCTCACAATCTTCAGTTCATGAATCAGGTTATTACTATACTTCAGAGATGAAAAGTATATCAGAGTTCGAGAAAACCTTAGGTTATTAATAATAATATTAGTTTATCCTTAAATAGAAACTTTTACAAAAGGCAAGCCAATTTACAGACACGATCCAATTGTTAAAACTGCCAACATAAGTTCTGTGAAAGATTGTTCATTTGCGTAAACATTTAACAAGATACATAGGTTTCGAAAACATGGCTAATATATTTAATATTATATTATAGATTATGTTTCAGACTTTGAAATATATGATAGTTGGCGCCAGTTGTAGAGGAACAAAATGAAAGAGATGTGATGTAGGTGAGCTTTTCGTTCATTGGAATAAACAATGATGATTAGAGAATTAAGATGTCACGGCTTCCATATTAGGAATTTAGATTTGACACCTAAGTTATGGCACTCTCACATCAATATTGTTAGTGTTTTCAACATCATTACAAGTGTATATAAGTTTTGATTAAAATAAGAATTAAACAGCACCAAAAAGAAACCGTCCTAATACTTTTACTTGATCACCGATTGTGGGTTTTTACTACAAGTTAGTAAGTTGTACCATCGTTAAATCATTTGTTTAATAGATGTTACAAAATAAGTTGCGGAACCATAAGATGAGGTTCAATACTGCTTGTCAGTGTATCAGTCAGAACAGATATTGATCTTTGATTAGAAGAGGATATAGTTCAACTTCAAACCTGCAAGGATGATATTGAATCTATTTTTAACACTTCATCACGGAAAGTAGTCCACCTAACACAGATAGAAAACTATGCCTCCAATTTGGCAAACTCCTATCCAGAGAGGTTCCAAGTGGAAACGATCCAAGAGCTGTGGTTCTCGATTATCTAAATGCTTACGGTAACTTTAAAGAAAATGTTTTTCAGGCAAACCTTGCTTAAGTGACGTACAAGCTCACTTTAGTTGGTTTGACACTGAGATATTCCATCTACCATATAAAAACTTTATTCCGATCCATATAGAGTACAGAAATATATTGTTTCCCTTACTACTTCAAAAGTAACAAGCACACAACCTAAAGGTGAGATATGAAATTACTTTGTGATTCTAGTTCTAATCTTATGAACGGCATACTAAATCATGGGAGTATTACACGTTACAGAACAGGCATTTTAGAACTGACCTTCCACTAGAATTCCAAACATGCGTGAGAATTATCTGAAATATCCATGAAAGACTAGTCTGCACACAATGAAGAACCTTTTTTGAATGTTTTGTTTTCTGGAAAATCCCTCCATTTTTATATATTTGTGTTATGATATGACTGACCCTTTCTGTTGACATTTTGGTATTTTATTTGATTCCATTTTGAGATTTTAACATTGTATATTGATGTTATTTCTATATTTTGTACTTATATTGAAGTTTTTATGTTTGCTTCTGAACTGTATAAATGTTGTTTAAATTTGATATAATATGGTTACAGCCATTTTGGATTTGATACTGTAGCCATTTGGACTGGAAGCACTTATTCTTCCAGAAGCGGATAACCACCAGGGTAATTTGGACTTAGAAGGTGTAACAATTGTTAAACCGATTTCTCCCAGAATTATTGTGTTTTTGCTATTGGATCCGGGACGTCGAGTGCCAACCTGCACCAGTCAGTCGGTCAGATGCAACGTAGACCTTCGTACGTACATAAGTACATCACTTCATGTCGCCATACAACATCAGCACAGAGATATAATTGTCAATTCAAATCCAATAGTAGAAGAGGTAGTAAGGGAATTAGAAGTAATCGGAGAGGTTAGGATTAGAAGATACTATTCAAGAGGTATGATTCAATGAGAAAAGTTCAGAGAGTCGAAACTAGAGGGGTTGAAGAACCCAGAAGATTAGCATTTGAGAGAACGCAAAGAATAAATGCACCGGCGCCACTGCGAACGATTTTGAGCCATGTCAGTCAAGGTCTCTAACCATCGGTATGTATCATCTCGCGGACCCCAACCAGGTATTCGACACCTACCGATATAACTCAGTCCACCAGTCAATGACTTCATGGATTTCTGCCATGTTTTGGTCTGGCCGCCCCTAGCTTTCTTCCGACCTATTCCTACACTACAAAACAAGGCTCGACGAGGCAGTCGGTGGTTGGGCATACGCAACACATATCCCAACCACCTCAACTGATGAAGTTGCCATTCTTACCTAGCAACCGATTCCTAATAACAGCGTTGCTCACTCGGTTGTCCCACGATAAACGAGCAATGCTTCGAAGACACCTATGATCTAAAACCAGTAACCTACGAATATCTTCTACTCTCACTGGCCATGTTTCACAGCCATAAAGTAAGACGGAGCGAACCACTGCACAGTACACTCGTCCTTTAGTCAGCAAACGGATATCTCGCCTACGCCATAAGTGACGCAGGTTGGCAAAAGCTAATCTAGCCTTCTCTATCCGTGCTGAAATTTCGTCAGTTACCAGGCCATCGGCACTGATGAGACTCCCCAGATAAGTGAAGCGGTCTACACGTTCGACTACTTCACTCCCTATCACTAGTTCAGGTGCCGATGCGACCCAGTCTTGAAGCAACATTTTGCATTTCGAGGGGGAAAGCCGCATCCCGAACATGCTTGCATTGTTGCTTAGGGTAGTCAGAAGACTCTGCATTTTGTCAGCGTCTTCACCAAGTAGGACTAACTCATCGGCATATTCTAAGTCAATAAGCGAGC
This sequence comes from Schistosoma turkestanicum, assembly GCA_944470395.2. NCBI lineage: Eukaryota > Metazoa > Platyhelminthes > Trematoda > Strigeidida > Schistosomatidae > Schistosoma > Schistosoma turkestanicum. Next base: position 646,561 of record OX103972.1, on the reverse strand, counting down.
CACCTGGTAGAAGGTCTACTCCTGAAAATTCAGACGAGGATAAGGTTATTTCTAGGAGCATGTCAATGATAAAATTAAACAAAAATGGAGAGAGTGGACAGCCCTGACGGACACCACTTGAAGTAGAGAATTCCGGTGACAGTTCGTCATAAGCCCTCACTCGACCTGTAGTGTTCGAGTAAAGGGCTTGTATAAGGTTAATGTACTTATTTGGTACACCTTTCAATGACAGACACTGCCACAGAACCTCACGATCCACAGAGTCAAATGGCGCCTTAAGGTCCAGGAAAACAACTATTGTAGGACGCCTTAATATGTGTCTATGTTCCAGGACCTGTCTGAGTGTGAAGACGTGGTCTATACAGTCACGTCCAGGTCGAAAACCAGACTGGTTTCCTCGAGTCTGCACTTCACGAGCTTTCGTTAAGCGTCGAATTATTATTGAGGCCAGTATTTTAGATACTATATGAGTTAGACTTATTCCCCTGTGATTGTCACAAGAAGACTTCTGTCCTTTCTTATAGATTGGGACAATCAAGGATTGAGACCAGTCGGATGGGATTACGTCAAGTTCCCAGATTCTACCTAAGATCTCAGTCAATCTAGCTGCTAAAACTGGACCACCATCCTTAAATATCTCAGGGATCAGTCTATCAGAACCTGCAGCTCGTCCTCGTTTCACATTTCCTAACGCTTTCTCAACGTCATTAAGACTAGGGGGACTTATGTCGATTTGCCATGCAGGATGACTGGAGATCGAGGTTAACCGAAGTGTGGCTCGTGGCCAGTTGAACTGACCCCTAAAGTGTTCTGCCCATCGATCCAGTCTCCTGGATTGAGAATGGATAATAAGACCATCCTTTTCCGAGATAGTCTCACATTTGGGTTCTTAATACCAGTTTCTTTAATAAGGCGGAACAGTTGTCTAGTGTTTCCTATCGCCGCTGCCTTTTCCATCGCTTTTGCTTTCGCCACCCACCACTGTTTGCGATCGTTACGCAGACTTTTTATAAGTCTGAGCCTAAGCTGACTACGCTCTTCATCATGCTCACAGTCAGGTGGGATGCGTTTTCGAGCATCCATCAGTTCGGTGGATGCGACTGAAATCCATGGCTTCATCCTAGCCTCATGGTTTACCTTACTAGCAAATATCACTGCTGTTTCCACAGCCTTTTTGATATCATACCAACCTGCTTCTGGGTGGGAATCGCTTGCATGGTTGCTAAACTCTCTTTCTAGTTGCTCCTGAAATATTTTCTTAGTTTGATTATCATTAGGTAAAACCCTAAGAGGCTTCCTTACGGTGTTTTTCCTACGTCCAGTAAGCCTCAAACAGATACGAGCTCGCACTAGGGCATGATCTGAATCCAAAAATGTGCCCCAGAAAGAGCGACAGTCTTCTATCGAACCCCTCCATCGGTGGCTGATGGCGATGTGATCTAGTTTCGTCCAACGTTGAGACGACTTCGGAGGTCGCCAGGTCAACAGATGCTTTTCCTTATGCCTAAAGTTGGTGTTCGCTAAGAATAGGCGGTTATCTGAGCTTACTTGCAACAGACGGTCGCCATTGTCTGTTCTCTCAGTCGCTACACCATAACATCCACCAAGATGTCTTTCCTTTTCACCTAGTCTACCTACTTGAGCATTAAAGTCACCAGCCATTATTACTATATCAGAGCGCCTAGCTTTTTGAAGGAGGTCCGAAAGCTTTCTGTAAAACTCATCTTTAACCTCTTCTGCACTGCAGTCAGTGGGGGCATAGGCAGATATGACGAAGAGGCAACGGCGAGTGTCCTTATCCTTCCGAGTCCTTACTGTCACGTTTAGTCGGACAGCGCACAAACGACTATCTACTGGGATCCAGTCTAGGAGAGATAATTCTGCCCTAGAACTCAACGCTATGCCTACTCCAGCAAGACTCCTAGAAGCAGCATCAGGGCTACCGGATACACGAAGAGTAAATCGAGCTGCTTCTTTATTTTGACAAGGTGGAATCAAGTTAATGACTTTATTAGGATCCTGTATGCGCGTTTCCGAGACGCAGCATACATCGATGGCACGAGTTTCTAAAGTCCTAGCTAATGATGCCTGTTGCCCTATATGACACAATGTCCGTACATTAAAAGCTCCAACATGTAGTCTAGAACGGGGTTTCAAGAGACCAGGAACGACATTTCGTGATCTCGCTTCGTCTGCATTAGTGGTGCAGTGAGAAAAGGGAGTGTGAGAGGAAGGATTTGATTTTGACAAATTCGGTCTCGCGTGCTCTTACGGGTATGAGGGCGGTTGTCACTTCCCGGCTGCCCACACCGTGGAAGGTTGTTTCTTGAGGGACCTGAAAAGGAAGATGGATTAGTGTTGGTGCGTGATCGCAGAGCCCAAGGGACAACTGCTTGAGGCCGGTCACGCACGGCCGTTTTGTGAGAGGTATTTAGAGGATTAGCTCCGTTCTTAAAGGACCTTAGTGGACACCCTTACCCAAGGAGAAGGAAATCCGTGAGATAGGGGAGGTGTGACATTTTTAGGGTCGACCTTTTCTAACCCTTCCTTCCTTGTGAGAAAGCAGCATCGCTGCAGATGCTGGTTGTCCGAAGGAAACACCTTACTGCTGTCACACCCCTCTGCAGTCAGCAGTACGACTTCGCCCTCAGACCTTGGGTAGGTGCTTTCAGTCTCATCGTTCTCCAATCGACCAGCCTGGCATGGTAGGACCTGCAGGAACATATGTTCCAGCCAGTATAGCTCGGTTGGGTCAACACGATAGGCTTGTCCGACCACCACGTCAAGGTAGCAGCTTCGGTCGGCAACCTGCACCTGAAGGAACCGAAGTGAACTGCTACGGTAGAAAATGCATCTACAGTCTAACAATTGGTCAGAACAAGAAAACATTTGGAATTTTCATCATATACAATATCAAACCTAACGGAAGAAGAACTATGGACTATTTATCTTTAACCTTGATCAAACTTAATTTTGGAAAATGATCTTCTGATCATTTTGGATTTTCATTGACGAAGAAGATTTACCGGTGGAAATTTAAGATTATGTATTTGTAATATATATCCCGTTGAATTTCAATTAATTATGAGCACTCGAAAGAAAACAAACACAAAGAGTGTGGAAGAGCATGAAGAGTCCCGAAATGCTAGGCAAGACGTTTATGATGCTTAATGTTTGATGGGTTCACATTCTACTAAGGATGATGTTATGTTTGTTACTTATTATTGTAAGTCACCATTAGAAGGCACTAAGGGACAAGCTTTGGACGAGAACTCTAAGGTACCTGGGAAAGAATTGATGTTTAGGACACCGGTAGTAGGCTTGGAATTACCAAAGGTTGAAATTCTATTCTTTGACGTCAAACACCTCGACTACTTTAGGATCGTTAAGCAGTTTGAGTCGTTTATAGAACCCAGAGTAAGGGATGATTATTTGCGTTTATTATATTTAATTCACTACTGTAAAGTAAAAGCAAGAAACGCGATTGAAGGTTGCCTTATAACGGAACCACACTTACTTACTTACTTACGCCTGTTACCCCCATCGGAGCATAGGCCGCCCACCAGTTTTCTCCAACCAACTCTGTCCTGGGCTTCCCTCTCCAGTTCTGTCCAATAATTGTTCATTCCTCTCATATCTTTCTCTCTTTCTCGGCGTAGTGTGTTCCTTGGCCTTCCTTTTTTCCTTTGGCCTTGAGGGTTCCATGTGAGGGCTTGTCTAGTGACGCAGTTGGGTGCTTTTCGTAGTGTATGTCCTATCCACTTCCACCGCTTCTTCCTGATTTCCTCCTCCACTGGAATCTGACTTGTTCTCTCCCACTGTAGGTTGTTGCTGATTGTATCTGGCCAACGGATCTGAAGTATTTTGCGTAGACAACTGTTAATAAACACTTTCATCTGTTGGATGATGCCTTTCGTAGTTCTCCAAGTTTCCGCTCCATACAGTAGAACTGTCTTCACATTTGTATAGAAAATCCTGATTTTGGTTTTGTTTGAAAGTTGTTTGGAGTTCCAGATATTTTTCAACCCTAGAAATGCAGCCCTTGCTTTGCCAATCCGCGTCCTCACATCTGCGTCCGATCCACCTTTCTCGTCGATGATGCTGCCAAGATATGTGAAGGTGTTAACGTCCTCCAAGGTATCTCCATCAAGCGTGATTCGGTTGGTGCATGTTGTGTTGCAACGGAGAATTTTGCTTTTTCCTTTATGTATGTTGAGACCTACTGCTGCAGAGGCTGCTGCCACACTTGTCGTCTTCTCTTGCATTTGTTGTTGAGTGTGCGATAGAAGAGTCAGGTCATCTGCGAAGTCCAGATCATCCAGCTGCGTCCTAACTGTCCAGGTGATTCCGTGCTTCCCTCCAGATGTTCACGTCTTCATAATCCAGTCGATGACCAGGAGAAAGAGAAAGGGTGAGAGTGAGCAACCTTGCCTGACACCGGTCTTCACCTCGAAAGAGTCTGTCAGCTGACCTCCGTGCACGATTTTGCAGTTGAATCCATCATAAGAATCGCGTATGATGTTGACTATTTTCTCAGGCACACCGTAGTGTCGAAGAAGCCTCCACAGTGTTTTCCTGTCCATGCTATCAAATGCTTTCTCGTAGTCGATGAAGTTGATGTGGAGTGGTGAGTTCCATTCAATTGATTGTTCCACAATGATCCGTAATGTAGCAATTTGGTCAGTACATGATCGATCCTTACGAAATCCGGCCTGTTGATCTCGAAGTTGGGCGTCTACGAAGTCCTTCATTCTGTTTAACAATACCCTGTTGAAGACTTTGCCTGGTATTGAGAGGAGAGAGATGCCTCTGTAGTTCTCACACTTGCTGAGATCACCTTTCTTTGGTATTTTGATGAGGTATCCTTCTTTCCAATCTGATGGTACTTGTTCCTCATCCCAAATCATCTTGAAGAGGATGTGAAATATATTTGCAGTTGCTTCCACATCTGCTTTCATTGCCTCTGCTGGAATGTTGTCTGGTCCTGCTGCTTTGCCGTTCTTGATTTGTCTGATGGCTATACTGATCTCCTCAATCGTAGGTGCGCCAAAATTAATTGGGAGATCCGTGGATGCTGCTTCCATGTTGGGTGGGTTCAGTGGAGCTGGTCGATTCAAGAGTTCCTTAAAGTGCTCCACCCACCTATTTCGCTGTTCGTCAGTGTTGCTGATTATTTTCCCTTCCTTGCTTTTCACTGGTTGTTCTGGTTTACGATAGTTCCCGGTGAGCTTCTTTGTAGTTTCGTACAATTGTCTCATGTTTCCTTCTCTTGCAGCCTTTTCCGCCGTCATTGCTAGATCTTTCACATATTTTCGTTTGTCAGCTCTGATGCTCTACTTCACTTCCCTGTTTGCTTCTGTATACTCGGCTTGCGCCTTAACTTTCTCTGCTCTTGTTCGGCTGACATTCACTGCTGCCTTCTTGTTCCTCCTTTCTTGAATTTTTTCAAGAGTATCAACAGAGATCCATTCCTCGTGATGGTGCTTCTTGCGACTAAGGACCTCCTGACATGTTGAAGTGATTGCCTCCTTAATCCCTTTCCAATTGTTCTCCAATGTTGCTTCCTCTCCATTGTGTAGATCCTGAAAGGCCTGGAACCTATTGGTGAGGGCTATCTTGAATTCGTTGAGTTTTACGGTATCCCGAAGAAAGGCTGTATTAAACTTGTGTGATGTTGTCTGCCCCGTTGTCCAGTGCTTCTTTAGCTTCAATCCCATTTTGGCGATCAGCAAGTGGTGATCTGAAGCTATATCAGCTCCTGTCTTGGTTCTCACATCCTCCATGGTCCTTCTGAACTTTTTGTTGATACAGATATGGTCAATTTGGTTTTGAGTAGTGTGGTCCGGTGAAATCCATGTGCCTTTGTGAATGCGTTTGTGCGGGAATATTGTGCCACCGATGACAAGTTTGTTGAAGGCACATAGGTTTGCAAATCTCTCACCATTTTCGTTCCTTTCTCCCAGTCCATGTCGTCCCATGATGTCTTCATATCCAGTGTTGTCCATTCCAACCTTGGCATTCAGGTCTCCCATAAGAATCGTCAAATCCTTTGGTGAACATTTATCGACGATTGACTGCAGCCTTTCGTAGAATTGATCTTTGTCGTCGTCTTTGTAGTCGTTGGTAGGTGCATAACATTGGATGACGTTCATTGTAATGTCCTGTTTCTTTGTTTTAAAGGATGCTTTAATGATCCTGGGTCCATGAGATTCCCATCCTATCAGTGCCTTTTGTGCATGTTTGGTTAGCATCAGTGCAACTTCTTGTGTATGTGTAGCGTTTTCCTCTTCATGACCAGAGTATAACAGCAGTTCCCTTGAAGCTGGTCTCAGTTGTCCTACTTGTGTCCAATGCGTTTCACTGATGCCGAGCACCTCGAGGTTGTATCGTTTCATTTCTGCCGCAACTTGAAATAGTCTTCCAGTCTCCCACAATGTACGAACGTTCCATGTACCTATAAAAATGGTTGCTCTGGTTGTCAGAAGAGGCATCAGCCCCGTGATTTCGGAGGGAACTCGGCTTTCATCACGCGACGTCATAATTCTTCTTCCAACTGCCATGGCAGAGTTAAAATGGTTTGAATTAATTTTTCTGGTTAGCGTTTTTTTGGCAAGTGAGATTTCAACGGAATGAGGTCGCCAACCCCATGTCCAAACCTCCTCCTTTATCCGGGCTTGGGATCGGCAGTAGCCCCTAAGGTTCTACTGGCGGAGTTAACGGAACCAAAAGTAGGATATAAAAGAGCTAATGCTATTTTAAAGCAGCTCTTTGGACAATCGCATGTAATAGTACATGAAACTCTGGAGGACTTGTTTAAAAAGGGGAATGCGGACCACAAAGACTCACAAAAATTGACGGAATTAGCAATTAAAATGCAAAACGTTGCTATTACTATGGAACAGTTAAATTGTATTGCAGAACTAAATTCTACAGTAACTTTAGAACGATTAGTTAGGCTCTTACCTCATCGAATGCAAGCCCAGTGGGCAGAGCGGAGAATTAACTCGGACGAAGAGGAAAGAGAGCCTACTTTCAATGAATTGACTGACTTTATTATGTTTCGTGCTAGGATAGCTAGCTAATCGCGCTAAAACAGGACATAGTACGGAAGCTATTAGTGATCTGCGTGCGAGACATGAGGATTCTTCGTTTACACCTAACTCACACCCGGAATTTAAGAGAGTTGTTAATTGTATCAGAAAAGTATACGCTGTTGAAAACCGAGTATGTGACCGCGATGATTTAAAACCCCTTGATGCGTATCCTAGTAAGAAGCCGGTTTGTGTAGCAGATAAGATGGCTTTTTTAAGTATGGAAAAGAAAGAAAAAGGTGAAAAGGGTAGGCATCAGGATGGATCCGAGGTGTGTGATGTTAAAAGCCTCTTAACTGCTCGAAAAGCAAGAAACGGTTATTTGGATTCGAGCGAACAGAGGTTAGTGAGTACAGTAAATATGAATAAGGACAAAACATAATTGGCTGGATGGAATAAAGCTTATGTTCGGAAGCCTTCACGTAGGGTAAATTATTTGACTCGACCTAGAATTGATTCTAGGACAACAAGTGTGAATATTGACACAGCACTTCATGTTGCTGAGCAATCAGGATGTTTGCGGGCTACTATATCTAGTTCTATGAAGCATCATGATATAAAAGCGGAAGATATTAGCAGCTTAGCGCGTCCTGCTGATGTTTGTTTACGGTCAACGGATGGACAGTTGTATACTGGTCCAAGTAGTCATAGCAACATTGATAGTGTTAGTGAAAGTGGTAGCATAGCTTTAAAGCCTGCATGCCAACTATCTTGCAACTCGTCATTAACTATGAATAGTCGGAACATCACTGTGGACAACAATAACGTCAAGGTGGAAGTGAAACCTGATGTATCTACTAATAATAGCGTAGTTGATGTGAATAATAAACGTGATGGTAACGATAGTGGAATCACTACAGGTAGTGCTGTTTCTTCGGTTGATGTTGATAATATAGCTTCCTTGTGTACTTCGAATCAAGACGAAATTCGATGTTTGAGCGTGGAGAATATAGGCGTTGGTGGCAATTGCTTTAGCCACAGTAATGGCAGTACTGTGAGGGCTAACATTCGGTACCCTAGGTGCTATGAGGAGTCATCTAGGTTTCATGGACATGCTGTTGTGTTGAATATGCAGCATGAGGAAAAGAGCACGGAATTGCTCACCTGTCGCACTCCACCATCATTGACTTGTACTACAAGTATCGGGATGAGCACTACCAACAGTGATAAGATAGATAAGGCTAAGAGCATTCCTATTAAGGAAAGCAATGTTGATCGAGTAGAGTTAGCCATTGTGCATGAGTCGACTGGATATCATGAGAAGTGTACTGCTGCTTGTACAGCTGCGGCTACTAATGATAATAGCATTGATGATACTCCTACGAGTAATAGTGATCGATGGAAGTTGAAAGACACTCATCGTCGTCGAAATGATCGTACGTTACGCTCACATACTGCTACCCAAGCTAAGAAGCATAAGAAACAACATGATGCTACTATTATTAAGAAGCCTAAACTTCGTTCTCTTTCGGATGCTATGACTAGCAATGGAAATAGTAGTCATTAGAATCTTAGTAGTGAAAGCAATATAAAAGAGACAGAAAGTGTAAGCAATCCATCGATAGCGACTAGTCGATTAACTTCATCGAATGAGCCTTCTAGTGTTTTGACGTCATCGGGCCTTGCCGCGAATGCTAAGTTGGTTGAGGATACACAAGGTTGTGTAGCTGTAAGTGTTCCTACTTCGGTTGACTGTCAGTCAAGTGATGATGAGAAGGAAGCGTCTGATGGTAACAGTCAGTCTACAGTGTTGCATGATAACGATGCTATTGATGTGCATACGTCTTGTGTCTCTGAAACGGAACATGAAGAACAACAAGTGAGTTTATCGGGTTCGAATTGCGACACTAATGCTGTTCTTTCATGTAGCGAGATGAGTTATACAAAAATGGAAGAGTCTCACTCTACGGATGCTAGTGCAGACCGAATCGACGCAACTTGTCTGACAGAACGGAATCATGATGACGTTGATAATAATCTGGATGTCACTGATGTGACAAATTACCGACGATGACGAATGCTGATCAAACCTCCTCTGTATCAGAAGATGGAGAGATAAATATTGGTCCCATGTTATGCTACTTAAAGTCTTCGGGAGACGAGGAAATATCAAAATTGGAAATCCCACCCTTGCATATCATCTATGGGTCAAGAACTTCTGTTGATAAGTCAGCATCACGAACTTCATTGTATCTGCTGATCGGAGCAAGTGGTGGTGGATTGACGACTCATCCCTATGATATGGAATGTAGTTCCCGGATAGGATATGACCAGTTTTACGACGTGTTGCACATGTTCGTGTGGGTTAATTGGGTAAGGTTTATACTACCATTAGGTCATGCTACGATAGATAGGGGAATCAAGGGCCTGATGGGAAGGTATAGGTACCTAGTTAGCTTGATAGGTCATATCCATGTTGGAGGGCGGGTAGGCGTACTGTTTTAAGTCCTACACGTTCTTCCGGTGTGGATTAGGGGATGAGTGGGAACCCTAGATTGAAGTGTCATTAACGCTTGCCTTTTTTCCATGGAGGGATTTTGCGGGCCGGTGTGGAATCTTTTTTGAATGTTTTGTTTTCTGGAAAATCCCTCCATTTATATATATTTGTGTTATGAAATGACTGACTCTTTCTGTTGACATTTTGGTATTTTATTTGATTCCATTTTGAGATTTTATCATTGTATAGTGATATTATTTCTTTATTTTGTACTTATATTGAAGTTTTCATGTTTGCTTCTGAACTGAACACATGTTGATGAAATTTGATATAATATGGCTACAGCCACATTTTTGGATTTGATACATGAAGTGCTGTGTCAATATTTACACTTGTTGTCCTAGGATCAACTCTAGGTCCTGTTAAATAACTTACCCTACGTGAAGGGTTCCGAACATAAGCTTTATTCCATCCAGCCAATCCTGTTTTGTCCTTATTCATATTCACTGAACTCACTAACCTCTGTTTGCTTGAATCCAAATAACCGTTCCTTGCTTTTCGAGCCGCTAAGAGACTTTTACCATCACACACCTCGGATCCATCCTGATGCCTACCCTTTTCGCTTTTTTCTTTCTTTTCCATACTCAAAGGAGGCATCTTATCTGCTACACAAACCGGCTTCGTACTAGGAAACGCATCAAGGGGTTTTAAACCATCGCGGTCACATACCTGGTTTTCAACAGAGTATACTTTTCTGATACAACCAACAACTCTCCTAAATTCCGGGTGTGAGTTAGGTGTAAACGAAGAATCCTCATGTCTCGCACGCAGATCACTAATAGCTTCCGTATCATGTCCTGTTTTAGCGCGATTAGCTAGCTATCCTAGCACGAAACATAATAAAGTCAGTCAATTCATTGAAAGTAGGCTCTCTTTCCTCTTCGTCCGAGTTAATTCTCCGCTCTGCCCACTGGGCTTGCATTCGATGAGGTAAGAGCCTAACTAATCGTTCTAAAGTTACTGTAGAATTTAGTTCTGCAATACAATTTAACTGTTCCATAGTAATAGCAACGTTTTGCATTTTAATTGCTAATTCCGTCAATTTTTGTGAGTCTTTGTGGTCCGCATTCCCCTTTTTAAACAAGTCCTCCAGAGTTTCATGTACTATTACATGCGATTGTCCAAAGAGCTGCTTTAAAATAGCATTAGCTCTTTTATATCCTACTTGTGTTTCCGTTATAAGGCAACCTTCAATCGCGTTTCTTGCTTTTACTTTACAGTAGTGAATTAAATATAATAAACGCAAATAATCATCCCTTACTCTTGGTTCTATAAACGACTCAAACTGCTTAACGATCCTAAAGTAGTCGAGGTGTTTGACGTCAAAGAATAGAATTTCAACCTTTGGTAATTCCAAGCCTACTACCGGTGTCCTAAACATCAATTCTTTCCCAGGTACCTTAGAGTTCTCGTCCAAAGCTTGTCCCTTAGTGCCTTCTAATGGTGACTTACAATAATAAGTAACAAACATAACATCATCCTTAGTAGAATGTGAACCCATCAAACATTAAGCATCATAAACGTCTTGCCTAGCATTTCGGGACTCTTCATGCTCTTCCACACTCTTTGTGTTTGTTTTCTTTCGGCAGGTCATGGATAATTGAAGTTCAACCGAAGATAAATATGAAATACAGAATATAGAAATTCCACCGATAGTTTTTCGGTAGTAAAATTCAAAATCAGATAATCGTTTTCCAAAATACATTTCGATCACAAAAAAATGATAAGTAATCCAAAGTTCTTCCTCTGGGAAGTTTAATATTGTAATCGAAAAATTTTTCAAATGTTTCCTTATTCTTCTTAATTTTCAGACTGTAGTAGGCTTGTTCTTCTTAATTGTCAGACTGTAGTTTGATTTTCTAATCAAAAGTCAGACTGTAGCTGTTCTTCTAATCAAAAGCAGACTGTAGATGAATTTTCTACCGTGGCAGTTCAATTTGTTTCCAGTAGGTTTATGTCGAACGCACCCCTCTCCTAGTCCAATATCAGAACACAATAATTCTAGGAGAAAGTGGTCTATTTATATAAAAAAAAATGGAAATACAAACAAATACCTGACTTTTGATACACCCTCCAAGTCCCAATTACTCTGATGAGTATCCGAGTTAAAAAAGAATAAGTGATGCTAGATCCAACCGCAACAGTATCGAATCCAAATATGGCTGTAGCTATATTAAAGATGAAATTTAAACAACATGTGTACGGTTCAGAAGCAAACATAAAAACTTCAATATAAGTACAAAATAAAGAAATAATATCACTATACAATGATAACATCTCAAAATGGAATCAAATAAAATACCAAAATGTCAACAGAAAGAGTCAGTCATATCATAACACAAATATATAAAAATGGAGGGATTTTCCAAAAAACAACACATTCAAATAGATTCTACAATGGTTAATACATAATTTTATACAATGTCTTTTAAAAATATCCAGAACGTTAGAACCCCATGGATTAAAAGTGCGTATGATGTTATTCATGCTGATGAACTTGTTAACACGTGAACCACCACTGAATGTTTTATCTCATCTCAACCGCTTAAGTTTGGGTCAAAAAACATGTAAATTTCACCAAGAGTTGTGTACCGCATATAGAAAGTTTCCTAATAATTTGTAGTTCCGCTTAAAATTTTGTTTCAATATAATATTTTCAGTATTTCTGATTACGATTGATCGCCTTGTGTGATAAATGTTCGCACATCCTGTTTTATTACTGGGTCGTCTCTTCATTATGTCCTTTTGAGTGGTTGTCTCACTTTTACTCCCAATTTTTCTACTTACAGATAAATTCACATACTGCTTACCACTACCCTGTCTCACAAGATACCTTGAGGCTAAACGCAAACTGACCAAAATTAGGAGTTGATGCTCATTCAGTATGATTGTGACAGTTATCACCTCTATTCATGGATGTTTGTGTTTATCGTGTGTTTACCTGATGGAAACAATTCACTGGACAAATTTTACAATCATTTTTTGTGGATTCAAACACAAAACGTATTTCGTTTTTATGCTTATTGCCTCCGGCAGTCAAGGATGAGATCATTGCTAAGTAAGACCACTTATTCGAACTTTCCTCATTAGGCTAGATCCTTTTGTGGTTGGCTGAATACTTTTAGTGGTCTTTAAACAATCTAAGGCATTAGAGAATAAAAGAATGTCAAACTCTCTGCAGATTTCGAAAACATCCTTTTCCAAATATTTCGAACTTTCCTGCTTGATTTATATATGCCTTTCTCAGAATTCATAAGGCTTTTGTTACCGGTACAACATATGAGTACGGTCACATGGATTTGTGGTCCAAACTTATTTAGTATACTGAAACGCAATGAAGCAGTTTTCGGTTTCTCAAATAGTTACTTAGTGCTATCTAAACACAACGAATTCTCGTTAGTAAAAGTTACACTTTCTGAAATAAATTTCATTCATCCGAACCAGACTAATCTCCTCTCTGAGATGCTCTGAGCTGCACGGTTATTACTATCTGGCTACATTCTATTAATCTTATAATATCTTGCTTTTCTACAAGCACACAAATGGTTTCAATCAGAGCTACGATACATGCACTGTGTTGTCACAATCAGCTCTGTATGACATTTGAATGATTCTTCCGAAACGGCTGAATGAAACGAAAATATTTTCTCTCGGAAACTGCTACATTCTGGAGATCTAAGTTCTGGAATCTAAATGCCTAAAATAAGAACATCTCTTTTATTTCCATATAGTATATCTAGAAATTTCGCCGTTTTGTGTCGACTTAAATAAGCGATTATTATTTGGTCCAACTGTAGGTAAATAATTTTTAGTTGTTCGTATTTTACTTTCCATTCTCTAGTGACAAGATGTTTATTCACTGGTCTGATTAATGACAGTTGATAGCAGTTGTTTGAGAATACGACCAAAAGACACAAGAACTAAGAAACCAAGTAGAGCTAAAATGACGTGATTTATAATATGAGGTTGTGTGACTAGATCTGTACGTGAACTGAAGAGATTCGCTTAGCACCTCATTTGCTCACTTATGTTTTTCTGTGTCAGACATGCGTATTTACGACTATTTGTTTACTTGCACGTCCTAATATGTTGATTTCACATTGTCTTATATCTCTCCATCTACTTCAGTAAAAACCATTTGTAGAAAATGACAACATATACGAATTGCACAACTGATAACAGACCATTCAAGTTTACGAATTCGATGAATTGCAAATGTGCATACTTAATTTTCAGAAAAATAACTGTTTGTAAGTGATAAATAGAGGTTTTGTGACCGAATTAGAAAATACCAACACTTTTTGACATATCAGCCCACCAATCCTATCCACAGATTGAACCAACTAGATCACGTACCTGCCAGCCACTCGAGAGGCGACTGTCGCTCGTTTTGCAATATATATTGACATTAGGAAGATGATGTAAAACCACCGCGTAACAAAAGATCAGCACAAAAATTTCCTTGAGTTAAGCCGAATAATAACAGATCCAAATGTACATTACAGGAGAAAAACAGTTAGGCAAACGCGTAAGTGGTTCATACATTTTTGCAGCTTGGAACGATACACAGAAGTGTTTGGATACATCGGTGATATCTGCTGATAAGGTAAACGGTTGATCGTAGAAATGTTTGCTGAACTGATAAATGCCTGGATGTTGATCTCGTTCACCGTTCATTATGATGATGAACTAAGTCAGTTAGAGCACAGACTAATATGAACGGCAGTAGGTAACAGTAGAAGACCTTCCAGATTTATTACGGAAGCTGCATTAGGAATTACACTGTTAGCCAGAATGTCTCGCTATCATACATTCCTAATCCAGGAGATAGGTTCGATGAGCAGAACACTTTAAATCTCGATTCAACTGGCATTCAGCCACACTTTGGTTACTGCCATCTTCAGTCACCCTGAATCGCTTGTCAATGTTACTGAGGTTTCATAAGCGAAAGGACAAATTCGAAGCGTTGAATACGTTATTTTGGTGAACCACAAAAAGACCATCAAAACCACAGGCATACAAAGCAGTAATCAGTATCCGAATGTCGGAAAACAGTCAAGCGAATGAGCGAGTTTAAATTTACCCGTATATACATAGTTAAACAAATGAGTCATCGAATTATTTCTGATGCTAACATAAAATCGAATTAGTTACATGTGTACGTAGGCGTTGAGCGAAATCCAGTTGTACCAGCCTATACTAACCAGATAGGAATCAAAGCCAAATTTACATACAAGTTAATGCGTGTCTAGCCAAATTAAATTTGAACGAATTCACATGAATGTGGAGGCGTCAAAATAGCTTCCTTCTCAGAAAACAAGGATACAAAAGTGTCTGTGAGAAAAAACATATAGGAAAATATCAAAATATAGGACAAATATAATAATCTTGTTCGCGTACGTTCGTGAGGTCGAATGTTAACAGACATCATAAAAATATGAAAAGTTTTTCAGGTTATAACATCCCAACATCGAAATAGATGTATTCGTGCGTGTTCAGCGTAAATAAAAAAAATTAAATTTGAAACGGCGAAAGAAAATTTCAATTCGAAATCGTCCCGATAGATCTTTAGGTCCATCCAGCTCTTAGTCCATATCTAGTCCTTACAAAATTTTCGTCACTTTTCTTCTCTGCTGCCGCTGATGTTTAAAACTCGCGTTTCAACGATTCTATGGTTTTCTAAGAATTTGTGCTTATTAGTTCTTCGTCACTTTCTCAAAAGGCTGGTTTGACTCACTGCATGCTAATCACATCTGTTTTTCTAGCTTTGTCTACCGGAACATCATTATCGTTGCTTCCAATTACTTTAAATCGACTATTAGATGTTATTTTTAAGGGACGTTGTACAATATCCTATCTAAAAAATACATGGCTCGGTTCTTTAATGTTGACCCTCCCTCGAATGCGTTATTCTCTGATTATTCATGTGTTTTTTTAGACGATGTAATACAAATTTCTGGCATTTTATACGCGCCATTATCCAGTTACGAACATCCCGGTTCCTATACGACCATAAAAAGCGCTCGCTGATTAGATTGATCACGTCCCCAATTCCAAGATGTGACACATTATGCAAAGCTTCAAAAACGATTTGTCCCAGCTACTTCGGTATAAATGGAAGTGTTCGGCCCGTGGGAAAATTGCACGAAATAACTAATTTTCCGGGTAGTATTTTTTGAGTACTGAAGAAGTTGTGTTGGTAGACCTTGGTCTCCTGAGCTGAACATCAATATTTTGTAATACTGCTTGTTTGTGATAAACGATTTCAGACTCATAGAGAGCGTTTTTCAGCGTTCGAGATAATGCATTTGCTTATTCGTGACTACTGTCTTTTGATACCACTAAACTAACAGAAACGTATTCGGTGATAATTCCTTTGATCACCACTGAACGGTCTGCATTCATGAGCAGATTTCATCGAGAGTTTACCAATAAGTCGATACTGGTTATACATACGGATAAATTTGCTATAACAAATTCTCAGCAAAATGAAGTATTTTTACTGAGATTTAAGGTTATTTTTCATTTGATTTATGTTTCTATGTCGGATTTATTTTCTGCTTCGAGCGTTGGCACTGTATTGATGTTTCTTGTTTCGTCGCTGTTAGAAGATACGACACTTACTTCTGCTTGTGTGACGACTACGAATTAAGCACTTGTCGTTCGGCCCTAGAAAAAAAATAATCGACTTTTATTAGTGGCCACCTGCACGATTTAAGTCCTCCTAGTCTACATGAAGTGGAGAAAGCTATGGGAGATCTAAAGCGAGTTAGGGCAGCAGGTCCTGATCAGCTAACCCTGGAGATATTTAAGGATGGTGGTCCAGTTTCGGCAAATAAACAACTGCTCAAACTTTGAAAAACACAACATAGGACAAAGTGGACGGCCTCTCCAGCTTCGTGTACGTGAACACCAATTAGCAGTCAAACGTCACGACAACGCTTCGCTTATATCAATACACCTCGACCATTATGGACACACATTCGATTGGAACAATGTGGAAATACTGGGTAGGGGGAGGACAATGAATGTTTAGAAGCTTGTCACTCAGATTAATCAGCAATCAACAAACACATCGACACTGTCCAAATTTATCAACCAATCAGGAAAATCATAGGTGACACTAGGATCAAGAGAAAGATCAAAAGGAGGATACAATCAAAACAAATGTGCAAACAACGACAGGTTTAAGGTCAACAACAACCAATCAAAGCGAGGTTAGCAAAACAAGCCACAGGTCAGACACGTGGAGAAATTCGAGTACTACACTTCTATCTGAAGTTTGTGCTGCTGATGATGTTGTTCAGAAGAACAATGAAAGCTCCACAACCAAAAAACATCCAGCTCAGAGAACTAGTGAACTAGTTTTTGTCTTCTAGACGAAGTTTCATTTATAAAAAAAGTGTGTTCTGCAACCTACATCTAACCAGCTTCTAATGTTTCTAATTTAAAAAATAGTCAATGGAAGTGTAATGATTTACTTTCAAAAAGAAAACACAACTGCTGAAATATAAACATTTATTATTGTACTTAATTCTGACAATAATTGTTATATTGTACACCTCTTGTTTATCTTCTATACTAAAGACTATCTCTCGCGCGCCAAACGTGTTATTCCCTTTCTCCTCTTCACATGTGTACTGCATGGACTTTACCTGTCTGTACGCCCTCCTGCTTCGATATCATTTCGATATCACGAGGCCAGTTTCAAATATACTTCTTCCTCTATAATCTATTTCTCACTTGATTCTTTGAGTTCGTAGAGTAAAATTTGTTATCGCGCGAAGAAGTATGCCGTACGAATTGCTATAGAAGCAATGCGCATAAGTTACACATACACATACACACACACAGTTATGTTAAATGAAACCGATCAAATTACAATTCGAAATGTCACTGGGAAGAAAATTTCAAACAACCAATCGAAATGAATGAAAGTCTCGATTACATCATCGACTGAAAAAAAAATCAATACCATATTGCAATTACATGTAAATGCATTTATGAAGTGACATAAAAAGTTTGACAACAAATACATTGAAGAGACGGAAAGAAACGCAATCGGCTACAAGGTTTTTTTTGCCATGAACTTTATGTTTGAATGATCAATTTTCTTTGGCGATCGCCAGTAATTTTATCGATAATGAATAATTAGAAAAATACTAATTTTCTCTGTATTTTTACAAATGTCACTGCTCTATTGAACGATTTCAATCTGACTTCTTTTTACACAGGAAGTAAGTGTTGTTTTATTATTATGTGTTCACCAGTGAGTGTAGCGTTCTAGTGAGAAGACGCGACCAGTGGGTTTCAACCCTGTCAGGTGTAGGCTGTACCTACCGAAAACAATAGGTGAGGGTGTGCAAAATCCCTAGATTGATCAGAATTAGACTTTAACACTGTTAGGTACTGGTTGACCCAGTGATCTAGAAGTTTGGAGTTCATGCGTATGACCGAAAGTCCTGGGTTTAGATCCTGTAATTAATAGGAATTGTGGATGCGCACTACTCCTAACGAGTCCTGTATTAGGAAGAAACGGCCATCTAGTGATTCAGTAACATCATAGTACCTTTTTCCTTGGGTACCTGAATCAGGATAAGATTTGCGAGAAACTGGGTTACTAAACCTGTCGCATGCTGTGATGGTTGTCTTGAGTTACCTGATCTGCCAAGGTTGACGAGACGGTGACTGACGTTATATATGTATGCTAGTTTCAAAGAGAGTTGTGTTCTATATATACATGTACTCCAGCCTCTCATTGTTCATATTTCAAACATTTCACGCCCTATTTACCTAACCGTTAACGAGTTTTCTACCTTGCATGCAGCTGGCTTCGTGCTAGACTGTATACACACCTAGTTAGCGGTAAATATCCTGGGCTTCAGAGTTAACCATTAGTCCAATGCATTTGGCTAACCAATGTATAAAATCACTGACTAAAAACCATGAGTGGTAGATCACTCGGTGCATGTGTCGATGAAGAGTGCAGCCAACTGTTTGAATAAGTGTGAACTACTTTGAACATGGATATGTTGAACACATATTGCAGCTTCAAGATATTCTGTGGTCGTGCACGGCCGGAGGTCAGTTTCTCATCCATTAGGTCGTCATTCGGACGATTACCTACCGGCCTGTATTCTAGTATATCAACATGGGTTGCTGGTCAAAGGATCCCTTATGATAATCTGTCCGGTCTAGGCAACCACATTAAGATGCTGGGGTAGGTTACATACCTTGCAAACTACACAGAATCATTCAAAAACCCGAAAACAGATTACTTTTTACAAATTATTTTACAGAAATTTTGTGTACAAATCAGTTAAATTTTCATTTTTTACAAAATACAATTTACAATACAAAAAATTGAATGAAAACTTATAAACTAATTTTTTTTCTCGAAAAAGAAACACCACATGCACAATTTCATGTGATTGAAAACATGTTACAGATTGGAATATCACGAGGGAATTCCTAACTTGGAATCTTCAATAGTCCTAGCAGTATAGACGGACAAAAGATTAGTTTGTGCCAAGGATCGGAGACTGGCAACAAAGCCAACAGACCAAAGATTAAATTGCATCGATAATTGTAAAGGTTAGCGAAGCTAAGAGTTCATTCGGGAATGTTGATCGGTGGTCTATGCCTAACAAGGCATTACAGCTGTAAGTAAATAGGTTAATTCAGTAGTCTTCAATGATTTTCAACTAAAATGTCAACACTTCTCACTTCTGGTCAGAATAATCAGTTTTCATTCTAACTGCAACATAATAAAAAAACGTTATTTGTAATTCAGTCAGATGGTTACGCAACACGATGATGTAATAATCTGTATTGTCTCCTTGTCTCTCTCCCTCTCTCTCTCTCTTCCCTTCAATCTCCTGAACTTTATCAATGCAATGATTTAATCCGTGTGTATTTGGGACGTAATCAAAGTCATTTGAAATTGTTGATCATTGAACGCATTGTTATTTGATTCAATGTTCAAACTATAATCAATATTATTATTATTATTCATAGGACTACTGATTGATGGTTGATTATTCAGTTTACAATTTCTATTATCATTCAAAACTTTATTATCAGTGTGATTATTCAATTTTTTTGAATTTTGATTGTCATTCAATTTTACATTGAATTGTAACGCATTCCAACAACCTTGACGTAAATTTAAATCAAGAAAAAATAATAAACATGGTAATAACAATCCAGAACATACATATGCCCACCAATGAAAATCAGATAAACGATGAATACTTAAATAGATAAAACAACGATTGATTGAATGTGGATTGAATAGATTCACACTAACATCTGTATCTGCATAATTTCCGCCTGGATAATTTGTTTTACTGAATATGTTATTATAATTTGGTTGATGGCATAAACCATAGATTAATGTGGCTAAAATATATGGTGACCAAATACCAATAGCTAGAATACAACTTATCAAATTAATTGCAACAATTAATTGTTCAGTTTGATAAATTATCAATGATAAATTTGTTTTAATGAATTGATTGAAATTATTTTTATGGCGTATTATTTGATTTTGATGTGAAGATACTAATGGATTTGTATCTGTTTTTAAACTATACGATCGTTGAAAATGACGATTGATTGAATTATTTTTATTTTCTAATTTGATTTGATAATCAGATATTGATTTATGGAATTTTTTAGTCGGTTTTGAATTATTGATTTCAGAAGTCATTGCATCACTGTGTAGAGGATGATGATGACGATGACTGAGAGAAGGAGATGATGAAGGAGGTGGATTGTGGAATGCTACCGAAGATGGTAGACAATGATGATGTTCAATGGTGTTCAATGGTTCAATAGAACTGGAAATATGTGCTACTGAACTATTATTCGTCTGTGTTTCTGAATTTTCCGAAATACAATTCGTCTTTATTGGAATGTGATCATACTTAGGATAGGCATACATTGAAATCGATGATGTAATCGGCAAATTGATTGGTTCCAGTCGATAAATCGACTGGAAATTATTTGGTAATAATAATGTCTCCCTAGTGATTGTAGGATTTAATGAATAATTAGAATTGCTCGTCAATGATGCATCATTCATATTTGCATGCCATTGTGGATAATAAGTGAAGTAGTCAGTAGTGCTAGTGTTATTATTATTATTATTATTATTATTATTATTCTCATTATGATGTATATTGAATAAAGCATGCAACCATTCCGGCGGATAATTACGTAATCGACGTAAATTGCACAACTGTAACATAATCAGCATTAAACAAGTGATCAATGGTAGACCATAAGCGATCACAGTACGAATAATGAGAAAATTTGCATCCTGCAATAAACATACCATATTGAATTGTGAATAGATAGATGAAGAAGGATACCATTTATTGTTAATCTGCTGTGATCGAGGCGATGATTGTATCATCCGATTGATGAAATTGTTTGAATAGAAAGCTATTTGATTATGATCGCTTAAAGCTAATTGTCCGATTGATTGTAAACAAGCCATTAACCATGGTGAACTAATTTTTAACCATAGCATAGATTTTTTATTAAAAGATAATAAATATTGCATTGGATTATGTAAACGTAAACATGTATCTAAACTAGAGAAAAATGTTTGTAAAAATGCTAAATTACAAAACAGTGTATCTAGATAAATGGAATATACACAGAATATATGAATGTAGGCATGAAATTGTGTTGTACCTAGAAAGAGAGAGAAAGGGAGAGATGAGGGAACATAATTAGAAAAGAAAAACAATTCATGACAAAATATATAAAGATAGTAGATATGAGACTTGTCAGCTGTGCGCATCCACGATACCTGCTACTCCAGCTGAACCAGCTAGCGTCTAACGGTGATAATGTCTAACTTCAGAAGGCTCGATTGACTTTTGACAATCTGAGTTAGTTATGGCGTAGGCGAGATTTCCCTTCGCTGACTAAATGATGAGTGTACAGCGCAGTAGTTCGCTACGTCTTACTTTATGGCTGTGAAACATGGCCAGTCGCAGTAGAAGATATTCGTAGGTTAATGGTTTTTGATCATAGATGTCTTCGAAGTATTGCTCGTATATCCTGGGACACACGAGTGAGCAACGCTGTTATTAGGAATCGGGTGCTAGGTAAGAATGACAGATCAATAGATGAAGTGGTGAAACTTCATCAGTTGAGGTGGTTGGGACACGTGTTGCGTATGCTCAACCACCGACTGCCTCGAAGAGCTTTGTTTTGTAGTGTAGGAATAGGTTGGAAGAAATCTAAGGACAGCCAAAACAAACCATGGCAGAAATCCATGAAGTCATTGACGAGTGGACTGAGCCATATCGGTAGGTGTCGACTACCTGGTTGGGGTTCGCGAGATGATAATAATCGATGGTTAGAGACGATGAATGACATGGCTCAAAACTGTTTGCAATGCGTGTGTTTGTGTTCTCTCAAATTCTTATCTTCTGGATACTTCAACCCTTCTAGTTTTGTCTTTCTAGACTTACCTCACTGAATCATTCATCTTGAAAAATATCTTCTAATCCTAACCTCTCCGATTACTTCTAATACCTTTACTACCTCTTCTACTATTGGATTTGAATTGACAATTACATCACTGTGCTGATGTGGTATTGTAGTGAATGAGAACACAGGTGGAGGCAACCGAATTGTATTTAACGAAAATTACAGAGTTAGTCAATAAAATCGGAAAACCATATCGTAAATCGTTCATTTGCAAAAGATCAGTTCATACTATGGAACTGGACTGTTCCTGTTGCCAAACATCAATCCATTGTCACTCTTCATGCGTTTCATACAAATTCCATTGTTTTCTGACTCTTCCTTTCTTGATCTTCCCCCCATATTATGCTACCAGACTTTACGTTGACACTCACGCTATATACTACTTATAAGTAGTTCGCAACACAGCACCACACTCGTCCCCCCTTTTAATAAGCTGTCGTCGTGGTCCTTCAAAACAGAGCTCCTGGTCAGTTAATATCACCTTCCGTATTCCGTGACACGCTACACTATACCGGATTACCACTTCGGTCATCGTTCTTGATCACTGGTCTGGAATGGATACGGCATCTATCCAACGTGTAGCGTCCACAAGTTCCCGATGCTGGAACACGGCGGCAGGCACACACTCGATAAATTGCGACGCCAAAGACTGTGCCCCGTCCACTCCTCATGGCGCAATCCGGTGAGCTCCACAGCAAGCACCAACAGGTCACCATCGGCCGACAGCCGCGCCAACCGGAACCTCTGCGGCGCCTCCTCCCTGTCCGCTGGGCTGTCGAACTCCATTATCAGCCGCCCGGTGACCGTCTCCCACGCCGTCTCCTTGGTGGCACCGTCCAGGCTGTCGTGCACCGCCTTCGCCTCACCTCCCCACAGCGTCCCCAGCACCGTCAACTCCGCCCCAGGCCCCCACCAGCTCCACCGTGGCCCCAAACTCCTCCAGGAAGCTCCACCAATCTCCGTCCTGCAACTCCTTCGGCCACGGGAGCCCCTTCCTTCGAGCAGGCAGCGACACCAAATGTAGTGAATGAGAACACAGGTGGAGGCAACCGAATTGTATTTAACGAAAATTACAGAGTTAGTCAATAAAATCGGAAAACCATATCGTAAATCGTTCATTTGCAAAAGATCAGTTCATACTATGGAACTGGACTGTTCCTGTTGCCAAACATCAATCCATTGTCACTCTTCATGCGTTTCATACAAATTCCATTGTTTTCTGACTCTTCCTTTCTTGATCTTCCCCCCATATTATGCTACCAGACTTTACGTTGACACTCACGCTATATACTACTTATAAGTAGTTCGCAACACAGCACCACAGTATGGCAACCTGAACTTATGTACGTACGTACGAAGTTCTTTGTTGCATCTGACTGACTGTCTGGCTGAATGTCTCACTTGGACCGATTCACGACATTGGGAAACTTCAAGACTGGTTATCTTAATTTCGAATTCCGCGACTAGCGGGTGAGGTGGATGCACACTGTTGACTAGTCTTGTCCAAAAACTGATGTACCCTAGTTTCAATCCAACTCAATCACTTGGAGTATATTAATTAAAACAATTCAATCAAATGACACTAACAGACAGTGACAGTCATAGAGAGAAACATTATCCGTGTGAACTCTATATTCATGAAAATATAACTCAATCACAACAATCATAAGGAATTCTGAAGTTTGGAAAATTACAACAAAACATACAATAAATGCACTTGTGTCATTGTCAGCAACTTCGCCGTATATAATACATTCAAAATCTTTATTCCTTGGGTAGGATTATCAAATCAATCCCGAATAAGTAGTTTATACTAATGAACATGGCTAATTTGGATTATCAATCAACATGAAACTTCAAAATCAGTCTACTACTACCAACAAAAATGACCAAATGAAGTTGAAAGTAACATATAAATATCTGAAATAAATATCGTCTTGATACATGTAGACTGAAATTACGCCTATGTAAAACAAAACGGTTTATTTTTAGATAATTGTAATCGGGACATAGATTGGATTAAAGTATGTTCCATACATGGCTGCATTGTTAGATTGTCTCTTTCGTATCCAATGAGCGCTAGTCGAACATTCTAGAATCTTCTCATCTAAAAACTATAAATAAACTAACGTTTTTTTCCTAGTCAGCTTCGTATTTCCATTTAACATTGATATTGGGATAAAATCTCTTTTTTGTGTTCAACCTTGTTCCGATTTGAGCGGGACAGTTGTGAGTGAATCACTGTCCGAGAATACTAAGCTTTCGGAATGGGCGGGTTTAAATATGAGAAAATTTAAACACTGGAATTGTTATTTACTAGTTAACGTGTACTGACTGAGTTGTGACAATAGGGATCATTGTGGAGCAACCAATTAAATGCGATTGATCACTGAACATCAACTTTCATTGACTACGAGAAAGCATTTGACTGTGTGTACAGGGTGATATCTTTGAAGTTTCATCGACAACGTAACTTCTCTGACAGGATACTTAACATCGTACGAAATGGATGGATTAAGCTACGACATCGTGCATGAAAGGCAGCTCACAGACTCGTTCCATGTGAAAATTGATGTCAGTTAGGGCTGATGACTCTCAACCATGCTGTTTTCTTCTAGTGGTCGGACGGTTGATTAAGATGTCAACAGAATGCAGTGGACAGCTTAGATGATCCAGCAGTTACATTCCACACACAAAAACAAATGCAGGTGAAGAAAACCGGTGGAGCAGAAGCCTACGCGACACTAGGTCTCAACACACACAAGAGAAAAAGAAAGATACTCTGATACAATGCAATATGCACCAATCAAATCAAAATTGATAGGGAAATTTAAGAAGATGTAGGCGCCTTGACATAACAGTTCAGAATCTATGGTACACAAGCTAGATATGAGGTATATTGGTAAAATATTTGTCTGTCCCTTCGCTGGACATTATCAGTTGCCACCTACTGTTGAAGAGAACAAACTAGATTCCAAATGAACAACAAATTACTAAAAGTCATTGAATGTCGATAGGATACACATGTTGAAAATCATCCAACTTGATCATGACAATAAGTACTCACTTGAAACCTTCAAGGTGAACGGATAATAGGCACATTATGTCAACAAGTGAGAAACACACATAGAAAGAATGAAAATCAGTTGAGAACAACTGGAAAGGAGAGCAGAGGATAGAGTTGTTCACAGAAAGCTAGTCAATTGTTTATGTTCTACTAAGAGTAACAGGTATAAGTAAGCAAATAATTAGTCAAATGTTACATGGTCAACATACGGTGCGCGCTACTTATAAGTAGTGTATGACGCGACTGTAAACGTAATGTCTGGCAGCAGAAGATGGGAGAAGATCAAGAAAGGATGAGTGGGAACACAATGGAATTCGTATGAAACACATGAATAGTGAAATGTCAGACAATGGATTGATGATGGATTGAAGATTTGCAAATTAACCGTTTACGATATGGTTTTCCAATTTTACTGAGTAACTCTGTAATTTTCGATAAATACAATTCGGTTGCCCTCACCTATGTTCTCCTTCACTACAAACACTCAATAACTAACTAGTTGAAATTTATCCCCTTTCAAATGTGAAAACCGCCAGTGAGCAAGAAACTGAATGATTATTTTACTCCTTTTTCTGAAAAAAACACATTCGCATTCAAGTTAAAACAAAAGTTCGGTTCAACATTTCAATGTCCCATATCCATTTATCCTATCTAGATTTATTTCATAAATATAAGTCTTAACAAGGTGTGCAAATTGAAGTCTTGTGTTTTTTTCCATTTCGTTTGCCTAAATACCAAAATTTTTATCCCCGTTTTCGATAAAAAAAATAAACTGAACACCATAACTTATCCGATATCACAATGCGATCATCAGGAAATACTTTACAAAATTTATACTGCAATAAATAGTTTGATCTTTCAGCTAAACATTTTAATTAACAAAACCAGACACTGTGATTATTGTGAAGACCCCTCGGACGAGTGTCTATACCTAGAATCTACTGACAGATAAACATTGAAGTACAAAGAAATCGCGGATAAACAACTGTTCTTTTCATATAAAAATGCCAAGTCAACCATTTTTTTTCTACTGATAAAAATCACTTTTATCTCGTGTAGGACAGAGAACAAGACGCCAGTACATTCATAAGTTAGGCATACACCTGGGAAAATATTTGAAATAAACGTTCGTGTAGAATAATACATCATAAATAGTGTTTGACTAAAATAAAAAACGGCAAAATCTCTTTTTATACATTTTTTCATTTGAAAAATCAAAGAAAAATAACTTTTGATCATTGCTTTGAACGATTTCCTTTTATCTAAGTCTCATAATTTCGTTTTATCTCCTAAATCATATGATTTGTACATATGAAAATAATTTTCTTTTGAAATTTACACATTTGCAGTTTTTAATTCAAGAATAATCTTTACAATAAACTCATAATTCAATGTTCAATCAGACTTTAATAGAGACTGAAATAAATGAATAAGAAACCTAACTCCGTCTAGAGCTCTTCTAGGGTTGCTGCTTGTCATAAGCTTGGTCAAGGTAGGAAGGTTAGACGTGGAGTTAGCAGTCAGTCAGTCAGTTGCAAAGTAGAACTTCATATGTATGTACATAAGTTCATGTTGCCATACCACACTAGCACAGAGAGACGCAAATGTCAAATCAAATCCTATAGTGATAAAGATAGTAGAGGCATTGATGATAATGAAGAAGACTAGGGTTTGAAGATATTATTCAAGAACTATGATTCAGTGAGATAAATTTATCAAGACAAAACTAGAGATGTAGACGAATCTAGAAGATTAGGATTTGAGAGAACATAAAGAATAAATGCACCAGCGCCATCGCAAACGGTTTTGAGCCATGTCATTCAGGGTATCTAACCATCGATTATTATCATCTCGCGGACCCCAACCACGTAGCCTACATCTGCCAGAATGACTAAGTTCACTTATCAGTGACTTCATGGATTTCTGCCATGTTTTGGTTTGGCCGCCCCTAACTTTCTTCCAACCTACTCCTACACTACAAAACAAAGCTCGTCGAGGCAGTCGGTGGTTAGGCATACGCAACACATGTCCCAACCACCTAAACTGATGAAGTTTCATTACTTCATCTATTGATCTGCCATTCCAAGCTAACACCCGTTTCCTAATAACAGCATTGCTCACTCGGGTGTCATAGGATACACGAGTAATGCTTCTGAGACACCTATGATCGAAAACCAGTAACCTACGAATATCTTCTACTCTCACGATGAAACTCAGTAGTCTTCAGAATATCGACTACAAAGACAAAGTTAGAGGTGCTGACGAATCCAGAAGATTAGGATTTGAGAGAGCACAACGAATGGATGCACTTGCGCTATTGCAAACGATGTTGAGCCATGTCCTTAAAGATCTCTAACCATTTACTACTTCATCTATTGATCTGCCATCCGTACCTAGCACCCGTTTCCTAACGACAGCATTGCTTACTCACTCTTCCCACAACATACGAGCAATGCTTCTTAAACATCTATGATCGAATACTTGCAACCTATGAACATCTACTCTTAACGGTCATGTTTCGCATCCATATAGAAGAACGGATTGAACTGCTACACAGTACATCCGTCCTTTGGTTAGCGAACGGATATCTCGCTTTTGCCATAAACGACATAAATTGTCAAAAGCCAATCGAGCTTTCTGTATCCGCGTTGAGATTTCGTCAGTCACCAGACTATCAGCGCTGATGAGAGTTAGCGAGCACACTACATAGAAATCAAAGCCTCTCACGAGAATAATAATTCGCTGATTGACGACTTATGCTCCCTTATAGATAACAGGCGTAAGTAAAAACCAGTTACCTGTGTACCGGCCATAAAGACTGTTCAGTTTCCGTGAAATCATAAACTGATCAATATTAGATAACCATGAGGAACTTGAAAAAATTGGGCCATTTGTGGTGGATTGCTTGAATTTAAACAATGACACTGATGGATGCTGACAGTTTAGTGATGTAAATGTTAAGCTCTCGTGCACCAAACTGAATGTCTTGAGTTTAGGCACGGTTAGGCACCAAGAATAAGGCTTTAGTTTTAAGTTAGGTCTATTGTATTGGGTGACGTTTCTCATCATGAACTGACATTTGATATAATACAAAGCTTCGTAAGTCTATGACCTACAAACTGAAGAGACCCATGATAGAGATTTCGATTACGATACTATTTAGTTTCATCAAAGCCTAATGACAACACTCTGAATCATAGCAACTATTTCAAAAAACAATTTGACTTAAGAGCATTCATGATCGATAATTAAGCTGAGATGGTAGAGAAAACTTGTAGCTCAGGTGGATGATTGTGGTGGTGTTTTGTTCTCTGAGCTGGTTGTTTTGGTTGTGGAGCTTTCATTGTTCTTCTGAACAACATCATCAGCACGAACTTCAGATAGAAGTGAAGCATTAGAATTTCTCCACGTTTGACCTGTAGCTTGTTCTGCCAAAGGTCAACAACAACCAATCAAGATCGAGGTTAGCAGAACAAGCTACAGGTCAAACGTGGAGAAATTCTAATGCTTCACTTCTATCTGAAGTTCGTGCTGATGATGTTGTTCAGAAGAACAATGAAAGCTCCACAACCAAAACAACCAGCTCAGAGAACAAAACACCACCACAATTAAGCTGAGCTTTCACGTTCGATTCGCAGAAAATACACGGGTCGTTGTCTTAGAGCTGATTGGTTCATTCAAAGTTATTGGTGTATTTTCAAGGTCGATATTTTTTTAAAATAGCAATGAGTTTATTAAAAAAGTCACAGATTTAAAGTTGTTTCTCATTTAATTATAAACTAGAAGGATTTCATAATGTCAACCAACATTATGCGAGCTGTTCAATAAATAGTGAACTATTTTAGCTGAACCAATAAATATCAGAACACAATTAGGAACCTAGAAGCACTGGATGGCTGTTTCTTCCTAGTTTGGGACTCATCAGCAGTGCGCATCCACGACATTCTCTCGTGGAAATCGAAGGCAGAATCCCCGGACATGAGCTCTTGACCATCGAGTCCGAAGGTAACGGCTTTAATGTCTAATTTCAATCAATCCACGGTCTCGCGCCAGCAAATTCACGGTCTTATATGAGCGCTTCTTCATACTCGAACTCCTCTTGTCACAATTTCTCACTAGATTTGGAAAAAACGTGCTCACGGAGCTAGTCAGCGATGAGCATAAGCAATTTGTATTAGATAGTGGCTCAGTGGTCCAGAATTTTAGCGCTTACGCGCAAGGTCGAAGGTTCTGGTTTCAAATCCTGTGGATAGTAAGAGTCGAGGATGCGCAGGTCGGATATGTCCTATATCAGGACAAAACGGACGTCCAATCCTTACAGGTTACTAATAGTAACTTAACATTGATCATCTATTCATGATTTCAATAAGTAACTCAACAATCTCCAAAACTATTTTACTCTTCTACAATGTATACTGTCACTGTGAATCACACAGACACATACACATAAAAAACCATCTTAGTCATCAGTACAAAGAAACATGAAATGATGAACGCTAACTGAACAAAATTATTTCTCGAAAGAATGTAAATTCAATAACAAGATAAGAGAAGGAATAGAGAAGCGTATTTTTAAAATGAAAGTCAACACGATAATATCGAACATTATTTGTTCACGTAATTTATTATTACTTAAAAGATTGAATAAAATGATTAGAATTTCAAAATTAAAATCTAGGAAAAACGAACAAGTAAGTAATCGATAAACACTGAAAAAAACAGATTCATAAATTTGCATATGAAATTACAAATTTACTCAGTAAAATCGGAAAACCATATCGTAAACGGTTAATTTGCAAAATATCAGTCCATTATATCGAACTGGACTGTTCCTGTTGCAAAACATCAATCCATTGTCCCTATTCATGAGTTTCATACAAATTCCATTGTGTTCTAACTCCTCTTCCTTTCTTGATCTTCCCCCATCTTCTGCTGCCAGACATTACATTGACACTCACGTCATGTAGTACTTATAAGTAGCTCGCACCACACTTCTACTATGTCTACACCAATATGGGATTTGAATTGAGAATTACCTCTATGTGTGCTTGTAGTGCCTCCACATATATTCCAGTTCGCTTATATTTAATTTGGTTAAGCCCTTTCGATTCATTCTTTTAACCAAGCCATTTGGATTGTGAGCAACAATTTATATGTACCATTCGTTCTTATAATTGTCTGGTTTGTATGAGCTCACATGACGTGTCATTTGACCTTGTCAATTATTCGTCGCTTTTATTCATGTGTGTGCATGCCTATCTCGTTGATCACATGTCTGTCGTATATTTGTCTGACTATAAATTCTTAGTCATGTTCTATCTCCTTGAGTTGGCTCATTAGCCTTCTCCAACGCGCTTCACCTGTTTATTCGCTTCCCTCGCCCATTTGTTCGCATTGTAATCCTGAGAGTTGACTCAACAGCCTTCTCCAATTCACGTCGCTTCATTCGTTTTATTCACAGCTTCTCCGCTTCTCTTTGTAGTGTGTCCCAAATAAACGTATTCAACACTACGAGTTTATCTTCTGATTTATAAACCATCAGATGCTATTTAGTAACATTAGTCTAGACGAGCTAATTACCGAAATGGACAACACTGGGTATGAAGACATCATTGGACGACATGGACTGGGAGAAAGGAACGAAAACGGTGAGAGATTTGCAAACCTATGTGCCTTCAACAAACTGGTCATCGGTGGCACAATATTCCCGCACAAACGCATTCACAAAGCCACATGGATTTCACCGGATCACACTACTCAAAACCAAATTGACCATATCTGTATCAACAAAAAGTTCAGAAGGACCATGGAGGATGTGAGAACCAAGAGAGGAGCTGATATAGCTTCAGATCACCAATTGCTGATCGCCAAAATGAACTGGAGAAGGAAGCTCAGGACAGAGTTGGTTGGAGAAAACTGGTGGGCGGCCTATGCTCCATTGGGGGTAACAGGCGTAAGTAAGTAAGTAAGTAAGCTAATTACCGAGCTTTAGAACACGCAGTAAATTGACACACTACATGCTAATGTAGTATGGCAAGTTGAACTAATGTACATGTGTACGAAGTTCTATGTTGTAACTGACTAAATGGCTGACTGATTGATTGACTGGTGACACTGAATAGTCATCACAGTATTCAATAGATGAACAGTGGTTTGTTAACGATCTCTTTATTAATCGTCTTGTACTTAAACAAACTGTTCTATGTTGACGGATTTAGCACATATTATTCATAGGAGGTGGAGAAACTTTGAAGCTCAAGTGAATGATTATGGTTGTGGAGTTCTCATGGTTCTTCTGAACAACATCCAGAGCAGATATTTCAGATCACTAAGTGAAGTATTCCAGTTTATGTATATTACCAGAAGTGACAAGGGAAAATTGAAGACTTTAGTATATCGTAAGTCAATACTTAATTGCAGTAACAACAACCCATAAAAATATCTAAGAACTGTCCTCCAGAAGAACGGCTATCCACGCAACTTCATCGGCACATATTAACAGAAGTGAAATAATATACAGGAACCAACAAACGGATCATCCTAACTTATTCACAAAACATATCGGAAATTTCAGCACGACTATTGAGACCATTTGGAATAGGTGTAGCACACAAACTAACAGATCACTTCAATCAATCCTTTGTAGACCAAAAGACACAATGACAAATGAAGAAAAACCAAATATCATTTACAAAATAAACTGCTCAGATTGTGAAAAACACTACATAGGGCAAAGTGAACATCCTCTTCAGCTTCGTCTGTGCAAACATCAGTTACCAGTCAAACGCCATGACATTTGTTTCCTTAAATCAATACTTACGGACAACTATGGACACACATTCGATTGGAACACTGGTGAAATACTGGATAGGGGGAGGACAAAGAATACTATAGAATGTTTAGAAGCTTGGCACTCAGGTCAATCAGCAATCAACAAACACATCAACATTGACCCAATTTATCAACCAATCAGAAAAATCATAGGTGACACTAGGATCAAGAAACAGATCAAAAGGGGGATACAATTACAGTAAAGGTGCAAACGATGACAGGTTTAAGGTCAACAACAACCAATCAAGATCAAGGTCAACGGAACAAGCTACTAGTCATACACGTAAAGAAATTCGAATACATTGCGAGGTTGTTATGAAGATTGTTAAGTTTTATTTGTAACCTGATGAGTCCCATACCAAGACGAAACGGCCGTCCAGTGCTTTCGGGTTTCTAATGGTGGTCAAACATTGATCGAATCATGTTTACAAATAAAATTCAAATACCTCACCTTTTCTACCTAAAGTTTTCTGCTGATAATGTAGTAGTTCTGTAGAACAATATTCGGACGAAACAGCTGTGCAGTATTTCCAGGTTTACAGGATTTATGACTTCAACAATATTTAAAAGTGTTTCGTAAAAATCGTTTTGATGATATCACACTAAACAAATCGATAATTTTGACAATAACACTGAAATTTATGTTGGTAACTTAAATGAGTTGTTTCTTACTAACAATCAAGACAAAATATTATTAATAATAGGAAATCGTTTACGCATTGTGGTTTCTCACCATCTGCTTAAAGTCATAAATATGCAATATACAGTAATATTGAGATATGATATAATATATGACATAATCAATGCTGGTGATGTAAGGAATTTGAGTAAAATATGATTGATAATAGCTATAAACGAATATAGTTATATTTATATATGTATACTGTTCAGCAACAACCTACTTTGTCAGAGAATAATTCAGATTTAAGATTAGGGAGAAACGAGGAAGAGACGCTGGAAGTGAATAGGACACACATTGACGAAGACACCCGACTGCATCATAAGGCAAGGCCAAAGGAGGAGAGGAAGACAAGATAACACATGAAAATTGGGAATTGGAGACAGACATGAGGAGAATGAACAACAAGGAAGGCCTAGGACAGTGGATGGATTGGATAATGTTGATCGGCGGCCTAATACTCCATTGGTCGTCACAGGCTTAAGTGAGTAAGTAAGCTTGAACACAAGTGAGGTCATGTGAAGACGAAGTTCAGAAAACGAAAGAAAGATTGAGCCAGTAAATAAAAATAGTCTGGAATCACACACACACACACACACAAGATTTTCATGAGTTCTAAATTACGTGAAAATAAAATTTAGAAAAGTAGAAAATTCATAGTAACGAGGTGTTAAATTTATAGAATCAGTAATTGACGTATTATGTGGTGAACATCAGCTCTAAGATGTGATCGGTATACCCAGTTAAAGACAAATCGTGGGTTCCAGTTCGAATCATTGTCAGTCCTCTTGATTTTATGTAACCATCCTCACATGGTGTACATACGTCAAATAAGACTGATTAATACCAGTTTTGAAGATTGTTAGGTATCACTGAAGTCATAAATCGGTCATTGATAGACCACCTTTAGAAACCCAGAAACACTGTATCGACGTTTCGTCCTTGTTTAGGAATCATAAGTGGTAGGGAATATTCACCACTCTCGCTATTCATAGGAATCCAACAGAACAACTTCGATCTATCAATGATCAATTTATGATGTCGATGAAACTCAGTCAGTCAGATGCAACGTAGAACTTCGTACGTAATAACATCAGTTCATGTTGCCATACTACATTAGCACAGAGATGTAATTGTCAATTCAAATCCAATAGTAGTAGAGGTAGTAAAGGTATTAGAAGTAATCGGAGAGGTTAAGATTAGAAGATATTATTCAAGAAGTATGATTAAAGGAGAAAAGTTTGTAAAGTCAAAACTAGAGTCGTTGAAGAATCCAGAAGATTAGGATTTGAGAGAACACAATGAACGGATGCACTTACGCCATTGCAAACGATTTTGAGCAATACAAAACAAAGCTCGTCGAGGTAGTCGGTAGTTAGGCATATGCAGCACATGTCCCAACCACCTGAACTGATGAAGTTTCACCACTTCATCTATTGATCTGCCATCCTTAACTAATACTCGTTTCCTAACGACATCATTGCTCACTCGGGTGTCCCAGGATATACGAGCAATGCTTCGAAGACACCTATGATCGAAAACCAGTAACCTACGAATATCTTCTACTCTCACTATGTAACTCAGTAGTCTTCAGAATCTCTAATACTTCACTCCTGTATGAAATTTCTCCTGATGATGTTGTGTTCAGTAGAACAATGAAAGCTCCACAAGTACAAATTATCCAATTCAACGAACATCACTCCACTACAAATATTCACAACTCTAGAATGGCAGTAATATACAGTACCATTTATATGATTACTATTATTATTATTATTATTATTACTAGTAAAAACTTAACTCACCAAATAACATTGTCACAATGGATAATGGCAAATTCAGCGTTACATGTAATAAAGCACCAATTGCTTGTGATCCTATAAAAAAATATACAATCGAGACATTTTTCCCATTTCCCGCCGTTTGTAATGCACCACCGAGTAGAATACAATTCAGTAACCATGTTAATACAATGATTAGAATGCTAAAGCATAAAACTAGCCAATTTATTGATTGTTGATGTTGTGCTGGTTGATGGTACTGTTGATCAATACTAGTCAAATCAATTGTTGCACGTACAATACGATGAAACAGCAATTCTTCACTTGTATTCATCATCATCATCATCATTATGAAAATCGAATTACATTTCAATTACATTTAAAATTAAAACAATTTCATTGTGAATTTTATGTAATAACTGTTTTTTATGATTTGTGTGTATGATATTATGTGATTACAGATTAGAATTCAGTAGTATATTTATGTATTTAAGTACCGGTTCGTTTTTACTCGTCAACTATTGGACAAGATTAAATACAGATTTTATTCAATTCTGATTGGTTAATTTATTTTTTCGAATGAATGTTAATCAATTTCTCCGCATCTGATTGGCTAGTTAGAGATGATTATTTTCAGTGAGTGAAAATTAACATCAAAGAATGGTTATTTTTAGAAAATGTGTTAATCAAACGGCATTTTATGTTAACGATTATGCAAAGAGTAATGGTTGAAATTTTTTCTCCCTGCTGTTTAGATCTAGGTGTTTGTTAAAGTAATTCATAGGTAATGGATAAATAGTTTTCAAAATACACCTCGAAACTGCTAAAAATTTCCTGTTTCGATCAGATGAGCATTAAATAAAACGGATTTTTTTAAGTTTCCATAAACTTAAATCAAGTTTCGAAACTCCTTACTTACTCACATACGCCTGTTAACCATCATTCGGCATAGGCAATCGAACTATATTCTCAAAGCTACCTTATCCAGGGATTCCCTTACCAGATCTGTTTGATTTTTGTTCATTCTTCTCACGTCTGTCTCCAGTTCTCGGCGAAGTGCGTTCCTTAGTGTTTCTCTCTTCATTTGACATTGAGGATTCCAAGTGATGGCTTAACTTGCAGCACACTTAGGTGCTTTCCGCAGTGTGTGTCTTACCAACCGCTTCTTCTTGATTTCTTCCTCCGCTGAAATCTAGTTTGTTTGCTTTTCCCTTTATATATGTTGAGACCTGCTACTGCTGAAGCTGCTGTGGGTGCGATAGATCACAACAATAGATTAGCTATTCATGTGTACCATGACACAAATATAAGGTTATTTTGTGATATAATGTTCACATTCGATATCATCCAAACTGTCAACATTTACCAAGGAGACAGTGTTAATATAGAGTATCTAAAAGTCCATAACAGGACGAAACGGTCATCCAGTGATTCCAAATTTTCAAGTGGTGACCTAACAATGATTCATTCTAGATTGCTAGGCAAAACAATCATCTCCATTTGACTATGATACAAAGACAGACAGACAGATACAACACAGAACTTCGTACATAATTACATCAGTTCAGGTTACCATAACACAGCAGCACAGAGACGTAACTGTCAATTCAAATCCAAGAGCGATAGCAATAGTAGAATTATTAGCAGCAATGGAGACGATTAGGGAGCGAAGATATGATTCGAAAAGTATGATTCAGTAAGATAAATTTAGAAGGAAAAAGGTAGTGATTATGAGGAATTTAGGTTATAATTAGAGAGAACACAAAGAGTGGATGCACCTGCGCCACTGCAAACGATTCTGAGCCATGTCATTCAAGGTCTCTAACTAATGGTGACTTTCGTCTCACGGACCCCAACCAGATAGCCTAAATCTACCAACATGACTCAGTCCACTTGTCAGCGACTTCATGAATTTGTGTGAGATTCCATCGTCAAACGAAACTTATTGATGAAGACAGGAGAAAAAATGAAAACAGTTAACTTGTGCTTCCTAGTTCTCAATCATGTTCAAGCATTTGCCAGTTCATGATTTCAAATGAGAACAAGCGTTATAAGTGAGTAAGCATTGATGTAGTAAGACAATGGAAAGCGAATAGGCAAGTATTCAGGTGTGTAAGCGAACGTTGAATAATTGGTAATTTAAGTGAGATTGTAGTTGGTAGTAATCAGTCAGTGTATTGAGAGATGTTTATATTAGTTAGCGTGAGAATCCTTCAGTTGAGTGAGTAATTCCAGTGGCCAAGGACCACCAGTAGTTTACTTCTACAGTGACAGTAATGCAGTTAGTCATAATGATGATAACTGTGGTGTTGAACCACAGCAGACCAATAGACCAGCTGAATAATTCAATAAGTGATTGGATGTTATTTTGATTGTGTTTTGGACGTTGTTGCTGATGAATGGCCTTCGTTTTGATAATGAGATGCCAGCTCACGAGGTGCCAGGTGTGTTCGTGTGATCACTACTCGAATCACAATCTGGATTGATGCTGTCATCCGAACTGGTGGAGACACGGATGTCAATCGTGTGTCAATCAGATCTGTTCAAGTGAGTGTAAGTGTGCAGGTGAACTCCCAGCATGGATCAAAGCCGCATGAAACTCATTCAACCGAAACTCTGGACTACAGCGGCGGACAGTTCAATCTCGCGAGAGGACCAAATTTTAGAAACATCACAGTAAATCGTAAGTTGTCATTGGTTTTGGATGCTCTTTGAGTGACACCAAAATGACTTTAAGAAAAGTCATCTCCTTACTAGGGTTAGGAGAGGATTATAAATTTTTTCAACGTTAGAGATGAGAATTATGGTTAGTATTTTTATTCCGAACTGATAGCAACTATAAGGAACTCATCGAATTAGCATTTTTTTTTGAAAAACTAACATGAAGTTTAAATTAAACCGTCTACTACAAATTCGAAATCATGAATCAATCATTGTTAGACCAGCATTAGAAACCTGGAAGCACTGGACGGCCGTTTCGTCCTGGTATGGGACTCATCAGCATTGGGCATCCATGACTCTTGCTCCTCGCAGGATTCGAACCCGGGAGCAGGGGTCGTGGATGCGCACTGCTGGTGAGTTTCATATAAGGACGAAACGGCCGTCCAGTGCTTCCAGGTTTCTAATGGTGTGATCTAACAATTATCGATTGGTGGTTTCAAATGTGTAAAAACACAAACCTCCAAAACTCTGCCCCGAAATGTCTACTACAAGGCCTAGACACTATCAGCAACAACCTATTGCGTGAAAGGACAGACCAGATTCCAGTGCAGGAAGAAATCAGGAAGAAGCGCTGTAAGTGAATAGGACACACAATGCGGAAGCACGCACATGCGCCACGCGACAAGACATAACATGGAATCCTCAAGGACAAAAGAGAAGAAAAAGATCACACAATACAGTACGCCGATAAACAGAGACAGACATCGTAATAATCAGTAGCGATTGGGAACAACTTCAAATGTGAGCTCAGGAGAGAGTAGGTTTTAGGATGTTGGTTGGCGGCTCATGCTCCTCCAAGAGTAACAGGCGTAATCAAGTAAGTTGTCTTAAATGTGACAGATTCACTTATACGTAAACTTCTATGAATGTAAATTTTTTCAAATAATTAATAAAGGTGGCGAATAACTAGTAGTGCAATTCATGTCTGGAAGTTTAAAACTTCACCTATACGTGTAATATGGAGTCGATTAGTACAAAATAAATGATTTCAGTTTAAAGTATCAATAGAAAGATTTAAAAAATCAATACGATATTTCGATTAGTTAATGAGAAATGTACCTACTCACCTATCTACTTCCTTCCTTCCTTCCTTCCTTCCTTACTTACTTACTTATGCACTTACTTACCTACTTTCTTACTTAATTATTTGCTAACTTGCTTATTCACTTACTCTTTCTTAGACCGTCAATAACTATTCTTCAACCAACTCCATCAATCACTATTCATTCTTATGTTTTCATCCTTCAAATCTTAGCTCAGTGTTTTTAGTGTACTACGTTTTTTGTCATTTCTTGAGAATTTCATGTTAGGACTTCGCTCATGATGAAATTAGCTAATTGGTAAAACGTTTCGCAATTTATCAAAAAAGCTAGGTAGCTGAAAGTAAGCAACTTCAGCACGTTTTCTCAAAAGAAAGCAGGTACAATCACTTCAACATGAATCATCGATTCAAATATCGATCAATAGTTTCAAAAATGTGTAACTTAACAATCTTCACAACCCCGTAATGCAAATTACCTGTGCTCACTAGTGACTAGTTTCGTGAGGAATCATCTCCGAGTTCTAGTGGGAAGACGTGACCAGTGAAGTTCAACCTGTTCACGTGTAGACAGTACTTACTTACTTTTTACTTACGCCTGTTACCCACAATCGAGCATAGGCCAACAACCAGTTTTCGCCAACCAACTCTGTCCTGGGTTTCCCTCTCCAGTTCTGTCCAATGTTTGTTCACTCTTCTCATATCTTTCTCTATTTCTCGACGTAATGTGTTCCTCGGCCTTCCTCTTATCCTTTTGCCTTGAGGGTTTCATGTGAGGACTTGTCTCGTGACGCAGTTAGATGCTTTTCGTAGTGTGTCCTATCCACTTCCACCGCTTCTTCCTCATTTCCTCCTCCACTGAAGGAATCTGGTTTGTTCTATCCCACAGAAGGTCATGACTGATTGTGTCTGGCCAACGAGTACGAAGTATTTTGCGTAGACAACTGTTAATAAACACTTGTATCCTCTGGATGATGGCTTTCGTAGTTCTCCATGTTTCCGCTCCATACAGTACAACTGTCTTGACATTTGTATTGAAAATCGTGATTTTGGTTTTGGTTGAAAGTTGTTTCGAGTTCCAGATATTTTTCAGTTGTAGAAATGCAGCCCTTGCTTTGCCGATCCGCGTCCCCACATCTGCATCGGATCCACCTTTCTCGTCGATGATGCTGCCCAGATATGTAAACGTGTCAACGTCCTCCAAGCCATCGTCATCAAGAGTGATTTGGTTGGTGCATGTTGTGTTGCATCGGAGAATTTTGCTTTTTCCTTTATGTATGTTGAGACCTACTGCTGCAGAGGCTGCTGCTACACTGGTTGTCTTCGCTTGCATTTGTTGTTGCGTGTGAGATAGAAGAGCCATGTCATCTGAGAAGTCCAGATCGTTCAGCTGCGTCCTAACTGTCCAGTTGATACCGTGCTTCCCTCCAGATGTTGACGTTTTCATAATCCAGTCGATGACCAGGAGAAAGACAAAGGGTGGGAGTAAGCAACCTTGCCTGACACCGGTCTTCACCTCGAAAGAGTCTGTTAGCTGTCCGTCGTGCACGATTTTGCAGTTGAATCCATCATAAGAATTCCGTACGATGTTAACTACTTTCTCAGGCACACCGTAGTGTCGAAGAAGCCTCCACAGTATTTTCTTATCTAAGCTATCAAATGCTTTCTCGTAGTAGGTGTAGACAGTAACTACCGAAGATTGTGTATGAGGTTGCGCAACTCCGTGAATTGATCAAGTTAGACATTAATTAGCACCGTTAGATACCGAAGCAGTGGTCCGATGGTTCGGCGTTCGCGCACAATACCGAGGGTCCTGGGTTCGAATCCTGCAGGATGTAGGAGTCGTGGATGCTCACTACTGATGAGTCCTATACCAAGACGAAACGGCCAGCCCAGTGCTTCCAGGTTTCTAATAGTGGTCTAACATTGATCGTTTCATGGTTTCAAAAAATGTACAACCTTACAATCTTCACAACCCCGTGATGTAGATGCAAATATCAACAAAATTATTATTTCTGTTTGCATTTTACACTACCAATACTCATACAAATACGTCTAGCCTTACTTCTATACTCTACATCATATAACATCACACCTGCCTTCACACACGCACATACAAAGTTATTCACACAGGTTGGTCTCACATAAAAAATTAAGTTGACCAGAATGATATGATATATATGATGATTTTATGATGAGATTTATTTTAATTACGACTGTACTACAAATATATTCTACATTTTCTCTCTTAGACCATTTAAGCGTATGTTGTTTGCAAAGTTGAAATCAAGAAAAGCTCTTAGCTACACGTTTGGAACCCCTGGACAGACATTTCGTCCTAATATGGGACTCATCAGTGTTAGTGAGTATCCACGAACCTATGCACATAAGAACCAAATCACCTTCATTGATTTCAAGCACGAAGGATTGTGTAACACGTGTAATCAGTAGTCACTGAAGGGCGGAGAGGATCTAACATCACAACACACAAGGATAGTTTATTACCTTGCACCAAGAGAGAACCCAAAGTGGTTACCACGGCACTCTTTTACTTGAAAATTAAATACGCGGGGTTTTTTACAGGAATAGGGCGGGTAGTGTACCAAAGTTTAACGAGTCATCCTTTAAGTTCAGAGCACTCAGGGCTTGTTCTTCAGCTTCTAAAGCGTTTGTGTTTGATCACCCTGAAATAGAAAGAAAACGGGTTAGCAACATCATTTATAGTGATTTTGACTCCGTTATAAGTAACCTATAGACTTATTAATCTAAGGATGTTGTACAAGCATCAACCATTATCTTCAGCAGATAACTGCCTACAGGGTTGAATTTCATCAGTCACAGTTTCTGTTCTCATTTTATTATCAATAATCACAGAGAGTTTGCAATAATATCTACTATTCACATTCAATGTTCAATTTGTCAACATGGCTTATCATTCATTATTCAATTTAATTTTCATCATCTTTAAAAAAAAACAACATTCAGTCCAGTAAAAATTCATTTATTTTCAATTCCCTAAAGAAAGATATGTAACTTCAGCTTTTGGTAAATGATTTTTTTTGTGTGTAGCCTTAAGGTATCTTGTCTGTGTTTTGGTGATAGATATGTTCGCCAACCAAGTTGAAAAAAAAGTGTGAATAGGAGCAGTAAGTGAGCTTATCTGATAAAGGAAAGAATACAGACGACTTATTAAACACACAGAATGATGCATTTACATCACAAAGACTGAAAGTAATCGACAACACTAATGAGATCAATCCATAGCGGCTAATCAAAACTGAAAGTTGGTAAGTAGTAGCGTACAATTTCAAATATATTACTGATATTTACATACATAAACGTACACTATCATACTTGTTGCAGTGTTCCTCATTTCTCCTTGATGAATTGTATGTATGCATGTGTATTTATTTATCTGATTACCGATTTCCCGAAGGAAATAAAATAGGCATTCAGCTTAGTTATCAATGAAATATATTACTGATGAAGTTAAGTAGTATATTATTTAGAATAAAAAAAACAAACATCAAGATAGAATATTTTGATTTACATATTGACAATGAGCAACAAAATAATTTACTTATCAAGTTAAGATTGAACAATATATCGGGAAGAGCTTGAAACAAGTTAGTAAGTAAGATAATGGAATTTATTAGGCGAAATTGTCTCTAACATTCCCATTTTTACTTTATACTTCATTTAAACAAATCATTCTTTGTGTGTTAGCGTCACAGAATTGGCTGAAGTTGTTTACTGTGAAGTTCGCTCCCTTTTCTGTGTGTGTGTGTGTGCGTCGATTTTCTAGTGTTCTGTACACTTTTTTCGGTGTATAGTATGAAGGTTGTGGTGTGTGTGCGTGTATGAACTGAAGAATAATGGGGAATAAAAAGGAAAAGTGTGGTTATTTTGATTTATATTCCCAATTGTATATATGTGGTTCTTTTATACTTTTTTTCCTGAATACACCCATATAAGAAATGGATTAGACATGACTATCTGATCTAATGTAATCAGATTATTTAATGTAAAGCGAACAAAGAGTAATACTACTATAAATGAATAAAATTGATCAATGTTAGACAAACATTAGAAACCTGGAAGGCATGGATGGCCATTTTGTCTTGGTATGGGATTCATCAGCTGGGCTCGCAGGATTCGAACTCAGGGGCCTTCAGTCATGATATAAAAATAGTTTGAATTTTAACGGATTTTTTGATTTTACCTAAATGTTTATGCACCACATAAGTTATTAAATTTGTGTGAGGGATGAGATACAGTTTGGGTGTTAAAACTGAAACAGTTGGTTTTCATAGGAAGTCATTCTGTGTGCTTTCAAAAAAAACTCAACAATCTTCACAACAACCCCGTAATGTAAATTACCTGTGCTCACTAGTGACTAGCTTCGTGAGGAATCTTCTCCAAGTTCTAGTGAGAAGACGTGACCAGTGAAGTTCAACCTGTTCGGGTGTAGACAGTAAATAACGATGACTGTGTATGAGGTTGTGCAACTCCGTGAATTGATCAAGTTAGACATTAATTAACACCGTCAGATACCGGCTCAGTGATCCTATGGTTAGGCGTTCGCGCACAATACCAAAGGTCCTGGGTTGGACTCCTGTGGGGTGCATGAGTTGTGGGTGCGCACTTCTGAGGATTCTCATACCAGGACGAAATGGCCTACCAGTGTTTGCAGGTTTCTAATGGTGGTCTAAAAATGATTGATTCATGGTTTCAAAAAATAAACAGAGTCAATTAACTGTTTGTTTTCGTTTTGAAATCATGAATTGATGAATCTTAGACGAACAATAGAAACATGGAAGGCATGGATGGTTATTTTGTCTTGGTATGGGATTCATCAGCAGGGCTAGCAGGATTTGAACTCGGGATCTTCAGTCATGATATAAAAATAGTTTGAATTTTAACGGATTTTTTGATTTTATTTATTTAGATAATGGTTCAAAAGGTCACCTATGTGTTTATGCACCACATAAGTTATTAAATTTGTGTGAGGGATGAGATGCAGTTTGGGTGTTAAAACTGAAACAGTTGGTTTTCATAGGGAGTTATTCCCTGAGTCTTTGACTTAAATATCTAGCTGACAACACAATCGACTAATGTTAGAAGTTGTAGTCCAATGGTAGCCATTCACTAACAGTAGGTTTGTAAGTCCTTTGCGGATTCTGGAGTACATGTCTACCAATGACTTGAAATCAGTGTTTTCCTGATTTTCTGTCGATGAATCCTTCATACTCACTGACCCAATTAAACCTCTGGCGATTCAAGTTTCGTCCTCTCAGGTTTTTGTAAACAACACCTCTGCTATGAGGAATAGTAGCAGTACTTCCTTTTCAATGT
Source organism: Schistosoma turkestanicum (assembly GCA_944470395.2). NCBI lineage: Eukaryota > Metazoa > Platyhelminthes > Trematoda > Strigeidida > Schistosomatidae > Schistosoma > Schistosoma turkestanicum. Next base: position 602,990 of record OX103972.1, on the reverse strand, counting down.
CTGCACTCGCATAGAGATATGATAGCAGTTAGAGAGACACTCCACTCACTCTCAGCCGTACCAGATCATCTAGGTCTATATAGAACATCAATCTTTATGTTCAGGAAGAAATTAGTAAAAGTCATTAAGGGTTTATAGGGCACACATTAAGGAAAGCATCCAACGGCATCACAAAACATGCCTTCACTTGGAATCGTTGAGATCAAAGTATTAAGCCGAGATTCGGGAACAGACATAAAATTAATGAATGTCAGTTGAGTAGTACTGAAAAGAAGAAGGTTCACGACAGAGCAGGTTAGAGAATGCTGGTATTGATAACTAAGTCCTATTTACAGTAAACATTTTATAAAGCTAAGTGATGCTTGTTTTAGGTTGATCTATCTATTTTTTCATGTTTTCAACATCAAAAAGTGACCAGTTTATTTTTATTGCTAAAATTGACCTTCACCCACAAAAAAGGAATTCACATCAAAAGCGTATGAGAAAGTGAGAATACAGTAGAAATATTTTCATCTCAAAAGATTATTTTATCTAACATTAAATGAAATAAACCATTTTAATATGAAATGAAAAAGTTTTAGTGTGTCTGTACTAACTAATACACTGAGCAGGGTAGTGTTTGTCCCAATCGTTTGGATCTTTTGACCATGTCAACTATTCACTTTTATCTTGGTGTGTGTGTGTGCACCATTTACTTGTTATGTAGTTTATTTCGTCTGACTATAAATGACCTATTCATGCCTCATTACACTGAGGCTGGCTTTCGACCTGGACGTGGTTGTATAGACAACATCTTCACACTACGACAGGTCCTGGAACACAGACACACATTTAGACGTCCGACAATAGTCGTGTTCCTGGACCTAAAAGCGGCATTTGACTTAGTGGATCGTGAGGTTCTGTGGCAGTGTCTGTCATTGAAAGGTGTACCAAAGAAGTACATTAACCTTATACAAGCTCTCTACTCGAACACCAATGGTCGATTGAGAGCTTATGGCGAACTGTCATCAGAATTCTCTACTTCAAGTGGTGTCCATCAGGTATTTCCACTTTCTCCATTCTTGTTAAATTTTATCATAGACATACTCCAAGAAATAACCTTATCTTTGTCTGAATTTTCGGGAGTAGACTTTCTACCAGGTGGCTCGCTTATCGATTTAGAATATGCCGATGACATAGTTCTACTTGGTGAAGACGCTGACAAAATGCAGAGTCTTCTGACCACCATAAGCAACAATGCAAGCATGTTCGGAATGCGGTTTTCCCCACCGAAATGCAAAATTTTACTTCAAAATAGGGTTTCATCGGCACCTGAACTAGTGATTTGGAGTGAAGTAGTCGAACGTGTTGACCGCTTCACTTATCTTGGGAGTCTCATCAGCGCTGATAGCCTGGTGACCAACGAAATCTCAACGCGGATACAGAAAGCTCGATTGGCTTTTGACAATTTATGTCGTTTATGGGGTAGGCGAAATATCCGTTTGCTGATTAAAGCACGAGTGTACTGCGCAGTAGTTCGCTCCGTCTTACTTTATGGCTGTGAAACATGGCCAGTGAGAGTAGAAGATATTCGTAGGTTATTGGTTTTCGATCATAGGTGTATCAGAGGCATTGCTCGTATATCGTGGGACAACCGAGTAAGCAATGCTGTTGTTAAGAAACGAGTACCAGGTAAGAACGACAGATCAATAGATGAAGTAATGAAGCTTCATCAGTTGAAGTGGTTGGGACATGTGTTGCGTATGCCTAACCACCGACTGCCTCGACGAGCTCTCTTTTGTAGTGTAGGAATAGCTTGGAAGAAAGTTAGGGGTGGCCAAACCAAAACATTGCAGAAATCCATGAAGTCATTGACGTGTGGATTTAGCCATGTCGGTAATTGTCAGCTACCTGGTTGGGGTCCGCGAGATTATAATAATCGATGGTTAGAGACACTGAATGACATGGCTCAAAATCGTTCGCAATGGCGTAGGTGCATTTATTCTTTGTATTCTCTCAAATCCCAATCTTCTGGATTCTTCAACACGTCTAGTTTTGACTTTCTAAACTTTTCTCACTGAATCATACTTCTTGAATAATATCTTCTAATCCTAACCTCACCGATTACTTCTAATACTTTGACTACCTCTTCTACTATTGAATTTGAATTGACAAGTACATCTCTGTGCTGATGTGTTATGGCAACATGAACTGATTTACTTACGTACAAAGTTCTGCGTTGCAACTGACTGACATTGCACTGAGTTAGCTTGCTCACCTTCTCTAGTTCGCTGTGCTTCATTGGTACGCTTTTTATTATCTGTCTGCTTAAATGTTGGTATGAAATAAACTCATCCGATGGGATCGGTATTACGCTTCTTCTTACTACTACTACTACTACCGTCTCACGAACAGTGTTCGTCTAAGCGTGACATAAGAAAACTCCAACGGAAGATTTATTTCAAAGCCCTATTTAAGCATTCGTTCAAACAGGAGTCAGATTGCAGGCCATAAAATAGACAAACGATTTCTTAAATTAATTAAAGTTTCTGTTAGGATGCCCATCCAATATCCTAAGAGGATTATTGCTCAATTCCTATTGGCTAATTCCTACTGGTCAATTTTATGGTTGTCCTGACTATCAATGTCACTTCAAATGTTGCTTCCTATTGGTTGTCTTAACTGTCAATGTCACAGAATCTGATTCTGTTTCCTATTCGACCAAAATGTATAAATACGCATTATTTGTAATGTTTTATGATCATGACCACGACTAGGACCCGGTCCCGAATCCCTAGTCCGGGATCTTGATTCGCTTCTGGATTCGGACCTCGTACTTCTGGATACTTGTAGAATACAAGTTCTACTTCATATCATGTCTTATTATTTTTACTCAATATTGGGGTTGGGATAATCGGATTTGAGTCGCATGTTGTGTCACCGGATCCTCGATCCTCGCTCTCGTTTTCCGACTAAGTAAACTCGTAATAGTTCAAGTATATCAAGTTGACGTGTTTACGTGCAGGCATAACAGTTTCAATATACAAACATTTTGAATTCTTACTTGTATGTTTAATCTCATGTAAGGATAGAGAAGTATTGAAGATCTTCAGATGATCATCATACACTTATTCTATGATTTCTGGCTTTTACTGTTTGGTCATTAATGAATACTGGCTAACAAACGAGTGTAGAATATGTAGGCGAAATTAGGACCATCCAAACAGGTTGCATAAATGTCAGACAGACTGATAATCAGTTGCAGTCACAAACATCAAACAGAAAATGCAAAACTCACTTGATAAAGGTCTTACTTTTTGGAGTTGATTCATGAGTTGATCAGTTGGCCCTCAGATTACATTTCCCACTAGGAAGATCCTTGGTTGTGATTGGGTATTTTTGTGACTCTGCCAAGGACGTTTCTACGATAAACGCGATTTATGTGCTTCAGATCATTATATTTTCTGAGTGCTTTGTAGAATACACATTCTACATCATATCAAGTTTTCGTCACTTTACTCAATGAGAGTTTGGAATGCTCAGATTAGAGTAGACTGTCGTGTCAATGGATCATTGATCCACGCTCTCCATTACTGACTAAGGTAAACTCGTAATAGTTCAAGCATATCAAATGTCGTGTTGACATGCATGCATAACACAAATAACCAATGTAAAATGAATCGAACTTTCAATCAAAACCAAAATCAGGATTTTCAACACAAATGTGAAGACAGTTCTACTGTATGGAGCGAAAACATGGCGAACTACCAAAGCCATCATCCAGACGATACAAGTGTTTATTAACAGTTGTCTACGCAAAATACTTCGGATTCGTTGGCCAGACACGATCAGCAACAACGATTTGTGGGAGGGAACAAACCAGATTCCAGTGGAGGAGGAAATCAGGAAGAAGCGGTGGAAGTGGATAGGACACACATTGCGGAAAGCACCTAACTGCATCACGAGACAAGCCCTCACATGGAACCCTCAAGGCGAAAGGAAAAGAGGAAGGGCAAGGAACACACTACGCCGAGAAATAGAGAAAGATATGAGAGGAATGAACAAACATTGGACAGAACTGGAGAGAGAAGCCCAGGACATTGTTGGTTGGCGAAAACTGGTTGTTGGCCTATTCTCCATTGGGTCACAAGCATTGTAAGCAGAAACTGAATAGTGAATAGCATTGAATTCTAGGAATCATGTTTTATCCAGTTTACAGCTGGATGTAATTGCTACATCCGTGAGTTATGTATGTCACTTCCCGAAACTTGAACTCAATTCAATACCATTCGCTTCAAACTTCATCGTGTTATTCACTCAGCTAATGAATCCAAGTAGCCATTTACTTTATCAGTGATTATTTTCATAAATCGATCTCAGTTCAAATGCCATTAAAAGAGGGAGAAAATATTGATCAGTTAATTCATTTCAACACATAATTGCTCAAAAGTATCTACAAATCATTCAGTATTGAAAATAGGAAAAATTGATTGCGTTATGTTTATTTATGGTGAATTACAATTATGAAATGCTGAAGAAAATGACGGATTGTGATGAAGTTTCATTTTCTGACCTTAGAGAAAGAATTTCACTTATCTTCATAATCCTCTGAAGACAATTACCAAATGCTTACTAGAAACTAACTTAATGAGGATTGCGGTAGCGATTCCAGTGAGAAGCCCTTAACTAGTGGAGTTCAATCTGTATCTAATAGGAGACAGTTATCCATCGCAGAAAATAGATAGCAATTGTGTGAAATCACAGTTTCGTTCAAGTTAAACACTAACACCGACAGGTGCGGACTGGATGTATAATGTTCGGATGTAAGACCAAAGGTCCCTGATCACGTCAAGGATGGTTGGAGAACACGCATTTTTGCTCAGTCAGCAACAAGATAGAACTTCGTGCGTACGTACGTACGTAAGTATGTGCGACAGTTCAAGTTGTCATACCACACATTAGCACACAGAGCTGCAATTGTCAATTCAAATTCCATAGTAGTGGAAGAATTAGCAATAATCTGAGAGATTAGGGTTTGAAGTAATTATTCAGAAAATATAAATTTAGAAAGAGAAACACAGAAGTGGTGACGAGGAATTCAAAAGATTAGAATTTCAGACAACACAAAAAGTTGGTGGAGAAGATTTGTAGCTCAGGTGGATGATTGTGGTGATGGTGGTGTTTAGTTCTCTGAGCTGGATGCGTTTTGGTTGTGGAGCTTTCATCATTGTTCTTCTACTGAACAACATCATCAGCAACACAAGCTTCAGATAGAAGAAGTGAAGCATTCGAATTTCTCCACGTTTGACCTGTAGCTTGTTCTGCTAACCTCGACCTTGGCTGCTTGTTGTTGACCTTAAATATGTCGTTGTTTGCACCTTTGTTTTGTTCAGAAGAACGATGAAAGCTCCACAACCAAAACATCCAGCTCAGAGAACCAAACACCACCACCACAACAGAAAGAACAGATGCATCTGTACGAGTGAAAACGATTTTTAAACACGTCGATCAACCTCTATAACCATAGACTACTATCGTCTCGAGGACCCCAACCAGTTAGTCTACATCTAGTAACATGCCTCAGTCCATTTGTCACTGACTTCATGGATTTGTGCCATGTTTTGGTTTGTCCACCTCTAGCTTTCTTTCAACCTAAACCTTCACCACAACTGATAACGTTTCAATACTTTATCTACTAATTGCCTATCTTTATCTTATACTTGTTTCCTAACACTAGCATTGCTTACGAACAATGCTTCAAAGACATCTATGATCAAAACACCAGTAACCTACAAATACCCCCCTACTCTAACTGGTCACCAATTTGTCGTTTATTTTATTGTGAAAATAGTTGTTTCCTTTCCTCATTCACATTTAATTTCTCTCTTCTATATTTTTCTTTATTTAAATTTCATTATTTAACCTTATGAAATCATTTTCTATCTTTGAGTTTCTTCTTTGAAATTTCGTGAATAATTATTCACAAAAATGAATCACTGTCAACATTGTAGTCGATTATCATGATCAAGTTTTCTTCCAACACACCAGAATCTCCACACACACACACACACATTCACAAATATTCTACATTCTAATGGATGAATACTATTTTTTCTTTGGAAAAACACTTTAATCAAAGTAACAACAGAAAAGGAATGTTCTGTTGGGTTGCTTGTTTATTTGTTTGTTTGTGGTTATCGCGGTGACCTTGAATGTTTGCCTCTTTTGAATTTGTTCAATGAAAATAAAACAATTATACACTTGAAAATTGAACAGTAAGAGTGAGCGAAAAATTGAGAAAACACAATTATCTTTGAAAGAAATGAAGTAAACAAACAAATTCTACATAATTCTGTGATTTGTTTGATAAAATTTAACAAAACCATGAATTACACTCATTGTAGAATCAGTATTAGAAACCTGGAAGCTCTGGACGGCCGTTTGATTCATGATTTCAGTCAATGAACAACAATCTCCATAACTTTATAATGAAAAATCATACAAAGTGCTCACTAGTAACTAGATTCATGAGGAAATTCTCGGAGTTCTGGTGACAAGAAGACTTAGCCAGTGGAGTTCAACCCTGTCAGGTAAAGGCAGTAACTACCAAAGACAAATGGATGAGGTCGCACAAAATCCCTAGATTGATCAGAGTTAGAAATTAGCATTGTTGGATGCTTGTCCGACAGTCCAGAGCTTAAGCGTTGGTGAGCCGGAGCGAAGGTCCTAAATTCCGATTCTGAGAGTAGACGGAGCCATGGATGAGCACTGCTGATGAGTCCCATACCAGGACAAAGAAAATGGTTTTCCAATGCATCCAAGTTTCTAATGCTGGTCTAACAATGTGACTGATTCATAATTTCACTCATAAATAACAATCTTCATAACTCTATCATAAAAATTAACAATACCAGTTATAATTATCAAAAATTTCGTGTTTCTATTTGAAGTTTCAATTATCGTTTCATTTGAGAATGTATTTATTCTACATGTAAAATCTGTATAACGTACACAATTTGTAAGATCCATTTTCGAAGACTTTGGTTGTGAAAATCACTCCTGTGTATACATTTGTAATTTGTCCTGATTGATTCCTTCATTTGTACATTTTGTTAATCTGTTGGATTCCATTTTGAGGTGATGAGGAAATTTGTATTTTATTATAGTTTCTATTTCTTCTGCCTTCACTGAGTTTCTATGTTTCTTTCTGAACTGCATCTATGTTGTTTAAGCTGATACTAAGTTATGGTGACAAGCATATTGATTTGTTCCTCTTTTGATTGGATTGCTTGCTACTGACTGGAATTGTGCATTTCGATTGTGAATTGAAGCACCCTGACAGAATAAGAAGCTCTCTGTGTTATAAAGCAATCAAATATTATCTGATCTATCCAGAAAGAAAGGAATAACATTTATTTGTTGCTGTTGATTTGAATAATTGGACAATTGTTGGTGGAATAACTAAGTGGTAATATTTGTTTAAGTAATGATGTGCATTTATATTTATGATGAATATCAGAACCGACATTAATCCAAATCAGTTGTTTTGATTTCAACTGAGCAAGACGTGTATCTGAACCACCTGGACAGTTATTCATCAATCCAAACCTCAATTTGGATCCTACACAAGTCACATTTCGAATAATTAACAATGAGCCAAGTTAACTGCTTCTCTTTGCTGATAAAAAGTAAATCTGAGCGGAATCTTACTAAGAAGGGAGTATTTGTTTTACTAGCTGATACCTATTAGTATGGAATACCTTCAACCTTTGATTAAACTGATTTAACCTGTGAGAGTTCCATCAGGCTTCTGGAGATCATACGCACCACTAGTTTGTATTCACGCTTTATTAAACCCCTTATCATCCACTGACCCAGTGTAAAGGCCGGACATTTGCTTTTTACTACCTGAATTTCATCTGGGACATGTGCTGCGTATGCCTAACCACCGACTGCCTCGACGAGCTTTGTTTTGTAGTGTAGGAATATGTTGGAAGAAAGTTAGGGTCGGCCAAACGAAAACATGGCAGAAATCCATGAAGTCACTGACAAGTGCACTGAGTCATGTCGGTAATTGTCGAATACCTGGTTGGGGTCCGCGAGATGATAATAATCGATGGTTAGAGACCCTGAATGATATGGCTCAAAACCATTTTCAATGGCGCCGGTGTGACTGACTGACCTGAAATTCATAAGCACCACTAGTCTCATGAGTAGGACTTTCCTTGACAGCAACTGCTTACCCAGAAATCGTCTAGGCAGTCCTATTCGTCTAGTGCTTTCTTCAAACTATCCACTGAATACCTTATTTCCCCAGAACTATTGAAATTTTCTTTTAAATCCTACTGTATATATATATATATTGAATTTAAACAGAAAACTTGAATTACTTTGATATATATAAGTATTGTACACTCAAAAAACAAACTTTTATTCTCTACTTCTACCTACATGATTTTCACACAAAACTAAATAAAAGCAACTTTTTCCACTCTATTATAATACTAACTTTATCTCTGTTTTCGGTTAACGAATTCCTCTCACTCTTACTCTCTTTGTCATATTTTTATACAAAACTAGACAGCATTGTATGTATGTAAGTATGTGTGTATGTTAGCTACCATTTGAAAATTCTATTATTTGAAAGTAACATTCAATTTCATCGGGATAGATTTATTATTAAACTTATGATATGATATATTTTATATGCAGAAAGCAGAAAAAATGCAAAGGCAAAACGGTTTACAGGCATAAATTTATCGATTTCTCCATGATTATCATAATACCGAATGATTTTGTGAAGAGAATGTTTGCCTAATCATTATAAATGTTGATCGTACAATGTTATGAATAGTTCGATATGGAAGTATTTGATCAACTCAGGACGAGGCGATCCGCCTACAGCCTTTTAAGGGGATGCTACCGGTGTGGTGCGAGCTACTTATAAGTAGTATATGACGTGAGTGTCAACGTAATGTCTGGCAGCAGACGATGGGGGAAGATCAAGAAAGGAAGAGGAGTTAGAACACAATAGAATTTTGTATGAAACGCATGAATAGTAGTGACAATGGATTGATGTTTTGCAACAGGAACAGTCCAGTTTGATATGATGAACGATATACGATATGATTTTCCAATTTTACTGAGTAACTGTAATTTTCGTTAAATACAACTCGGTTGCCCCACCTGCGTTCTCATTCACTACACTATGAATAGTTCAATATGGAAGTATTTGATCAACTCAGGACGTGGCGCTCCAGCTGGAGCCCTTTCTGGGGCTACTACCAGTCCAAAGCCCGAACAGAGAAGGAGAGTGGAGAAAATTGGCAGATCAGGTGAATGATTGTGGCTGGTGTTTCATTCTCTGAGCAGAGCTGGATGTTTTGGTTGTGGAGCTTTCATCATTGTTCTTCTACTGAACAGCACGAACTTCAGATTGAAGAGGTGAAGTCTTCGCATTTCTCCACGTTTGACCAGTAGTTTATCCTGTTAACCTCGATCAGGATTTGTTGTTATTGACTTTAAACCTGCCGTTGTTTGCACCTTTGTCTTGATTGTATCCCCCTTCTGATCTGTTTTTTGATCCTACAGAGGAGCGTTTAGTGAGCAGTTAGTGACCCTACTATGGATGCTTCTTCGATACTTTGTGTTCTTATTTGTCGAAAGGCAACCGAAAAATCAGTAGAGTTTGATGAGATCAATAGAGAGACTATATTTTAGAGGTGACGCACATGGAGAGAATGGACAGCAATTGGATAGATCTGGTAAGGAAAGTTCAGGACTGAGTTAGTTGGAAAATGCTGGTCGGTGGCATATGTTCCATTGGGTAAACCAGAAGTAAGTAAGTAAATAAGTAAGCAACTAGTGTGAAAATCCTCAACATTGTACTCTGTTATTTCTACGAAGACATTTCTATCCTCTCTCTCGAGATGACTTGTTTTCTGTCATTTACACATATGTAACCTCATAATTTATCATACTTACTTACTTACGCCTGTTACCCACAATAGAGAATAGGCCGCCCACCAGTTTTCTCCAACCAACTCTGTCCTGGGCTTCCTTCTCCAGTTCTGTCCAATGTTTGTTCATTCCTCTCATATCTTTCTCTATTTCTCGGCGCAGTGTGTTCCTTGCCCTTCCTCTTTTCTTTTTGCCTTGAGGGTTCCATGTGAGAGCTTGTCTAATGACGCAGTTGGGTGCTTTTCGCAGTGTGTCTTATCCACTTTGGCCGCTTCTTCCTGATTTCCTCCTACACTAGAATCTGATTTGTTCTCTCCCACAGTACGTTGTTGCTGATCGTGTCTGACCAACGAATCCGAAGTATTTTGCGTAGACAACTGGTAATAAACACTTGTATCTTCTGAATGATGCCTTTCGTAGTTCTCCATGTTTCTGCTCCATACATTAGAACTGTCTTTACATTTGTATTGATAATCCTTATTTTGGTTTTGGTTGAAATAGAAAGTTTTCAAAAAGTTTATTTCAACACAGTTAACTTTGACTAGGATGAAATAGTTGTTTGTTTTGGTTAAAATCAGTCATTAGTGTAAATCTGTTTTAGATCCGAGAGTTGCCTATAGATATATCCTAATAACTATAATAAGTTTGTGTTTACTAAAGAGTTTTTGAGATAATATTCAATGTTATCATAATTATGAAACGATCAATGTTAGACAATCATTGGAAATCTGATAGCATTTTAGTTCTACAGGAGTTCAAACTTCTCGGGTGTGATGCAGTACTCATCGAAAGCGATGGTGAGGTTGTGCAATACCGTTTGATATTGGCACTGTTGCATACCGGCGCAGTGGTCTACAGGCTAAGCGTTCGCCCGCGAGACCTAAGGGCATGCGTTCGATTCTCGCGAGGAACAGTCATGGATGCTCACTGTTCATGACACCAATACTAGAAAGATACAACCATCTGGTGTTTCCAAGTTTGTAATAGTGATCAAATATTGGTCAATTCATAGTTTCAATAATTTTGTAGTCGTTAATCACTAAATCTATAGAGAATTTCTACAAATCCACTGAAAAACCATGATCAATAAAGTTTGATGACTTTAATAAGAAGATTTCAGTAACAATAGGCTATCGCAGTATAAAATTACAGATACGAATTCAATTAATCGGTGTTTCAATGGAACCCTGAAGGCAAAAGGAAAAGAGAAAGGCCAAGGAACACATTACGCCGAGAAATAGAGAAAGATATGAGAGGAATGAACAAACATTGGACAAAATTGGAAAGGGAAGCCCAGGACAGAGTTGGTTGGAGAAAACTGATGGGCGGCCTATGCTCCATTGTGGGTAACAGGCGTAAGTAAGTAAGTGTTTCAATGATATCCTAGCAAAACTTTACAAGCAAGTTATTGACTGTCTTCTTCTTCTTCAACAAATCTTCCAATCTTCAAAAAAAACACTTTCATCACGCCGTGCATATCGATCTACTGACACTTCTCTCGGATACAAAGTAGCTACTTCTGAGCAATACTCAGCTCCATACTACTTTTAAGCCAGGTTGTAAGTAGTATTTTGTTATTTACATAAAACAATATATGGACAATATTCAAATGTTCATAATTTTGTGTAGTTCAGCTTAGAAAAAAATTAAAATTTATTCTTCATTGATTGAGTTAATTGACTATTTTTTCGCTTTAATTTTAACAAAAAATTTTCTAATTAACATGCAAATTAAGACAATGAAATTAGTAAGAAAAATAATATTTTTTTTACTAATTCTTTGTTCAATTAAAATTATTCACTAATTATTATTATTATTATTAGTTATTAGTTATTAACTGTAAAATTTAATTTTAATTTCTTAGCAATGCAAGAGAAGCGTTTCTAGAAATCATCAGTCAACAACAAAGTCACAATTTCAGATGTATACAAGGTATGAGGTTGCGCAACTCCGTGAACTGGATCAAGTTAGACATTAACACCGTTAGATATAGGCTCAGTGGTCTAACGGTTAGGGCATTCGCGCACAATACCGAAGGTCCTGAGTTCGAATCCTGCGGGGTGCAGGAGTCGTGGATGCGCACTGCCACTGATGAGTCCCAGTGCTTCCAGGTTTCTAATGGTGATCTAACAATGATTGATCGATTCATGGTTACAAATAAAACTTAACAATCTTCACAACAACCCCGCAATCCAATACAAATGTCAAGACAATTCTACAGAATTGGCAGGAAACTTGATGAACTACGAAAGCCATCATTATCAACAAAATACATGTGTTTATGAACAGTTGTCTACGCAAAATACTTCAGACCTATTGACCAGAAACCAACAGCAACAACCTACAGTAGAGGAGGACAAACCGAATTCGTCCAATGGAGGAAGAATTCAAGAAGAAACACTCCAAGTAGATAGGGAACACATTAAGAAAAGCATGCAACTGTATCACAAGACAAGCCCCCTCACTTTTAATCCTCAAAGCTAAATGGTAGAACTGATAAAGAAAGCCCAGAACAGAGTTGGTTAGAAAATACTTATCGGTGGTATACTTACTTACTTACTTTCGCCTGTTACCCCCAATGGAGCATAGGCCGCCCACCAGTTTTCTCCAACCAACTCTGTCCTGGGCTTCCCTTTCCAGTTCTGTCCAATGTTTGTTCATTCCTCTCATATCTTTCTCTATTTCTCGGCGTAGTGTGTTCCTTGGCCTTCCTCTTTTCCTTTTGCCTTGAGGGTTCCATGTGAGGGCTTGTCTAGTGACGCAGTTGGGTGCTTTTCGTAGTGTATGTCCTATCCATTTCCACCGCTTCTTCCTGATTTCCTCCTCCATTGGAATCTGACTTGTTCTCTCCCACAGTTCGTTGTTGCTGATGGTGTCTGGCCAACGAATACGAAGTATTTTGCGTAGACAACTGTTAATAAACACTTGTATCTTCTGGATGATGGCTTTGGTAGTTCTCCATGTTTCCGCTCCATACAGTAGAACTGTCTTCACATTTGTATTGAAGATCCTGATTTTGGTTTTGTTTGAAAGTTGTTTGGAGTTCCAGATATTTTTCAACTGTAGAAATGCAGCCCTCGCTTTGCCAATCCGCGCCCTCACATCTGCGTCCGATCCACCTTTCTCGTCGATGATGCTGCCCAGATATGTGAAGGTGTTAACGTCCTCCAAGGTATCTCCATCAAGAGTGATTCGGTTGGTGCATGTTGTGTTGCATCGGAGAATTTTGCTTTTTCCTTTATGTATGTTGAGACCTGCTGCTGCAGAGGCTGCTGCTACACTGGTCGTCTTCTCTTGCATTTGTTGTTGAGTGTGCGATAGAAGAGCCAGGTCATCTGCGAAGTCCAGATCGTCCAGCTGCGTCCTAACTGTCCAGTTGATACCGTGCTTCCCTCCAGATGTTGACGTCTTCATAATCCAGTCGATCACCAGGAGAAAGAGAAAGGGTGAGAGTAAGCAACCTTGCCTCACACCGGTCTTCACCTCAAAAGAGTCTGTCAGCTGACCTCCGTGTACGATTTTGCAGTTGAATCCATCATAAGAATTCCGTATGATGTTGACTATTTTCTCAGGCACACCGTAGTGTCGAAGAAGCCTCCACAGTGTTTTCCTATCCACGCTATCGAATGCTTTCTCGTAGTCGATGAAGTTGATGTAGAGTGGTGAGTTCCATTCAATTGATTGTTCCACAATGATCCGTAATGTAGCAATTTGGTCAGTACATGATCGATCCTTACGAAATCCAGCCTGTTGATCTCGAAGTTGGGCGTCTACGAAGTCCTTCATTCTGTTTAACAATACTCTGTTGAAGACTTTGCCTGGTATTGAAAGAAGAGTGATGCCTCTGTAGTTTTCACACTTGCTGAGATCGCCTTTCTTTGGTATTTTGATGAGGTATCCTTCTTTCCAATCTGATGGTACTTGTTCCTCATCCCAAATCTTCTTGAAGAGAATGTGAAATATTTTCGCAGTTGCTTCCACATCTGCTTTCATTGCCTCTGCTGGAATGTTGTCTGGTCCTGCTGCTTTGCCGCTCTTGATTTGTCTGATGGCTATACTGATCTCCTCAATCGTAGGTGCGCCAATATTAATTGGGAGGTCCGTGGATGCTGCTTCGATGTTGGGTGGGTTCAGTGGAGCTGGTCGATTCAATAGTTCCTTAAAGTGCTCCACCCACCTATTTCGCTGTTCGTCAGTGTTGCTGATTATTTTCCCTTCCTTGCTTTTCACTGGTCGTTCTGGTTTACGATAGTTTCCGGCGAGCTTCTTTGTAGTTTCGTACAATTGTCTCAAGTTTCCGTCTCTTGCAGCCTTTTCCGCCGTCATTGCTAGATCTTCCACATATTTTCGTTTGTCAGCTCTGATGCTCTTCTTCACTTCCCTGTTTGCTTCTGTATACTCGGCTTGCGCCTTAACTTTCTCTGCTCTTGTTCGGCAGACATTGATAGCTGCCTTCTTGTTCCTCCTTTCTTGAATTTTTTCAAGAGTACCAACAGAGATCCGTTCCTTGTGATGGTGCTTCTTGCGACCAAGGACCTCCTGACATGTTGAAGTGATTGCCTCCTTAATCCCTTTCCAATTGTTCTCCAATGTTGCTTCCTCTCCATTGAGTAGATCCTGAAAGGCCTGGAACCTATTGGTGAGGGCAATCTTGAATTCGTTGAGTTTTACGGTATCCCGAAGAAAGGCCGTATTAAACTTCTGTGATGTTGTCTGCCCCGTTGTCCAGTGCTTCTTTAGCTTCAATCTCATTTTGGCGATCAGCAAGTGGTGATCTGAAGCTATATCAGCTCCTCTCTTGGTTCTCACATCCTCCATGGTCCTTCTGAACTTTTTGTTGATACAGATATGGTCAATTTGGTTTTGAGTAGTGTGATCCGGTGAAATCCATGTGGCTTTGTGAATGCGTTTGTGCGGGAATATTGTGCCACCGATGACCAGTTTGTTGAAGGCACATAGGTTTGCAAATCTCTCACCGTTTTCGTTCCTTTCTCCCAGTCCATGTCGTCCCATGATGTCTTCATATCCAGTGTTGTCCATTCCAACCTTGGCATTCAGGTCTCCCATAAGAATCGTCAAATCCTTTGGTGAACATTTATCGACGATTGACTGCAGCCTTTCGTAGAATTGATCTTTAACGTCGTCATTGTAGTCATTGGTAGGTGCATAACATTGGATGACGTTCATTGTAATGTCCTCTTTCTTTGTTTTGAAGGATGCTTTAATGATCCTCGGCCCATGAGATTCCCATCCTATCAGTGCCTTTTGTGCATATTTGGACAGCATCAGTGCAACTCCTTGTGTATGTGAAGCGTTTTCCTCTTCATGACCAGAGTATAACAGCAGTTCCCCTGAAGCTAGTCTCAGTTGTCCTACCTGTGTCCAATGTGTTTCACTGATGCCGAGCACCTCGAGGTTGTATCTTTTTATTTCTGCTGCAACTTGAAATAGTCTTCCAGTCTCCCACAATGTACGAACGTTCCATGTACCTAAAAAAATGGTTGCTCTGGTTGTCAGAAGAGGCATCGGCCCCGTAACTTCCGAGGGGACTCGGCTTTCATCACGAGACGTCATAATTCTTCTTCCAACTCCCAGGGCAGAGTTAAAATGGTTTGAATTATTTTTTCTGGTTAGCGTTTTTTTGGCAAGTTAGATTTCAACGGAATGGGGCCGCCAACCCCATGTCCAACCCTCCTCCTTTATCCGGGCTTGGGACCGGCAGTAGCCCCTAAGGTTCTACTGGCGGAGTTTTATCGGTGGTATACGCTACAGAAAAAAATTTTTCTCCAAAGGAATTTGAAAACATTGGAAAAAAACAGATAGAATGTTGTAACCAAATGATTATGTAAACAAGTCATACCAAACCACTATCGATTGATCTTAAATCAAGTATTATGATGATTACTTTGAAATTTCACGGATTGCTTTTGTTGGTGGACGTTAGATCCCCAGGATTTACTTGAAAAAATCCTAGTTTTGTAATTTCCTATTCTGAAATTTTGAATTTCCATGTTTTCGCGGCAGTTGACTATTAAGCTTTCATTTCCCACTCGAGAAATCCTTAATGGATCATTTCAGGACGCCATTTTGTAGCTTTCCAAAGGGAGTCTCCATCGTTATATGAATAAGCTTGATTTGTGTGCTTAGCAACCTCGTATCTTATGGATGCTTGTATAATAAATTCTCAACACCTTATCAAGACTTCATGCTTCTGTTAACGGGGCATGAGACAATCCGATTTGAATAGCCTATTGCGTCACTGTACCGTTGACCTTCGTTTCATTTACCAAATAAGGTGAACTCGCAATAGTATTCAACGGTATTGATTGACGAGCAAATCAGATTTGTTAGAAAAGTATATATCATTCAGAAATTTAATTTTCAAATGGTAAATACAATCTAATGAACAAATGCATCAATAAAAGTCATTGTTTACTAACAACGAAATGTGTACATATACTTAATCTTCAGATTTCCACTTATACATCAATTGTACAAGTGTTATTCATGCTTTGCTAATCTGCACCTTCATATACGCGACAGATCCACCGTGTTCATCAATGATGCTGCCCTGATATCTTCCTCCTAAGCATCTTCGTCAAATGTGATTTTGTTGGCAGAGTGGTGTACTGTTTCAAAAGATCCTGCTTTATCCCTTGTGTATGTTCAAGTTTAATGCTTTTGAAGAGGATGTTACGACACTAATCGTCTTCAGCTGCATTTATTGTTGCCTGTCAGATAGAAGAGCCAGATTATCTGTGAAGTACAGAGCTTCAAGCCACACCATAGCTGTCCACCGTCCTCCAGGTGTTGACGTCTTCTTGATCCATTCGACCACCAGGGGAAAGACAAAAGGTGAGAGTCGGTAAACTTGCCTGACACCAATCTTCAACTCGAATGAGTCTGTGGGCTGTCCTCTGTGCACGATTTCGCAGTTGCATCCATCATAACAATTGTTCATGATGCTGACTGTCTTCTCAGGAATAACGTAGTGTCGAAGAAGCCTCCATAATGTCGCCCTGTCCACGTTATTAAATGCTTTCTCGCAATCAATGAAGTCTATGGAGAGTGTATAATTCCATCCCATCGATTGTTCGAAAATGATCAATAATGTTGCAGTTTGGTCGGTACACGATCGATCCTTAAGGAATCCAGCTGTTTGATGTCAAAGTTTGGCGTCTATGGAGTCTTTCATTCTCTTTGACAACATACTTTGTCCAAGATTTTCCCTGTTACTGATAGCAGTGAGTGATGCCTCTGTACTTCTCAAATAAACTTCAATGTTACTGATAGTTTTTATTGATCCTATATCGAAGATATTTCATCGTAAGCTTTCAAACAACACTAAGGACTTATGAAACAAGAAACTTATTACCAATCAGTAAGTAATCATAGCAAACAAGTTTTCTTCTGATCACTTTCTTGCTCACTCACAGTTACCTTCCTTTGACACGTTTTCTCTCTTTGTTATACACTATGTTAATTCTTTCCTACAATCTTTATTTTAATCAGTAATTTTATAGGATTGTTATATTGTTTTCTTATCTAGTTATTTCAAACCGTTGTAACGCATTGGAAACCTTTTGCTACTAACATCGAGTTCATGATTGTGTCATATCGATCGGTAAAATCAATCGATCACTTTCTGGATTAAATGTAAATGCATTATTCTGCCTGTTTACCGAGTCGTTGACTCATCTTTTCTCTGGTTCATTTCTTTTCCAGATAACCTTACAGGTAGTTCTCTTCAGAACACGAGGTACCTTCCAACTGAACGCAAACTTATCAAAGGTTCAGGTTGCAGTCAGTACACAAATTTCCAATGTATGACTTGGTACATAGGTGCATCAGTTCAAGTCGGCATACTATATTGGCACACACAGAGATATGGAATTGTCAGTTCACATCCTGTAGTAGTAGACCGATTAGAGGTGATCAAAAAGATTCAGGTCCAAAGATATCATTCAGGAAATAAGTTTAAAAAATACTGAAATAGTTACTGAGGAATTCAGAAGATTAGAATTTGAGCGAACACAAAGAATGAATGCCTTTGCATCATAGCTAACAATTTTAAACCGTGTCATTCAAAAAGTCTCTAATCATCGGTTACTATTGTCTCGTGATAATAGTATTATACACCTAAGCAGTAAGTGACTTCATGGATTGATGTCACGTTGGTTGAAGTCACATCTAATAATAACAGAATAAAAATAAATCTATAGATTATGACAAATTATGATTTTTTCTGATGATTCAATTACCATCTCGTGATCTTTCATTTTCCCTCCAAAAACCCATTAACCTTGAACAATTTTCTTTTCAATTATCAATCATTATTTAAATAAAAATTGAATTTTTAATTGAATAGAATTTGTTTAATTTTAAACAAATTCTCATAATATCTGACCTAAATTGATTACTGTTTATGATTGAAATTCAAACAAAAGTTTGTCTCGTCAATTGAAATTGTTTATGAGTTCAATGATGAAAATTATTGAAATCTTTATAAATGACTTTTAATTGACAAAGATAATAATTATTTACTTATTAGTGATTAGATTCTAGATGAACTCCTGAAATTCTAATGAAGTTTAATGATTAGTGAAGTTCAAGGGTCAGTCAATCAATCAGCAACAACGTAGAACTTCGTACGTGACCTAGAACAGTACATGTTGCCATACCACATTAACACATAGAGATGTAATTGTCAGTTCAACTAATAAAGATTGACCACTTCATCAATTGATCCACTCTACTTACCTAGTACCGATTTCCTAATAGCAGCATTGTTTACCCGGTGGTTCCAGGATAAACGAACAGTACTAAGAAGACATCATTGATCGAAAACCAATAACCTAAGATAATCCTCTATTGTTAGTGACCATGTTCCATACCCGTTCAATAGGACGGAGTGAACTGCTGCGTATTAGACAGATTGTTTGATTAGTAGACGGACATCTGGCTTAGGCCATGAATGATACAAAATGACAAAAGCCAGTAGTTCACTGTGATCTAGTATGAAACATCTATTTGTCTCAGATAGTAAATGGAGTTTGAATAACATCATGAAATTACACATTAACACTATTGGATGCTGTTTCACTGGTCGAGATGTTAATTGTTCGTATGCGAGATTTGAACTAGGGGGTTCAACCTTTGCGGGTAATGGTTGGTGGATGTTTACTGCTGACGAATCTTAATCCACAACGAGGAGTCGACAGCTGGAAGTAAGCATATGTTCTTTTCTCAGTAGATTTCCAGCCACCGATATGTCTCGGGTTGTGCTTTGTCGAAACTTGTGAAACGTTAGGTCCTATATATCTTTCATATACACGTCAAAAAGATTAATTAATATAAGTAACTTGTTAAAACAGAAATAAGTGACTTGTTGAGGTTCAAAAGCAGACAGTTCAGATGTGCAAACAGGCCACAAATGAGACTCTGAATTTACCTAACTAACAGTAGGTATTACCTACTAGTACACAATGAAACTGTAATTTAGAGCTCAGTTCAGATACAAATAATTGTTTTTACAAATTCAAAATCAGGAATGAATCTCGCGGATGAGCAGACAGTAAGCATTCACAATTTTGATTTCAAGTAATGATTAATTAGTCGACGAGAGGTTATTGATCCAATAACCGGAAAAAGAAAGGGGGATTGACAAACCCTAAGATCAACTACTCGGTCAACCATTAAGTATAATGAAATATTTTCGGATCCACAACAGACATCTGTCATCATACATTGATCGAACAGTTTGAATATATCAATTATGCTAAATGTCAGTTACAGCACATCGATGAGTTCACTATTATACTCTCCCACTGATATACCGTATGTAGTGGGATTGGAACTGGACACAGATCGTGAATGTTTCATTAAGGGTGTCGAACTATCCTAAAGCTAGATCAATAAAAGATTTCCTTGAAAAATCAATAACTACAGGTTTAGCAAAAATTCTAACCACCATATTTGTTGTTAGAATAAATAAATATGAATGAAAGTTAACACTGTTTGAAAATGTGATCAAGAAAAGTGTTCAATTTGATCTCTTCACTCGGTGATTCACTGAATTGAGAAGATGAATGGTTGAATAACTCCCAATTTGATTGCAAAATACACTCAAACAATAATTGATTAATTTATTGATATTAAACAATGATTTATGATTTTCATGTTATACAGAAATAATCAAATAAAAATAATAAACAGTGTAGATTCTCACTAATTTATCAAGAAATTATTTTCTTCACATCGATTTGTTAATGTTAAAGTTAGTTAGTTAGTTAGTGTTAAACTCGTCTATAGGTATGCTTAAAACTATAACGAATAATAAGAACAAAATGATGAACCAGCGTCCAGATAGGCTACTGTGATCCGATTGTCCCAATTGTATCAGCAAGAAGCCTTGATATAGCGTGTAAAATATATTCTACAAACAACCAGCCAGCACATAATGTATCGAAGCACACAAATCGCGTTTATTTATACTTCATAGAGACGTTCTTGGGACAGTCACAAAAATAGCACACTAAAATACACAGCAGCCAATCACAGCCATGGATCTTCCTGGTGGGAAATGTAATCTCTAGGTCAACTGATCAGTCCATGAAAGATATTTATAAAGCGAGTTCTGGGGATCTAACATATCCAACAGTTAGAAATGTGATTATTCAGTCATATTGTGGTGCGAGCTACTTATAAGTAGTATATGACGTGAGTGTCAACGTAATGTCTGGCAGTAGAAGATGGGGCAAGATCAAGAAAGGAAGAGTTAGAACACAATGGAATTTGTATGTATAGTGACAATGGATTGATGTTTTGCAACAGGAACAGTCCAGTTCGATATGATGGACTGATATTTTGCAAATTAACCGTTTACGATATGGTTTTCGAATTTTACTGAGTAACTCTGTAATCTTCGCTAAATACAATTCGGTTGCCACACCTGTGTTCTCGATCACAACAATACTACATTTTACTCAGAGATGGACGGTGAGTAGCAGTGAAATTCATGATAACTCATTTTCAACTGCATGTATCAACCACATCTCAGAGTTGGCATTCACTCCATGACTTCAATCTTGCACAGTTTACCTCAAACAACATCATTTTATCCACCTACCTACTGATTCTCATCTATGATTAAAGTTTATGAGATGCGTGCAAATTTTACATTTTCAAGTATCTAAAATTGACAAATGAATTTTCAATCAATCAAGCAAACTAAGTCCTACTCAACACACAGTTTTTATGTTTGGTAAACTAAAATACACAAATTGATAAATACCATTGCAAACATGTATCCTGGTAGGTTGTTTGAATCTTGTAAATCATGTTTATATTCCCAATTTCAGTTGAATTCAATTGTTCAATAATGTACTGATCACACGTAAATTTACACATTTCTTACAAACAGCTTAAAATGCATCACGAAATTCTATAAGTGAGAAATGAAAATTTCACTACCAATGTAGTTAGTAGTATTCTTTCTTATCTCTTATTTTCACTCTCTGAGAAGAAATAAACGACTATTACTCACTAACTCACTGTATGCATTTCACACATAAGTGAATAACTGGCTGGGTGGTTCTCATATGTCTATAGATATATCAAATAAACTTAATGTTTTTTAATACTGGGTTCATTCCAAGTAACAGTTGAATATTTACAGTTTCCATTGAATGAAATGTTTCAAGGAAAAAGTGAGAAGAAAATCATTCAAAACGAATCGAACCTAGTCACTAGTGAGCATATTTTACGATTTGAGTTATCAAGATTAGTGTTTTTACACATGCAAGTCAGACATTAACACCTTACAGTGCTTCCCGATTTCTAATAGTGGTCTAACAATCATTGATCGATAATTTCAAATGTGTAAATTCATCTATGTTCTAAAATTTTGAAATAATATGCTTGTGACTTAAACTTGGTCATTTTCCTTCCTTTTTGCGATGATGAATTAGAAAACTGTTTCAACAATTCAATTATCTAACAGTTTGTCTAGTTTACAGAAAACAGAAATTACACCACAATTTACGTAAGCATGAAAAAATACTTCAGAAGAAAAGTTTAGACATTTTTTTTTGCTTACAAGTTTATTTATACCACTGCTTCGCTTCTCTTGTTCAATTTAGTTATTCAATCACTTATGTAGTAGAAGTAAGTGATCATTTATTAATATATATAAATCTTTACATAAAATGTTTGAAAGAATTTCCAAACAAATTCAATAATTGAACAGTTGAACGCGCCAACTACTAATTAAACGCGCGCAAATACACAAAAAATAAGGGGGAGAGAAAATGTGATTACTTTTATTGATCGAGTGAAAGATCCTGAAGAGTAGATATATATTTATTGAAATAAAGAAAAGAACTTTTATCTCACTTCAAACGAATAGTTTTATAATATAATTTTCTTCATTCAATGTCCAATAAGAGAAAAATTTAAAATGTATTACGCAACAGGGATAACGTAAATGAAAAGTATAGCGAATGTGCGTACCTATCTGTGTTTGCTTGTGTGTTCAAATCGAATTTCCAATGTAGATTTGATCTTCAAATTGATTTCAGCTATTTGATGCAGTGATCTAGAGGTTAGGTGTTCAAACGTATAACCCAAGATTCAGGGTTCAATTATGTATGTTCGAGTTGTTGGCAGACATTGTCGAAGAGTATCATACTAGTGTAACGCACGAAGAAGTTGAGACTGAATAAAATATGCACACTTAATCTGCAGACATCTATTTGCGACACGAATAAGTTTTTGACTGCCATCTCTTACATCTCTGCAGTTCTTCAATATACTCTGATCACGCTATGCATTTTGATTTGCATAGACTAATATCTCCGGCGGCAGCTTTCAGACGACTCTACACTGAATATTATTATTATGTCACCAGAGTGTAGCGAGATGACTATTCCTTACCATCTGGTTCTCACTGATAATCATGCTAATATTAATTTTATGAAATTTAAATAAACACTTGGATGTAACATGAAGTCAATCTTCATTCAATCAGCCAGCAACAATGTGAACTTCGTACGTACTTACATCAGTTCAAGTTGCCATACCGCATTAGTACAGAGATGCAATAGTCATTTGAAATCCCATAGTGGTAGAGGTAATAGAAGTATTAGCGGTAGTGGAAAAGACTAGCGTTCGAAGATAGTATCGAAAAAGGTTATGAGGAATTAAAAGGATTAGAATTTGAGAGAAGACAATGAATGGATGCCTTCGTACGATAGCAAACGATTTTAATCCATGTCATTCAAAGTTTCCAATCATCAGTTAGTATTGTCTTGCGGACCCCAATGAAATAGTTGACACCAACCATCATGACTCAGTCCATTTGTCAGTGATTTTATGGATTTCTGTCATGTTTTAGTTTGGCCGCCCCTAACTTTCTTCCAACCTATCCCTATACCACAAAACATTACTCGTCGAGGCAATCGGTGGTTGGACATACTACGTAACACATGTCCCAACCACCTCAACTGATCGAAATTCAATACTTCATCTATTGATCTGACATCCTTAGCTTCACTAACAGAATCATCATCAACAGGAACGTAGAAATTCGTACGTACGTAGATCATTTCAAGTTACCATACCGCATTAGCACAAAGATATAATTGTCAATTCAAATCCGATAGTAGAAGAGGTAGTAAAGGTATTAGAAGTAATCGGAGAGGTTAGGATTACAAGATATTATTCAAGAAGAAGTATGATTCAGTGAGTAAAGTTTAGAAAGTCAAAACTAGAAGGGTTGAAGAACCCAGAAGATTAGGATCTAAGAGAACACAAAGAATGAATGTACAGGCGCCATTGCAAACGGTATTGAGCCATATCATTCAGGGTCTCTAACCATCGATTATTATCATCTCGCGGACCCCAACCAGGTAGTCGGCAATTACCGACATGGCTAAGTTCACTCGTCAATGACTTCATGGATTTCTGCTATGTTTTAATTTGGTCGCCCGTAACTTTCTTCCAACCTACTCCTACACCACAAAACATTACTCGTCGAGGCACTCGGTGGTTGAACATACGTAACACATGTCCCAACCACCTCAACTGGTGAAGTTTCACTACTTCATCTATTGATCTGACATCATTATCTAGTCCCCTTTTCCTAACACTAGCATTGTTGACTCGACTGTCTCAAGACGCACGAGCTATGGTTCTAAGACATCTCTGTTCAAAATTTAGTAACCTATGAATATCCTCTACTCTAATTGGCTGAAGTCAATCTTTGTACAGACTATTAGAATTGCCTAATCAATAGTCTGGAAAATCATTGAAAAAAAGGCTGACAGAAGTGTGTTTTTTAAGGAAACATGATACTTTGTCATTTAATTAAATCTCTTGTAATATGAGAATAAAATTGATTTGCATGGTTTTCTATTTACCTATTCACTTAATTATGCCTGTTACTTATAACTGAGTATATAGACCAGAGACCAGTATTCTCCACCAACCTTATCCATGCTGAAGCTGTGTTTGAAGTTCTACCCGAAATGTCATTCATTCTTTTCATGTCTTTCTTCAACTTTTCAACACGATATGTTCCCTGGTCTTCCATTTCACCTTCATTTCGGTTGAGTTAAATTTGAACTAATCGACTAGTTGAATCGTCAATGTGCATTTTTAAACGGAACATTTCATTTAAAATTGGCACTTCACTTGACATTATAATAAACTCTTATCGTGAATGGATAGTAGATGGGAGTGGAATCCAGAACGCAAGGTTTCGTCCTATGTAGAACTCGTATTTTAGCTAGATATACCTGCAACATCCCAAACTCATTGTTTACTCACTCTAAGACTTGAATTAAACTTCATCTCATTTCACTAGCTTGGGGGCTGTCTAGACTTGGCATCTAATTTGATAACGTAAAGATGTTTGGGGGGGACGGTACACCGTTCGAGTCCCAGGAAGAACATCAATGCCCAGAAGTGACAGCTGTATTCAACCGGAAGTGAGTCTCGAATAGAACAAAACTCTTGTCCTGAATATCCCAATGTCAGCCAGTGAGTAGTTTTCGCTTGACATTCTAGGCTCTTTTCAATGTGTGTGCATGAAATATGCTAATCAAATCATTTATATGCTTGGGATCTGTAATAACCGTAGAACGAATCGAGGCGGAGATGAAAATGAACAGGATCTAATGTATATTTGAACGATAGCTGGGATTGTGAAGAGTAAATGAACTAAGCTTGCTACTTGATGCGGAAGGATGTGAAAAATGGCGTACTCATTGATGATCTGTTGTGGACAAGTGACTGAGTACCTTCAGCTAGAGTATATCTACTAAAACTAATGAGTTTAGCATCGATTTCACAGTTTATTTGAAATTTTAAAGAAATCGATACTCATCTTCACATCAAAACACGAAAGATACATTTTGTTGATTAAAGTTTTCGAGCATAAAACCCAGATTCAGAATATTTCGTTCGGTAGCATGTGAACCGAGAAGGTGTAAATGCAATTATTTGAAAATATTGGTCAATTTGCAAAAAATAGTAGGGTCTTCTTGAATACTGGATCCCAAAAAGTTTCAAAATCATGTTACGTGTTTTAGGCGGAGACTTGTAAAACGACGGACACTATCGTCCAGAAGATGCAGGTTTCTATCAACAGTTGTCTACACAAGACACTGCAGATCCATTGGCTAGACACCATCAGCAACAACCTACTACGGCAGAAAATAAACCAGATTCCAGTAGATGAAGAAGTTAGAAAGAAGCACAGGAAATGGATTGCACACTCAAGTGAAGCCTTCACTTGTAATCCCCAAGGCTAAACGGAAAATGGAAGATCAAAGAACATAATACATCGAGAACTTGAAGCAGATATGAAAACAAAATGAACAGCAATCAAGTATAACTGGTAAGGAAGTCTCGAGATAGGGTGGGTCGATAAATGCTGATTGGCAGCCTATAGTCGATTTGGGGGTAACAGGTGTAAGTAAGTACAAACTTTGGCTACTCATTATTATTGATAGCCAAAGAAACGCTTTTGAGATACGCTTTCCGACTAATCTGACCATTTTTAATATCAATCAAGTCACCAGTAACCATTGGATTCACCATTAGTATCAACTTCATTCACAAATTTCCAAAAATTTGGATGCTTAGTAGCAAGTATTTGATCTTTATTTCAGGTAGCCAGTAAATTCCGAGTAGATTCTTCAGTGTGAAATGTATGACACTTGATGTAATTTTAATCGATAGACATAGTTTTCTCTGCTCTAAGCAGTAATTCGTCAACATGAAATTACGAGTATTGGTTGGTAGTCTAGTTGAATAACCAGTCTAAATGTATCTTAACAGTAAAATATTTTAGGAAATTTACTTCGTTCTATTTGTTTCAACGAATCAATTGTTTATGAATCTCACAATCTATTCAGTCACGTATCTGGCAACTCTACGGACTGTCTGTCGCTTTACCATGTAGAAAAACTGACAGTTCGACATGGCTGACATTGTGTTGATAAAAACAAGAAAATGTTTTGAGTTATTCTGTACTGTGAATTCCAATATTGTACTAAACATACAATGTTGAATAAAGCCATTATTGTTACAAAGATAGATGTTACGGTGTACTTTGCAGTTTTCGATCAACACATATCCCAAATGTTCGTGAATAGCTAACCCGTGCTCAGTACAACTTTCTTTTTAGGCAAGTTGCATTCAAATGACAATCAACCGTGCATGAATTCATCTACCCGAATCAATACACTTATATATTACTTACTTACTTACGCCTGTTACCCTCAATGGAGCATAGGCCACCTACCAGTTTTCTCCAACCAACACTGACCTGGGCTTCCCTCTCCAGTTCTGTCCAATCTTTGTTCATTCTTCTCATATCATTCTCTATTTCTCGGCGTAATGTGTTCCTTGGTCTTCCTCTTTTCCTTTTGCCTTTAGGGTTCCATGTCATGGCTTGTCTTGTGACGCAGTTAGGTGCTTTTCGTAGTGTGTGTCTTATCTACACTTTTATATGTGGATAAGAGATGAAGAGACGGTAACCATTGACGAGGGTCATTACTTCACCGAAATTTTAGAAAATCAGACTTGTATTGATTCGTTTTCAATGATTTTCTTCTCACTTTTTCCTTGAAACATTTCATTCAATGGAAACTAAAAATATTCAACTGTTAATTGGAATGAACCCAGTATTAAAAAACATTACGTTTACTTGATATATGTATATACATATATGAACCACCCAGCCAGTTATTCATTTTTATATGAAATAAATAGAGTGAGTGAGTTAGTGAGTAATAGTCGGTCATTTCTTTTCAGAGAGTGCAAATGACAGATAAGAACGAATACTACTAACTACATTGATAGTGAAATCTTCATTTCTCACTGGTTAAATCTCATGATACATTTTAAGCGGTTTGTTAAAATGTGTAAATATACGTGTGATCAGTACATTATTGAACAATTGAATTCAACTGAAAGTGGGAATATAAACATGATTTATGAGATTCGAACAACCTACCAGGATAAATGTTTGTAATGGTCTTGATAAATTTGAATATTGTAATTTTGTATAACTTATAAACTGTAAGTATGTTGAATAAAATTTGTTTTGTTTGACTGATTGAAAATTCATTTGCAAATTTTAGATACTTAAAAATGTGAAATTGGCACGCATCTCATAAATTTTATTCTTAAATGAGAATCAGAAACTAAGTGGATAATGTGATGTTGTTTGAGGTAAACGGTACAAGATTGGAGTCGTGAAGTGAATGGCAACTCTGAGATGTGATTGATACATCCATTTGAAGAGGAGGCATCGTGAATTCCACTGCTACTCAGTGTTCATCTCTGCTTAAAATATCATATTACTGAGTAATCGCACTTCTAATTAACAATGGTAAGATATAATCTTCCGATGCGAACGTATTGAACGTGATGAAATTTAATATGGAAACATGAACATGAATGTTTTATCAGTGTTGTAGCTTACTATCTTACCGTGATGTTGAACTTAATATTGATAGATTTAGTGGACATGATTGTACACTTCACCAATGACAAATCGGTGTGAAGAAAGTAATATCTTGATAAATTAATGAGAATCTACACTATTGAAACGAATCTTCTATCACTAAATGACTTAAGTCAGACAAGTAAAATGAGTCGTTATTCAATATGAGTTTTGTTGCAGACTGGAAATTCATAGCATTGCCCACATACACCAATATTAATCATGTTCACTCGAAGTTAGCTTGGTAAGAGCGCTCAAAGTTTTTTAACAATGTAATGAACGCTACAGTTCAGTTAAGTTGGGGCAGTTTCACATTCATTCTGATAGGATTGTATGTCAGTCGAGTAATTAATATCTCGAATTAACTGAAGTTAGAAGTGGGAATCAGTGAATATCAGCGCACTGTCACAAATCACATCATGCTTACCACTCATGAAACCTGAATGTGTATAGAGTGAAACTTTAAAAATATACATGTCATCTTCACTCAATAGTAGTGAATTCTCTAATTTTCGTAAGAATTAAAACACAAACAGATTCGTAAAAAGTTTATTATTTTTATTGAATTATTTCTGTATAACATGACAATCATAAATCATTGTTTAATATCAATAAATTAACCTTAAAATTTTTAATCAATTAGTTTCTGGGAGTTATTCAACCATTCATCTCAATTCACTCAATCAACGAGTGACGAGATCAAATTGAACGCTGTTCTTGATCACTTTTTCAAACAATGTTAACACTCATTCATATTTGCTAATTGTAACAACAAAAATGGTGACTATCATTTTTGCTAAACCTGTAGTTATTGATTTTTCAAGGAAAACTGTTATTAATCAAGTTTTAAGATAATTTGTTATCTTCAATGAAACATTAACGATGTGTGTCTAGTTTCAACCCCACTACATACGGTATATCAGTGGGAGAGTATAAGAGTAAACTCGTCGATGTGCTGTAACTGACATTTAGCAGAATTGATATATTCAAACTGTTAGATCAATGTATGGTGACAGATGTCTGTCGTGGATCAGAAAATATTTCATTATACTAAATGGGTGATCGAGTAGTTGATCATAAGACACACAAATAATCTCTTAGATTTCTGCCATCTCAGCTGCGTCACAAATGACGCAAGTTGGCGAAAGCCATTCGAGATGTCTGTATCCATGCTGAGATTTCTTCTGTCAACAGGCCGTCGGCACTGACGACACTATCTAGATAAGTGAAGTGGTCTACATGCTCGACTACTTCACTGCTTATCACCAGTACAGGTACTGATGCAATCTAGCTAAAGAAGCCTGTTGCTCTATTTGACACGATATCCTGACATTAAATGCTCCAACATGTAGTCTAAAACTGGGTTTCAGGGGACAGGGAACAAGGTTTCGTGAACTCAGGTCGTTTGCATTAGCTGTACGGGCTGATAAACAAATGTGAGAAGAGTTATTCGTGGAGATGTTAGGGGGTGTAGGATGGATTTAATTTTGACCACTTTGATCGCTTGTTCTGTTACGGGTATGAGGGCGGTTATAACTTCCCGGCTGCTTATAACATCGAAGGGTGTTTCTTGAGAAACCTGAAAACGATGGTAGATTAGCGTTCGTCTTAACGACCTGGGAGTGTGACCGCAGGGCCCAAGGGATAACTGCTTGAGGCCGGTCCCGCACGGCTTTTTTATGAATGGTTTTTTGAGTATTAGATCCACTCTTTTTAAAAGGCCTTACCGCTGGAGAAGAAATCCGTGAGGTAAGGTGAGGTGTGACATATTTAGAATCGACTTTTTCCAACTCTTCCTCCCTTGTAAGAAGGCAGCATCGCTGCAGATGCTGGTTGTCCGACGGAAACACCCTACTGCTGTCACAACCCTCCATCACAGTCAGCAGTACGACTTCGCCCTCAGACCTTTGGTAGCTGCTTTTAGTCTCCTCGTTCTTCAATCGACCTGCGTGGCATGGTAGAACCTTCAGGAACATATGTTCCAGCCAATATAGCTCGGTCATCACGATAAGCAAGCCCGACCACCACGTCAAGATAACAGCTACCGCCGGTAATATATATATATATATATATATATATATATATATATCAAAGTTCTTCTTATGATAGTTGTGGAAGTATTACTTCACCTAATAATTATCATCTCACATACTCAACAATGTCATATTCCTTGTACTTAGTAATTATTGAATTCCATTGAAAATAGGCAGTTTTAATATTTCGAGGTCAGAAATATGTAACACTAAATGTCAACTCACTGTAATAAATATATCCCACTCATCATGAAATCTCAAGTTTGCTGACTTGATTCCAGAAAGTTAATTATTTTACTGCACTATAAACACACTCTCAAACAAACACAAAGTGGTTATCTATACTTTTCAATGATTGTCCAACTGAAATTCATCTATCCTGTGGCATCTTATTCAAATAGAACAGTCTGCATATATCTCCCAACAATAATAACAACTTATATCCCTTTCATTCTGATCACCAGTGTCAGTATGCATATTCACTGTAACAAACACGCCATGTAATCTGAAAGTTGTTGGCTCGATCCCACAAACTTGTTTATCCACCAACACTCCTATATAAATCCTCAAACAAACAAGAATCAGTTAACTATTCTGCAATGGTCTTCAATAGGTGTCGAACTGAGATTCATCTATCTTATGGCATCCTATACAAATGGAACAGTCTCCACATATTTCCCAACATCAGTGACAACTACTACTACTACTGTGGTGTGAGCTACTTATAAGTAGTATATGACTCCAGTGAAAACGTAATGTCTGGCAGCAGAAGATGGGGGAAGATCAAGGAATGAAGAGTGGGAACACAATGGAATTTGTATGAAACGCATGAATAGTGACAATGGATTGATGTTTTGCAACAGGAACAGTCCAGTTCGATATGATGAACTGATATTTTGCAAATGAACGATTTACGATATGGTTTTCCGATTTTACTGAGTAACTCTGTAATTTTTTGTTAAATACAATCCGGTTGCCCCACCTGTGTTCTCGTTCACTGCAGACACCCTTACCGACGAAGACGGAAATCCTTGAGGTAGAGTAGACCTCTTCTAACCCTTCCGTCCTTCCTTGTGAGAAGGCAGCACCGCTGCAGATGCTGGTTGTCCAAAGGAAACAGCTTACTGCTGTCACACCCCTCCACAGTCAGTCAGATGTACGACTTCGACCTCAGATCTTGGGTAGCTGCTTTTAGTCTCATCGTTCTCCAATCGACCTGCCTGGCATGGCAGAACCTTCAGGAACATATGTTCCAGCTAATATAGCTCGGTTTGATCATTACGATAGTCAAGCCTGACCACCACGTCAAGATAACAGTTACGGTCGGTCTCAAAGAAACATGAAATGGTTATCGATACTTTTCGAAGTTTGTCTAACTGAAATTCCTCTGTCCTGTGGCATCCTATTCAAATAGAACAGTCTCCATATATCTCCCAACAATAATAACAACTTATATCCCTTTCATTCTCATCACCATTTCAACTTGAACTAAAACACTGACAGTATGCATATTCATTGTAACAAACTCACCATGAAATCTAAAAGCTTGTGGCTCGATTCCACAAAGTTGTTTATCCACCGATACTCCTATCTAAATCCTCAAACAAACAAGAATCGGTTAAATATTCTTCTTCGTGTTCAATAGGTGTCTAACTGAGATTCATCTGTCCGATGGCATCCCATTCAAATGAAACAGTCTCCACATATTTCCCAACATCGATGACAACAACTACTACTACTGTAGTGAACGAGAACACAGGTGGGGCAACCGAATGGTATTTAACGAAAATTACAGAGTTACTCAGTAAAATAGGAAAACCATATCGTAAATCGTTCATTTGCAAAATATCAGTTCATCATATCAAACTTGACTGTTCCTGTTGCGAAACATCAATCCATTGTCACTATTCATGCTATTTCATACAAATTGCATTGTGTTCCGAACTCTTCCTTTCTTGATCTTCCCCCCATCTTCTGCTGACAGACATTATGTTGACACTCACGTCATCTACTACTTATAAGTAGCGCGCACCACACTGCTACTACTTACATACCTTTCATTCTCATCACCATCATCATTTCAACCTGGTCTAAAACACTGACAGTATGCGAGTATGTAAGACAGGCTTTGAATGTTTCCAAATGCAT
The DNA here is from genome assembly GCA_944470395.2 of Schistosoma turkestanicum. NCBI lineage: Eukaryota > Metazoa > Platyhelminthes > Trematoda > Strigeidida > Schistosomatidae > Schistosoma > Schistosoma turkestanicum. The sequence goes on along the minus strand of OX103972.1, from coordinate 570,857 downwards.
TGCAGATCGATAATATCTCATCCATCCAATATATATATATATATATATATATATATATATATATATATATATATATTTATCATCACTCATCCAATTTTGCAAGCATTTCTAATATAACATGAACATCTCCCCTCCTCAATCAATCAATCAATCAGTTGTACAATTATTATTATTATCTTATTTTATCTAATTAGATTTTTGGTTGAGATTGAATTTTTTCAGTAGAAAAATCTATTTTGTTTTGAAAAAACGAAGTAGAGTTTGGTATAAATACACTTTTATTTGTTGATTAGAAAAAATTCTACTTTATATCAATCGAATAAGTTGGAAAATAAATAAAAATTTGTTAGGCAGAAAAAAAATATTCAATTCATTTTACACACACTATGAATGATACTGACTACGTTTTATTTTTAAATAAAATGAAAATAAAATTTACGATCTTGATTACAGACTACTGAAACAATTTAGTAAGTAGTGTTGATAGTGGAATATTGTTTTCTTGACATTTCGTGACTTAGTGTATATCATTCTTCCAGAGAATAGAGATAAAAAATTCTACTCATTTGGATTATATATATACATATATATATATATATATATATATATACATATATATGAATGAAATTATCAATCAGCACTTGTTAGACCACCACTCCACTGGTCACGTCTTCTCAGTAGAACACCGAGAATTTCCTCACGAAGATAGTCATTAGTGAGCACATATTAAGATATTTTTAATGAAAGACAAATGGTGGGGTCGCGCAAAATCCCTAGATCAATCAGAGTTAGACACTAACACCGTTGGATGTCGGCCCAGTGGTTAGGCGTTCGTGCACAATCCGAAGATCCTGGGTTCGAGTTCTGCGAGGTGCAGGATTTGTCGAAGCGCACTGCTGATGAGTTACATACCAGAACGAAACGGCCGTCCAGTGCTTCCAGGTTTCTAATGGTGTTCTAGTAATGATTGATTGATGATTTCAAATGTATAAAAACATTTAATCTCAATAACTCTGATTGAAAATATGTATAAATATGTGTGTGATTGCTAACAATCTATTCAGTGTTCTTTTATTTCGCCGAAATTATCAAGCCAATCGTTGGTAATGATATATGGATTGAGTCCCAGTAGCTGTCTAATATGCATATGTATACACATATATTTCAGTGAGTCACTGGTTAGCATCAGTTTACTTATTTCAAAATGATTTTTCAATAGAAAATTGCATCTATTTTTCGCTTTCACGTTATGCTCGTCAACCGGTATGCTTGAAACTATTACAGGTTCAAGTTAGTCGATAAACCAGAACGAGACAATGAACAAGCGTCGAGGTAGGCGACTCTGATCCGCTGATCCAAGGGCACTAACAAGAAGTCTTGATATAGCGTAGAAATTGTATTCTACAAACACCTAACAAGCACAATCAATCAAAGCACACGAATCGCGTTTATTTATACATCATCGAAACGTCCTTCAGACAGTCACAAAAATAGCACACTAAAATACGCAGCAACCAATCACGGCCAAGGATTTTCCTGATGGGAAATGAAATCTCATGGTCAACTGATCAGCCCATGAATAAAATCCAAAATAAAGGCATTTACGAAGGGAGTTCTGGGGATCTTACATCCCCAACAGTTTTCTCAAGCTCTAATCTGAATTTCTTATGACCTTCATCTTTCTCTCCACAAATTTATTTCACTGAATTATATTTCTTGAATAATATCCTCAAATCGTAATCCCTTTTTGATTACTGCTAATACTTCTACTATCTCTACCACTATGGGATTTGAATTGACAATTCAGTCTATGTGTACTAAGATAGTATGGCAACGTTGAACTGATGTAAGTTCTATGTTGTAGTTGACTGATTGACTATTTTAAGATTGGATTACACAACGACATATAGCAATGAACAACAGGATATATATTGTAATAGATAGTCTAAATAACTCCAAAACTATCGATCACACACCCGGATAAAGAAGGATGGTTGGGCAAGAGACGGACGATCCCATACCGTAAAATACTAACTCGCCAAAACACCTTAGTAAGTCTAATTAACATTTGTTGATCATTGAACGGAGATTAGTCTCAATATGTAGACGAATTCTACTTAACATACTAAAATGTGATTACTAGTCTTAATGGTTCGACATGCCATGTAATGTATCAAACAGTTAGACGTCTTAAGAAAAACTCGGTGGAGCGCTTTTTTCCCAGTCATGTATTTAGGAACTTTAATTCTGCCTAAAGCCCCCCTCTTGGTATTACTGCCTAATTCCAAGCCCTGAATAAAATGAGGAAGGTTGGACATGGGGTGATTAGCGACCACATCTAGTAGAAAATTAACTCGCTCGGAAAAAAACCCACTAACCCGTTTTCAATCTATAACCAAATTTACACAAAATAATATATAAATGCTTACAGTCAGTCAGTCAGTCAGATGCAACGTAGAACTTCGTACGTAAGTACATCAGTTTATGTCGCCATACCACATCAGCACAGAGATATAATTGTCGATTCAAATCCAATAGTAGAAGAGGTAGTAAAGGTATTAGGAGTAATCGAAGAGGTTGGGATTAGAAGATATTATTCAAGAAGAAGTATGATTCAATGAGAAAAGTTTAGCAAGACAAAACTAGAGGTGTTGAAGAATCCAGAAGATTAGGATTTCAGAGAGAACACAAAGCATACAAATGCACCGGCACCATTTCAAACGATTTTGAGCCATGTCATCATTCAAGGTATAAATGCTTACAGTATAACAAAAGCATTTTCTGATTAAAAAAAATAATGACATTTTATTTTTATTAGTCTAATGAAAAATACTATTCAAAGTAGAGAAGTACACAATAAGAGGAAAAAATTTACTCGAGCAACTCAAAAGAGATAAATAGAAAGAAGATTAAGGTTGAAATTCTATTTTATCCTTTCTTATAAATAAACAATGATTTTCATACAAGTTAACAACCATAAGAGTAGAAAAAAAATACTACTACAAATCAATATACTACTAACAATAATAATTAGTAGTACTATTAGTTACTGATGAATCAATCAGTAATAATGACGGAGAAGAGAGGATTTAATCGAAATAAACTGACATTTTCATCGATAAATAAGCAGTCAGGAATTTTGATAGAACAATATAAGAGGAGTAGGTTATTGATGTGAAATATCAGGAATTTACTATATACAGACAGACAGACAGATATAAACAGATATACATATAAATGATTACGTAACATTTGGTCATTCTTCACCGTTGCACCTCATCCGATGTTAACAATGTTCATGGTGTAGTAGTAGTAATAGCAGTAGTATAATTTGTTTCACATTGTTGTTCGACAAGCAATTCGGGTATTTCAGGATATGACAACGATTTAGGGAATGGTTGTTGAAGAACATGTTTTGTCTAAAATATAAAATTCCAACAACCAGAACAACAACAAAATTAACAAATAGATAATAAGTATAATTGAATTTTCGATCAATGTTCAAGATAATAATAAATTTGGCGCGATTTTTAATGTTAATGAATTGTAACGCATTCGAAACCGAACTAACTCTATCAACTCCTGGTTTCGTTTATCAGTGTGTCTTAATCTCATGCTGACTTTATTATATCTGGTTGTATGTAAATGCATTGTTCTATGTGCTTACTGAGTCGTCGGCTCATCTTTTTCTCCTGTTCTTTCTTCTTCTTCCAGATAATATCATACGCTGCTCCTCACACAGCCCCCTTCCCAGCACACAAGGTACCTTCGGGATAAACGAAAACCAACCAAAGACTGAAGTTACAGAATGGTGCGGAGTGGTGTTACATGTCATTTATAATCACTTGTTAGATCTTTACTGTAGTCGGTATGTAGCAAGTATATATCGACCTTCACGTCCAGTCCACTGACCTTCTTATTCCAAGACTTTGGAAAGCCAAATCAATCCATTCTGCACGAGTCAGTGTATTCATGTCATATCGCTTTTGACCTGATCAACTACTATTCACTTTTATCTTGATGGTTTCTATTGCAGTATGTGGGTGCACACCGCTTACTTAGCTTATCGTATTTCTAACTTATTGTTTACCTGACTATAATTACCTAATTATGATTCATTGCACTGAGTTCGCACTCTAGCATTCTTCACTTCGCTTCACTTTGCTTTCACGCGTTGTATTCTCTAGCTTTTAATCCATAGGGCAATGCGGAGCAACGTAAGGAGTCTTATGGTAGCCAGAAAACCAACGTTAGGTTCATACGCTATTTGTTCCATTAGGGTTTTTCGCAACTCCTCTAAATGGATTCTTTATTCTCACTAACTTAGATAAAGAAAGCGCCGAGCATTCACTTTTAGTAAACAATACTCCAGCCATCAGCAGTAGATAGTGAGTGTTCGGAGAAGGAGAGCAAACTCTTGACTACTTTATAAAAGAAACCATGAATTTTATGTGTACGACAGAAAAATCGACATAGATGAGCCCGTGCTGTGTATCTAATCTTAATAATATGTTATAATATCTCTCGCCCTTTTTATATTAAAGACTGAAGTTGATTATGCACAACGGATAAGCCCAAAACAAACACAATTCTGACAAATAAATCTGTTACATGTTGTTACCAATACTCCGCTAAAATATCTTCCTAACTAGTTCTTGTTGAATTCAACCAGTCATACACGTCAACTGGGACAATAAAAAGGTGCGAATAGCGAATGGAAAATTTACTCTAAGATCAGTTTATGTACAGGGAGAACGAGGGTATTCATAGAGTTATACATGATCTTGGGTTTGTCGAAATTTCTGGGAACCCTACTGAATATATGTGTTGTCAGTATAAGTAAACAGGCGCGATTATTAAGCATATATATTAACTAGCTCAAAGTCATATAGAATCGCTTGCGTAAAAAGCGGAACCCCAGCGGGAGCTCTTCTGAGGTTACAGACGATCTTAATCCCAGATAAAGGAGGACAGTTGAGGATGGAGTTGGCAACCACGTGGCGTTGAAAATCATATCGCTAAAACAACGCTAACCAGAACAAATGACTTTGACTATTTAAACTTTGCCCTGGGAGTAAGTAGGTCTTCCTTTGGAAGAATTATGAAACGTCATGATGAATTTCTTCAGAAGTCACGAGGCCGATGCCCCTTTTGAAAACCAGAGCAACCATTACTTCAGTTACATTGTGCGAGACCGGTTTAGTCATTCAAGCTGTTGTGGAAATGAAAAAATATAAGCTGTCAGTATTTGGAATCAATGCATAGAAAGCGGGCAGTATATCGAACTAAAAACCATCGGTCTCACGTACCAACGCTTAACTTCTTTATCAGTGAGCTGGACCAACGGCATTTATGTCCAACTGCAGTCAATCAATGCATTTACGGGTGAACCAAAAGTCCTGGGATAGCGAGGTTGTAGTAGCAGCGCGCTGCCGCTGATGAGACCCATGATACAACGAAACAACTATCTAGTGCCTCAAACTTTCCAGTAGTGGTCTAACACTAAACAGTTCATGATTTCATTCAGTAAGTTGAAAATATAGTCAGTCAGTCAGATGCAACGTAGAACTTCGTACGTAAGTACATCAGTTAACGTCGCCGTACAACATCAGCACAGAGATATAATTGTCAATTCAAATCCAATAGTAGAAGAGATAGGAAAGGTATTAGAAGTAATCGGAGAGGTTAGGATTAGAAGATATTATTCAACAAGTATGATTCAGTGGGGAATGTTTACAAAGTTGAAGAATGCAGAAGATTAGGATTTGAGAGAACACAAAGCATAAATGCACCGGCGTCATTACGAACGGTTTTGAGCCATGTCATTCGATTATTATTATTATCATCTCGCGGACCCCAAAGAGGTAGTCGATAACTACTGACATGGCTCATTCCACTAGTCAATGACTTCATGGATTTCTGACATGTTTTGGTTGAGCCGCCCCTAACTTTCTTCCAACCTACTCCTCCACTACAAAACATAGCTCGACGAGGCAGTCGGTGGTTAGGCATACGTAACACATGTCCCAACCACCTCAAATGATGAAGTTTCACCACTTCATCGATTGATCTGCCATCCTTGCCTAGTACTCGTTTCCTAACGACAGCATTACTTACTCGGTTGTCCCACGGTATACGAGCGATGCTTCGAAGACACCTATGATCGAAAACCAGTAACCGACGAATATCATCTACTCTCTCTGGCCATGTTTCACAGCCATAAAGTAAGACGGAGAGAACTACTGAGCAGTACACTCATCCTTTAGTCAGCTAACGGATATCTCGTCTATGCCATAAGTGACGCAGGTTGGCAAAAGCTAATCTAGCCTTCGTAATCCGTGCTGAGATTTCATCAGTCACCAGTCCATCAGCACTAGTGAGACTCACCACATAAGTGAAGCGGTCTACACGCTCGACTACTTCACTCCATCACTAGATCAGGTTCCGATTCAACCCAATCTTGAAACAACATTTTGCATTTCGAGGGGGAAAACCGCATTCCGAACATGCTTGCATTGTTGCTCAGGGTAGTCAGAAGACGCTGCATTTTGTCAGAGTCTTCACCTAGTAGAACTATGTCATCGGCATATTCTAAGTCAATAAGCGAGCCACCTGGTAGAAGGTCTATTCCTGAAAATTCAGGTGAGGATAAGGTTATTTCTAAGAGCATATCTATGATAAAATTAAACAGAAATGGAGAAAGTGGACATCCCTGACGGACACCACTTGATGTAGAGAATTCCGGTGACAGTTCGCCATAAGATCTCACTCGACCATTGGTGTTCGAGTAGAGAGCTTATATGAGGTTAATTTACTTCTTTGGTACACCTTTCAATGACAGACACTGCCACAGAACCTCACGATCAACAGAGTCAAATGCCGCTTTTAGGTCCAGGAAAACAACTATTGTAGGATCCTGTATGCGCGTTTCCGAGACGCAGCATACATCAATGGCACGAGATTCTAAAGTCCTAGCTAATGATGTCTGTTGCACTATTTGACACAATGTCCGTACATTAAATGTTCCAACATGTAGTCTAGAACGGGGTTTAAGAAGACCAGGAACGACGTTTCGTGAACTCATGTCTTCTGCATTAGCTGTGCACTGTGATAAATGAATGTGAGAAGAGTTAGTCGTGGAGATAAGAGAGGTACTAGGGGGTGTAGGAAGGATTTGATTTCGACCAATTTGGTCTCGCGTGCTGTTACGGGTATGAGGGCGGTTGACAATTCCCGGCTGCCCACAACGTGGAAGGTTGTTTCTTAAAGGACCAGGGTGCGTGACTGCAGAGCCCAAAGGACAACTGCTGGAGGCCGGTCACGCACGGCCTTTTTATGAAAGGTATTTTGAGGATTAGCTCCGTTCTTAAAGACCCTTAGTAGGCACCCTTACCAACGGAGACGGAAATCCGTGAGGTAAAGGTGAGGTGTGACATTTTTAGGGTCGAACTTTTCTAATCCTTCCTTCCTTGTGAGAAGGCAGCATCGCTGCAGATGCTGGTTGTCCGAGGGAAACAAAAACTTTACTGTTGTCACACCGCTCTACAGTCAGCAGTACGACTTCGCCCTCAGACCTTGGGTAGCTGCTTTTAGTCTCATCGTTCTCCGATCGACCAGCCTGGCATGGTAGGACCTGCAGGAACATAAGTTCCAGCCAGTATTACTCGGTTGGGTCATCACGATAGGCAAGCCCGACCACCACGTCAAGGTAGTAGCTACGGTCGGGACACTAATTGGTTAATGATTTCAATAAATAATTCGGAATTAAAGAACTCCAAAAAAAAATATTCATAACATCACACACAGACAAACAGTGATTGACATAATACAGTTGTAGTAGGCAGACAAACAAACAAAGAAATAATAATTTAACTACTTACTAAATCATAAGGCCAATAACTAATATATTTATGATCAGTTTCATTCATTTGTATTAACATTGGATCGGAATAAATCAATAAAATATCGTATAATGACTTGGAATGATTTGAAATTGAACAAGTAGTGGCCAATTGAAAACCTGACCATAATTCTGATGCATAAATTGGTGCAATCGGTGTTAACATAACGATGAGATCAGCTAATGCACGAAGATATAAGAAACTTGTTGGGCCTGGACCACCAACATGTAAAGAAGATTTCTGTAATTGTTAACACAACACAACACCAAAGAGAAGACAATGCGTCAAAAGAAGAAGGAGAAGAATAATTTATAATAAAGATGGTGAATATTATGAAAGAAACTTAGGACGTAATCCCATCTGACTGGTCTCAATCACTGATTGTTCCAATTGATAAGAAAGGACAAAAGTCTTCTTGTGACAATCACAGGGGAATGAGTCTAACTAATATAGTTTCTAAATTGTTAGCCTCCATTTTACTTAGACGCCTTACTAGTGCTCGTGAAGAGCAAAGTCGAGGAAACCAGGCTGGTTTTCCACCTGGACGTGGTTGTATAGACCACATTTTCACACTACCATAGGTCCTGGAACACAGACACACATTTAGGCGTCCTACAATAGTTGTTTTCCTGGACCTTAAGGCGGCATTTGACTCAGTGGATCGTGAGGTTCTGTGGCAGTGTCTGTCTGGGAAGTCGCATCAGTGCTGATGGGTTAGGGTTTTTTGCAGTGTAGGAGTCGGTTGAAAGAAAGCTAAGGGCGGCCAAACCAAAACATGGCAGCAATCCATGAAGTGATTGATGGACAAGTGGACTGAGCCATGTCGGTAGTTGTCGACTACCATTTTGGCGTCCACGAGATGATAATAATCGATGGTTAGAGACCCTGAACGACATGGCTCAAAACCATTTACAATGGCGCCGGTGCATTTATTCTTTGTGTTCTCTCAAATCCTAATCTTCTGGATTCTTCAGCCTCTCTAATTTTGACCTTCTAAACTTATCTCACTGAATCATACTTCTTGAATAATATCTTCTAATCCTAACCTCTCCGATTACTTCTTATACATTTACTACCTCTTCTGCTATTGGATTTAAATTGACAATTACATATCTCTGTGCTAATGTGGTATGGCAACATGAACTGATGTACTTACGTACAAAGTTCTACCTTGCATCTGACTGACTAACTGACTGTAAGAAACTTAACTCATCGTAGGAGTGTCTCGGGTGTGCTGTTTACGAGTATGATGGCGGATATCACTTCCCGGCTACCCATACATCGTGGAAGTGTATTTTTCTTAAGGAACCTCTACAGTCAACAGTACGACTTCACATTCAGACCTTGAGTTGCTAATTTTAGTCTAACCGTTTTCCAATCGACCTGCTTGGCATGGCAGGACTTCCAAAAACATAAGTTCCAGCCAATATAGCTCGGTTGGGTTTTCGTGATAGACAATCGCAACCACCATGTCAAGACAGCAGCTACAGTCGGGTATAGGAGTGTTACGTTGATGAACTATCTGCTCAATGAAACATATACAAGAATGTTATCTCGATTGAATTAAAATGGCCTATTTAGTTCAATTTTGAGATGCATGAGTCCGCGGTTGTGACTAAAAAGGTCTTCAGTTAGAGGTAAGAAGAATATTCGACCACTGAATAGGCTATCAGACGAGAGAGACAAAGAACATTAAACGACTGGAACACTATTCGATTTGTTGTTCATTCTTCTCATGTCTGTCACCAATGCTCGGCGTAATGTGTGTTTTGGTTTTACACTTTTCCTGTAGCCTTGAGGAATCTAAGTGAGGGGTTGTCTTGTAATTCAGTTGGACACTTTCGTTAGTGTATGTTCTATCCACTCCCAGAGCTTCTTCCTGAATTCATCCCCAGTTGTTCTCTGATTTGTTCTATCGGACATTAAGTTGTAGCTGACAGTGCGTAGATAACAGTTAATAAATACTTGTATCTTATAGATGATGACTTTCGTAGTTCTTCAAGTTTCGGCTCCATCAGTCAGTCAGTCATTCAGTCAGTTGCAACGTAGAACTTCGTACGTAAGTACATCAGTTCATGTTGCCATACCACATTAGCACAAAGACGCAAATGTCGAATCAAATACCATAGTGATAAAGATAGTAGAGGTATTAATAGTAATGAAGAAGACTAGGATTTGAAGATATTATTCAAGAAGTATAATTCAGTGAGATAAAGTTAGAAAAACAAAGGTAGGTGTGCTGACGAATCCAGAAGATTAGGATTTGAGAGAGCACAACGAATGGATGCACTTGCGCCATTGAAAACGATTTTGAGCCATGTCGTTGTTCAAGGTCTCTAACCATTGGTGATTTTCGTCTCGCGGACCCCAACCAGGTAGTCTACATCTACCAACATGACTCAGTCCACTAGTCAGCGACTTCATGCATTTCTACCATGTTTTGGTTTGGCCGCCCCTAGCTTTCTTCCAACCTATTCCTACACCACAAAACATAGCTTCCGCCCCATACAATAATTGTAAATGTTCATAATTCAAATGTATTTAGAAAATTACAATTAATACCCTAAATGATTAGTTTAGGGCAGAAAAATAGAATGCCGGGAGCAAATACGTTTAAGTTTAAAAATAATTTTGAAATAAAAACAGAAGATGACAACGAATCATCATACGATAACCGGTAGCTTAAAATTTAACCGGATACAATTAGGAACACTAATAAATCTGTACTATTGACATCATTTTTTAACGGTTTATTTAATACTTAACAGATATGATTTCTAACGAGTAAGTGGGGGTTTGATGAGACATGATGAAGTTGCTTAGTACAAAACTCCGAAAGATCTAACATAGAACATTAAGTAACTCTGTAGTAGTCTATACGTTATAAATTTATTTGCCTAGAATACCTGAAGATTCAAGGGCATAAACCTTTCCAGTTTTGGTAGGTGTCGACTACCTGGTTGTGGTTTGCGAGATGATAATAATCGATGGTTGGAGAATCTGAATGACATGGCTCAAAATCGTTTGCAATGGCACAGGTACATTCATTCTTTGTGTTCTCTCAAATCCTACTCTTCGGAGTTGCTCATCACCCCTACCTTTCACTTTCTAAACTTATCTCACTGAATTATACTTCTTCTTGAATAATATCTTCTAATCCTAACCTCTCCGTTCACTTCTAATACCTTTACTACCTCTACTACTATTGGATTTGAACTGACAGTTGAGTCTCTGCGCTAATGTGATATGGCAACATGAACTGATGTACTAACGTACGAAGTTCTACGTTGCATCTGACTGACTGTTTATAATAGAAGCTAGTCGTCGGACCGTCACTGCTACCTTGATGTAGTTGTCGGAGTTGGTTAACGTGTGATCACCCAACAGAGCTATATTGGCTGGAACATATGTTCCATGCCAGGTAGATCGATCGAAGAACCGTAAGAATAAAACCAGCAACTCAAGGTCTGAGGGCGAAGTCGTCAGTCAGTCAGTCAGATGCAACGTAGAACTTTGTACGTAAGTACATCAGTTCAGGTTGCCATGCCACATCGGCACAGAGAAGTAATTATCAATTCCAATCCAATAGTAGAAGAGGTAGTAAAGGTATTAGAAGCAATAGGAGAGGTTAGGATTAGAAGATATTATTCGAGAAGCATGAGTAAATGAGAAAAGTTTAGAAAGTCAAAACTAGAGGGTTTGAAGAATCCAGAAGATTAGGGTTTGAGAGAACACAAAGAATAAATGCACCGGCGCCATTGCGAACGATTTTGAGCCATGTCATTCAGGGTCTCTAACCATCGATCTCGCGGACCCCAACCAGGTAGTCGACAATTACCGACATGGCTCAGTCCACTTGTCGATGACTTCATGCATTTCTACCATGTTTTGGTCTGGCCGCCCCTAACTTTCTTCCAACCTACTCCTACACTACAAAATAAAGCTCTTCGAGGCAGTCGGTGGTTCGGCATACGCAACACATGTCCCAACAACCTCAACTGATGAAGTTTCACCACTGCATCGATTGATCTGCCATCCTTACCTAGTACTCGTTTCCTAACGACAGCACTGCTTACTCGGTTGTCCTACGGTACACGAGCAATGCTTCGAAGACACCTATGATCGAAAACAACTAACCTACGAATATCTTCTACTTCACTGGCCATGTTTCACAGCCATATAGGAGAACGGGGCGAACTGCTGCACAGTACACTCGTCCTTCGATTAGAGAACGGATATCACGCCTACGCCATAAGTGACGCAGGTTGGCAAAAGCCAATCGAGCCTTCTGTATCCGAGCTGAGATTTTGTCAGTCACCAGGCCATCGGCACTGATGAGACTCCCAAGATAAGTGAAGCGGTCTACACGTTCGACTACTTCACTCCCTATCACTAGTGCAGGTGCCGATGCAACCCAGTCTTGAAACAACATTTTGCATTTCGAGGGGGAAAACCGCATTCCGAACATGCTTGCATTGTTGCTCAGGGTAGTCAGAAGACGCTGCATTTTGTCAGAGTCTTCACCAAGTAGGACTATGTCATCGGTATATTCTAAGTCAATAGGCGAGCCACTTGGTAGAAGGTCTACTCCTGAAAATTCAGACGACGATAAGGTTATTTCTAGGAGCATGTCTATGATAAACTTAAACAAGAATGGAGAGAGTGGACATCCCTGACGGACACCACTTGAGGTAAAGAATTCCGGTGACAGTTCGCCATAAGCCCTCACTCGACCAGTGGTGTTCGAGTAGAGTGCTTGTACACGGTTAATGTACTTCTTTGGTACACCTTTCAATGACAGACACTGCCACAGAACATCACGATCCACTGAGTCAAATGCCGCCTTAAGGTCTAGGAAAACAACTATTGTAGGACGCCTAAATGTGTGTCTATGTTCCAGGACCTGTCTGAGTGTGAAGACGTGGTCTATACAGCCACGTCCAGGTCGAAAACCAGATTGGTTTTCTCGAGTCTGCTCTTCACGAGCTTTCGTTATGCGTCGAAGTATTATTGAGGCCAATATTTTAGATACTATATTAGTTAGACTTATTCCCCTGTGATTGTCACAAGAAGACTTTTGTCCTTTCTTATAGATTGGGACAATCAAGGGCGAAGTCGTACTATTGATAGACTTCAGAGACGTGAGAGATCAATAAGTTCTTTACCTCGGATAACCAGTATCTGCATCGAAGCTACCTTTTTCTCACAAGGAAGGAAGGGGTTCGAAAAGGTCGACCTTAAAAATGTCACACCTCACCTTATTCCACGGATTTCTGTCTTCGGTGGTAGGGCAATTCGAAGAGCGGAGCTTACACTTAACAAACTGCCCATGAAAAGGCTCTTTTGAACCATATCATGTCGGACCCCAACGTGGTAGTCTACACGTACTAACATGACTTAGTTCACTTGTCAGTGACTTCATGATTTTGTGCCATGTTTTGGTCTGGGCTGCTCCTAGCCTACCCCTACAGCGGGCATCATCGTTCGCCAAAGCAGTCGGTGGGTTGAGCTATGCTCATAACAAATTCTTTAATTCTGTGACAATTTTCCCGATTAAATTCAATGTAATCAAGTTTTTTTTTCAACTCGACAGTATTGAGAGAAAAGAAAGGAAACGTACACAAGTACAAATCACATCAAACTTACTCTAAGTAGCTCAGTCAATTCTTGAAGTCGAGCAATCGCAGAACTAATTACAAATGTATCATTGAGATATTCATTAACCTTAACAGAAAACAACAAAAAAATATGAGACAAAATGTTAAGGGGGTATTTACACTTGTTTTGAAAAATTGATATCGTCAAGAAAAATTGAGCAACATTAAAAATTTGAATAGTATTGACGGGATGGTTTGTATTGATGTGAAACACTTCAATAGTGTCTAGAGATGCCTTGGTACGGTTGAAAGGTAGGGGGAGTATGATCTCTCTGTCTCTCACACACACATACACACACACAAAATACTTTCACATGCACAAGCATGTGTCATCACTGACAGGGGAGGCCAACTTATTGGCTTTTCCTTGCTGAGATGTTATATTTTCAGTGGAAACTTAGTACTGGGGTTGATGAGTACAGGGAATTCACCGAGGCGAGTTGTAGTAGTACATGGGCTCTAGGATTGTGATGAAACACATGGCGTATGAACCTGGTGTTGTGCTGACCAGTTGCCGTTGTCTTGTAGATTAGACTAGTACATTGAAGACCTGGGTATTAGCCCTTTATAAAAACCGTCTGTTTCGGTCTGGGCACCTATTTAAGTGCTTCCTTATATTAATAATCGTGTTTGAATATTAAATTTAAAAACCACGATCCAATCAGTGATCAACAGCTTAAAACTTTCATTCTGAATGACAAAAACTACTCTTCAGTGCTTGTCGGTTTACAGTGAGTAATTGATCAAAGTCAGTTTGTGACTTATGAAAAAAACCTTAACAAAATACAACAATCTGTACAGATTCTTACAGTTTATTTATTAGTTAAAAGGAAAAATGTACGAAAAAGTTATTGCAAACAATTTTGAGCCATGATGTCATTCAAGGTCTCTAACCATCAGTTACTGATGTTTCACGGATCCCTACCTGGTAGTCTACATCTACTAACATGGCTCAGTCCAGTTATCTATGACTTAAGTGTTTTGTGTCATGTTTTGGTTTGGCCAGCCCTAGCTTTGTTCTAGTCTACCCTCCTTAATCACAAAACGTTTATCGTCCAGGAATTAGGCGGTTAGGCATACGTAACACACATTCCAACCAGGGGAGAGTCATTACATACGCCAGTCAACGACTAGACAAGAGCGAAACAAGGTATTCCACAACACGACGAGAAATGCTAGTAGCATTAGTAAAATTCTTACAGCACTTCCGTCATAATCTACTTGGTAGACCTTTTCGTGTGCGCAAGGACCACCGTGCATTGTCTCCAACATCTCAAAATGATACAAGTTTAGAAAGTCAAAACTAGAGGTGTTGAAGAATTCAGAAGATTAGGATTTGAGAGAATACAAAGAATAAATGCACCGGCGCCATTGCAAACGGTTTTGAGCTATGTCATTCAAGGTCTCTAACCATCGATTATTATCATCTCGCGGACCCCAACCAGGTAGTCGACAACTGCAGGGGGGTGTGACAGCAGTAACGTGTTTCCCTCGGACAACCAGCATCTGCAGCGATGCTGCCTTCTCACAAGGAAGGAAGTGTTAGAAGAGGTTGACCCTAAAAATGTCACACCTCAACCTACCTCACGGATTTCCGTCTCCGT
The DNA here is from genome assembly GCA_944470395.2 of Schistosoma turkestanicum. Classification (NCBI taxonomy): domain Eukaryota; kingdom Metazoa; phylum Platyhelminthes; class Trematoda; order Strigeidida; family Schistosomatidae; genus Schistosoma; species Schistosoma turkestanicum. The sequence goes on along the minus strand of OX103972.1, from coordinate 555,695 downwards.
CGGTAAGGACTGCCCACTTAAGGCTTTTAAAAAGACCGGAGCTATAGTATTTCAACTCGTTTTTTTTAAATTTTAACAGGGTTTTTTAAAATAACCAAAAAATTTCTTAAAATTTTCACAGCGTTTTTTAAAATTTTTTGTAATCCTTAGAATGTCAGAAATAAATAGAAAAAACAACTTGATTTCGAATGAGAAAAGAAAAAACCTTATAAAAAAAGTTATTGAAGATGGATACAGCGTCTAGGATGCGGCATTTGTTACAGATGTAAACTATCAGTCCGCTACAAATATTATAAGGTTGTATATATAAAAAGGAATCGCGAGTTGAGAAGAAAAAAACAGGAAAACCATCAAATAAGAAGATATGCGGTGATATTATCAATTTTGTTGAAGAATTGATAGAATTAAACCCGTTAATAACGATGGTAGAAATTCGAGAAAAAATAAAAAACATATTTTCTATAGGCCTTTCTCTTGAATCTATAAGAAGGATAATTTATAGACTTCAGATTACTTTGAAAAAGATTTCTTATACATCGGTCAATATAAATTGGGAATCCAGTAAAAAGAAACGCCAAATTTATGCTCAAAATTTAATGAACATTGAAGATACATTTATAAAAGTTTTTATAGATTAATCTTCTTTTAATTTGTACTTAAGAAGAAGATCTACAAGAGGAAAACCGGCAAGTGCCCTAGTTCCATCAAAGCGTGGAACCAATATAAGTTTAATATCGGCTATAACAGAAAATGAAGTTCTCTTTGCTAAAACATTTGTTGATTCGGTGAATTCAGATAAGTTCATTCAGTTTTTTGGTCATTTTAAAAAACGCTGTGAAAATTTTAAAAAATTTTTTGGTTATTTTAAAAAACCCTGTTAAAAGTTGAAGTACTATAATACTCAAAAAACCTTTCATAAAAAGGCCGTGCGTGACCGGCCTCAAGCAGTTGTCCCTTGGGCTCTGTAGTCACGCTTTCAGGTCGTTAAGACCAACACTAATCTACTTTTCTTTTCGGGTTCCTCAAGAAACACCGACAGTGTAAGCAGCTGGGAAGTGATAACCGCCCTCATACCCGTCACGATCAAATCCTTTCTACACCTATTAATATGTTTCTTCTCTCCACGACTAACTCTACTCACTTTCCTTTATCTCACTGCACCACTAATGGAAACGATGCAAGTTCACAAAAAATTATTCCTGGTCTCCTGAAACCCCATTCTAGACTACATGTTAGAGCATTCAATGTACGGACATAGTATCAAATAGGGCAACAGGCTTACTTAGCTAGGATATTAGAATCTCGCGCTATCGGTGTACGCTGCGTCTCGGAAACGCGCTTACAGGATCCTGATTTTGTGCATTGTGCTGTCTTTCTCCATTAATCGAATCAAAATTGAATCGAGTAGTAGCGCGTTCCAGTCACTTTAGTCATCTCTCCCTCATCCCAGGACCATCTAGTCATCATAACCAAACTCTAGCCACAAAGACACCACCAGGTAGACTTTTTTAACAACATTCTATCTTGTATCGCTTAATAAGCATGCAATGATTTAACAGCATTAAAACAAATAAACATTGACAATTGATCAGAATAGAATGAATATTTATTTAATAAAATAAACTTTTACCCGTTCTATAATTGATTGATGATATTTTGGAAAATTAGGTAAATGCATCAATAATGGATCGTGGAGGTTACATTTTAATTCAAATGATAAATTAGAATTTTGTGAATATTCAATCAATTGTTCAATTAAACGATTCATTTTATTCAACCAATTTTGAACACCTTGAATAACTAAAAATAATAAAGGAAAGTAAAGAAATTGTTGTTATAATTGTCAGATTAGATTATTATTATTATGGTAGGTATGATTGTCAGTAGTAGTTAAGGTTGTAGAAGTGCGCTACTGACAGGGTGTAGTGAGCCGTTTTACTGTGTGTTCTTATGCTTGATGATTAGCTCGTCTAGACAATTGTTAATAAATAGCGTCTGACGGTTTATAAATCAGAAGGTGAACTCGTAGTGTTGAATATGTTTATTTGGGGGACACACTACAAAGCGAAGTGGAGAAGCAATGTGGAGAAGGCTAATGAACCAACTCCTAGGATTACAACGCGAACGAATGGGCGAAGGGAGTGAATGAATAGACGAAGAGCGATAGAGAAGGCTAATGAGCCAACTCAAAGAGATAGAGTCAGATAGATATAAGACAGACATGCGACGAGCGAAATAGGCATGCACACACATGAATAAAAGCGACGAATGAGTGACAAGGTCAAATGACAAGTGGGACATGTCATGTGAGCTCCTCATACAAACCAGACAATAATAAGAACGAATGGTACATATAAATGGTTGCAATACAAATTATGGCTTGGTTAAATAAATTAATCGAAAGGGCTTAACCAAGTTAGATGTAAGCGAACTGGAGGCACTACAAAGGTTACCCTGGTACGCTTAAGATTGAGCACAGTGCACTTCTCAAAACACTCTCATATGGCCATCTGTATAAAAAGCCACCACAAGGGAATCATACTCTATGCGTTCTCATAGTGAGTGTGTTGGTAACGAAATAAAGAGGATGAAAACATGATATCCGATGGAGGTTTAGACTGGGTTGATGGGGTACAGAGAACCCACCGAGAGGAGTAGAATAGCCATCATTCCAAGAAAATGAAGAAAATAGACTCTAGCAACCTGATGGACTGAATGGAAAATAAACCTAGTGTTGGTCACCGACTACCACCATGGACCCGTACAACTAAAATCGTTTTACTACCTTGTGCTTACTACATCTGTACAGTAAAGGCTCAAGGACTAACCTAAGAAAGATGAACCACCTGTTTTGATTTGCACACCCAGGCAGTATACTATCCCACACATTATTTCCGATAATTTATGTGTTACATATATATTTAGATGCGCCTGTGAACAATTCCGCCTGGAGCTCTTCAGGGATTACTGTCGGTCCCAAGCCCAGATGAAGGAGGAGGGTCTGGCACGGAGTTATTGATCCCATCATAAATAAACCCAACTTGCTAATAAACGCTAACCAGCAAAATAATTCGCTGGTCGGCAGCCTATACTTCACTAGGGTTAAAAGGAGTAAGTAAATAAATAAGCCCCTATGTATCAAAGTTTATATATCTAAATAAATAATATAAATAAACTGTCTCATTACAAAGACGAAAACAGTTATTCTAACTAATGTAAGAAGCTTGAATAACTGAATTTCAAAACAAAAGGTTATGAATAATAAAAATGTTTGATATCATATGCAACTGTAAGTCTATCTCTCCCCACAGTTACACAAATTCGCCTCCCAATTGTCATTTTTTGTGTATATTACACTTTACTACTTAGTATTACATAGTAGTTTAAGTACGTTTTGAACAATATAGCTCCCAGGGTTTGTAAATTCAACTGTGATATTTTGGTTCATTTACTCTGCTTCGAACAGTATTCCATTCTCCCTCTATCTTCAGTTTTTCATATGACTTCATCGTTTGAGGTTATAATTACTTTGAACAGCTGGTTTGGGCAAAAGTTGTTTTTTTCAGTTAGAGCTTTGGAGATTTGTGTTTTTACACATTTGAAATCATCAATCAATCATTGTTAGACTACCATTAGAAACCTGGAAGCACTGGACGGCCATTTCGTCCTGATATGAGACTCAACACCAGTGCGTATCCACGACTCCTGCATCTCGCAGGACTCGAACCCAGGACCTTCAGCATTGTGCGCGAACGCCTAAACATCGTACCACTGGGCCAGCACCCAACGGTGTTAATGTCTAACTCTGATTGATCTAGGGATTTTGCGCGACCTCACCTATTTGTCTTTGGTAGTTACTGCCTACACCCGACAGGGTTGAACTCCATTGGTAACGTCTTCTCACTAGAACTCCGAGACTTTCGTCACGAAGCTAGTCACCACTAGTGAGCACATATTACGATATTTTCAGTTATAGCTTTGGAGATTTGTGTTTTCACACATTTTAAATCATCAGTCAATGATTGTTCGAATCCTGTGAGGTGCAGGAGTCGTGGATGCGCACTGCTTGCTGAGGAGTCCCATACCAGGACGAAACAGCTGTCCAGTGCTTCCAGGTTTCTAATGGTAGTCTAACAATGATTGATTGATGATTTCAAAAGTTGTTTTCTCGCGACGGGTACACTAAGAATGCACAAACTATACAGAATATTGCTTGAAGAGTATATTTCACATAATCGTATTACGAAATCATCAGATGAGCAGTAACTTTTAAAAACATACACCAACAATTAAAAAGTGTCATATTTCGCTACTCTCCAGCAACCATGCTCTAAACTTCATGTTACAGCTTCTAATGTCTGGACCGTATACCAAACAGGAGGAAAACAGGCTTCCTTAGCTAGGACTTTAGAATCTCAAGACATCGATGAATGCTGCGTCTTCGAAACGTGCACATACACACAGGTTCGAATAGCGTCATTCATTCGACTTTATTTTGTCCAGATAAATAACCAACTCGGTTTACAAGTTCCATGTAACTGGATGCCCTGATCCTGCTTTCCGTAGCCTCATTGGTGCAGAGTATTCCATGCGCCACAATCGAATAGTGTTACATTTGACGCAATTATTTCCTCTTAAACTAGAATTGACATACAAACGCAACTGAAAGCCGTAATTAACAAAACGCACACACATATATATCTGTATAACTCTTACCATCTTGTTCAGACCATTTTCTTGATCGATGTGGTCCAACATTAGTTAACATTGTGATACGTATTGTATCTAAACCATATTTTTCAATTAATTCCGTTGGATCAATTCCATTCAATTTAGATTTGCTCATTTTATCCCAATACATTTGTACTTGTGTTTGAGTGCCAATTTCATAATATTCAACTTTGTACAAAAAAAAACGTTAGATGAATGTTAAGTTAGATGAGAGATCAAAGTAGAATATAGAAATGATCAGTATTGTGATGGTTGTGTGTGAAGATTGTTGAATTCCATGGAAATTGTACACTGATCACTGTTAGACCAACACCATTTAGATACTTGGAAGCATTAGATTGCTGTTTCATCTTAGTATTAGTATTTCCCGACCGAAGCTGCTACCTTGACGTGGTGGTCGGGCTTTCCTATCGTCATGACCCAACCGAGCTATATTGGCTGGAACTCATGTTCCTGAAGCTTCTACCATGCCAGGCAGGTCGATTGGAGAGCGATGAGACTAAAATCAGCTACTCAAGGTCTGAGAACGAAGTCGTACTGCTGAATGTGATGGAGGGGTGTGACAGCAGTAAGGTGTTTCCCTCGGACAACCAGCATCTGCAGCGATGCTGCCTTCTCACAAGGAAGGAAGGGTTAGAAAAGGTCGACCCTAAAAATGTCACACCTCACCCTACCTCACGGATTTCCGTTTCCGTCAGTAAGGGTGCATGCCCACTAAGGGTTTCTAAGAGCGGAGCTAACACTCAAAAATCCTTTCATAAAAAGGCCGTAAGTGACCGACCTCAAGCAGTTGTCCCTTGGTCTCTGCGGTCACGCTCCAAGGTCTCCAAGACCAACACTATTCTATCTTCCTTTTCAGGTCCCTCAAGAAACAACCTTCCACGGTGTGGGCAGCCGGGAAGTGATAACCGCCCTCATATCCGTAACAGCACACGAGACCAAACTGTTCAAAATTAGTCAGTCAGTCAGCTAGGAAAGATTTTTTTATGACCGATTGGGTCTCGTGTGCTGTTACCGGTATGAGAGTGGATATCGTTTTCCGGTTGCCCACACTATGGAAGAGTATTTCTTGATGAGCCTAAAAATGAAATTGCATTAGCAAAACTCTTAGAGGCCTGAAAGCGTGACCAAAGAGCCCAAAGTACAACGGCATCAGGTCGGTAAGGAAATGAGTAAGTAAATAGATTACTCTAGTTTGAAGAAGTCTTAGTTTAAAACTCAGGACAAAACAGTAATTGTTCAGTACTATCTCAAAGTTTCAATAATACATACTGGTCAGTGTTAATTGAAGATAATGTAACCAAACTAGCAGAACAGACGAACTGTGGCCTAGAACACAATCGAATCTACAAGACACGTTTTATCAGATCTGGAACAAGTCAACAAGATGTAGCCCAACCACCACTAACTGCCTCGACGAGCCATGTTCTGTGGTGTAGATTGGCAGAAGGATAGGGGCAGCCAAACTAAAATGTGGCACAAATCCATAAAGACACTGATAAATGGACTGAAGTCATGTTGGCAAGTGTAGACTACCTTGGTTGGAGTTCGTAACACAATAGTAACCGACAATTAGAGACCTTGAACTATATGGCATAAAATCGTTTGCAAGGGCGCAGGTGCATTCACCTTTTGTCTTCTATCAAATTCTAATCTTCTGAATTTCGCATCACCTTCATCTTTCTCTTCTCAAATTTATATCACTTGAATAATTCTTTCGAACCTTAATCTCTCCGATTACTGCTAATACTTCTACTACCTCTGCTACCAAGGGATTTGAATTGACAATACAATCTCTCTGTGCGTTGGTGGGGTATGATGAGTTGAACTGATGTACGTACGTACAAATTTCTACGTTGTAGCTAACTGACTGACTAAATAAGATGTAAGTGTATTCAACTGTTGATATATTCACATATACCTCAAGCCTAGTACTTGTTGTCTCTTCTCAAACATCAACGTTTTATTCACTAAACCATTGAGTCCAGAAAATCATTCAATCGGTAGAGGGGTGGTTGAAGTCATAAACAGTAAGGAATTGAATTATTTACTTCCCGATAGTCTTGACTGGATTTCAATCATCTTTTATCAAGTATCCTAAGTGAATTGCCTTAATATAACTATCCTACATACATTCACACGCTCATCAGCGCTGATAGCCTGGTGACTGACGAAATCTCAGCACGGGTACCGAAAGCTCGACTGGCTTTCACCAATTTACGCCGTTTATGGCGTAGGCGAGATATCCCATTCGCTAACCAAAGGACGAGTGTACTGCGCAACAGTTCGCTCCGTTCTCCTATATGGATGCGAAACATGGCCGTTAAGAGTAGTAGATGTTCGTAGATTTGCAATGGCGCAAGTACATCCGTTCGTTGTGCTCTCTCAAATCCTAATCTTATGGATTCGTCAACACCTCTACCTTTGTCTTACTAACCTTATCTCACTAAATTATACTTCCTGTACTGCTGACTGTGGGTGGGTGTGAGAGCGGTAAGGTTTTTCTATCGGACAACCAGCATCTGCAGCGATGCTTCCTCCTCACAAATAAGGAAGGGTTAGAAAAGGTCGACCTTAAAAATGTCACACGTCATGGATTTCCGTCTCCGGCGGTAAAGGCTGCCCACTAAGGGCCTTAAAAGAATGGAGCTAACACTCAAAATACTTTTCATAAAAAGGCCGTGCGTGACCGGCCTCAAGCAACTGTCGCTAGGGCTCTGTGGTCACGCTTCCAGGTCTCGAAGACCGACACTAATCTACCTTTCTTTTCAGGTTCCTCAAGAAACACACTTCCACGGTGTGGGCAAACGGGAAGTGACATCCGCCCTCATACCCGTAACAGCACAAGAGACCTAATCGGTCACAAATAGATTCTTCCTACACTCCCTAACATTTCCCACAAAACCAGGGCTGACTGACTCTAAGGGACTATCGATAAGTACCGATGGATGGTTATCAATCAGTTTAACTTGTATGATACTAATGAGTCCGTAATACATAACAGTGATTCATTTGTGCCTTCAATGATATTTATTCCTTAAGGGTTTCAAGTTCCCTAATTCGCACACTGGACTGGATAATCTTCTCTGTTCAACAGACTCTTAGTTTTGTGCAATTGATTTTTGTTTCTATGTTCAGTTATTGAACACGAACATAAGTTAAGTGAGGTGTAGACAGACCAAAACATGGCACAAATCCATGAGGTCGCTGACAAACCGGACTGAGCGATGTTGGTAAGTGTAGACTACTTGGTTGTGGTCCGCGAGACAATAGTAACCGGCCGTTAAAGACCTTGAATGAAATGGCTGAAAATTGTTTGCAATGACGCAAATACACCCATTCTTTGTGTTCTATCAAGTCCTAATCCTAATTCCTCACCACCTTCATATTTCTCTGGATTATACTTCTTGAATAATTTTTTTGGGGCTCAGTATTTTCCATTAGTTCTAATACTTCTCTACATCTACCACTACGGGATTTGAATTGACAATTACATCTAAATGTGCAAATGTGGTATGGCTACCTGAACTGATGTACTTACGTACGAAGTTCTATGTTGCATCTGACTGAGTGAGTGTGTGAGTGAGAGAGTGACTGAGTGAGTGAATGAGTGAGTAAGTGAGTGAGTGAGAGAGTGACTGAGTGAGTGAGTAAGTAAATAAGTGAATGAATGAGAGAGAGGGATACACACACATACAAGACAATAATTCACCTTTTTTATCCAATGTATATTTTGTTTCAACACATTGTGTTGGAATAAAACGACCAGTCATTGGATCAATATACGTTTTACCCAATACTAAACCAACAGGAAGAAAACGTTTAAATGGTTCTCTACACGGTAATACATTGATATCATGCAAGAAATGTGCAATAAAACGTGCATAATACAAATGACGAACAGCTATAAAAAAAAGTAGAAAAGTAGAAAAGTAGACACAAATATTATTATTATTATTGATCATTGGGAATGTCTATAATGAGGAAGATAGAGAAAAAATGCTGATGAACAACACGTATTAGAGCTGTGAATAATCAAACATGATTTGATAATATTTCTAATGATTATGATGCTTAACCGCAGTAAAATGTCAATCTACACAACATAACACGATATGCAATAAACTATCTAGCATTTTCGATTTTACGCATACTTACTTACTTACTTACTTACGCCTGTTACCCACAATGGAGCATAGGCCGCCCACCAGTTTTCTCCAAACAACTCTGTCCTGGGCTTCCCTCTCCAGTTCTGTCCAATGTTTGTTCATCGCCCTCATATCTTTCTCAATTTCTCGGCGTAATGTATTCTTTGGCCTTCCTCTTTTCCTTTTGCATTGAGGGTTCCATGTGAGGGCTTGTCTTGTGACGCAGTTAGGTGCTTTCCGCAATGTGTGTCCTATACACTTCCATCGCTTCTTCCTCATTTCCTCCTCCACTCAAAGAATCTGGTTTGTTCTCTCCCACAGTTCGTTGTTGCTGATGGTGTCTGGCCAACGAATCCGAAGTATTTTGTGTAGACAACTGTTAATAAACACTTGTATCTTCTGGATGATGCCTTTCATAGTTCTTCAAGTTTCCGCTCCATACAGTAGAACTGTCTTCACATTTGTATTGAAAATCCTGATTTTGGTTTCGGTTAAAAGTTGTTTAGAATTCCAGATATATTTCAATTGTAGCAATGCAACCCTTGCTTTGCCAATCCGCGCCCCCATATCTGCATCGGATCCACCTCTCTCATCGATGATGCTGCCCAGATATGTAAAGGTGTTAACGTCCTACAAGGCATCCCCATCAAGAGTGATTTGGTTGGTGCATGTTGTGTTGCATCGGAGAATTTTGCTTTATCCTTTATGTATGTTGAGACCTACTGCTGCAGAGGCTGCTGCTACACTGGTCGTCTTCTCTTGCATTTGCTGTTGAGTGTGCGATAGAAGAGTCAGGTCGTCTTCGAAGTCCAAGTCGTCTAGCTGCGTCCTAACTGTCCAGTTGATACCGTGCTTCCCTCCAGACGTCGACGTCTTCATAATCCAGTCGATGACCAGGAGAAAGAGAAAGGGTGAGAGTAAGCAACCTTGCCTCACACCGGTCTTCACCTCAAAAGAGTCTGTTAGCTGTCCTCCGTGTACGATTTTGCAGTTGAATCCATCATAAGAATTCCGTATGATGTTAACTATTTTCTCAGACACACCGTAGTGTCGAAGAAGCCTCCACAGTGTTTTCCTATCCATGCTATCGAATGCTTTCTCGTAGTCGATGAAGTTGATGTACAGTGGCGAGTTCCATTCAATTGATTGTTCCACAATGATCCGTAATGTAGCAATTTGGTCAGTACACGATCGATCCTTACGAAATACAGCCTGTTGGTCTGGTAGTTGGGCGTCTACGAAGTCCTTCATTCTGTTTAACAATACTCTGTTGAAGACTTTGCCTGGTATTGAGAGAAGAGTGATGCCTCTGTAGTTCTCAAAATTGCTAAGATCGCCTTTCTTTGTTATTTTGATCAAGTATCCTTCTTTCCAATCTGATAGTACTTGTTCCTCATCCTAAATCTTCTTGAAGAGGATGTGAAATATTTTCGCTTCCACATCTGCTTTCATTTAATATGCCACCGGCTCAGTGGTCTAGAAGTTAAACATCCGGGCCCCAGACTGAAGAAACTGAGTTCGATTCCTGCAAGCGATGGTCATGTTCCGGCGGCACTGCTAATGAATCTCAGACTAGGACGAAACGACCGTTTAGTAGTTATGGGTTTCCAATGGTGGTCTAACAATGATCTCAGTCTTGAAATGTTATATCTGATTGATCCAGCCAATTAGTCAGTTGTGATCAAAATATGACAGCGATTAAACCACAGACTATGAAAGTGGATGATGAACTTTGGATTCCGTATGTAACATTAGTTGCTTGCTGAAAAATGACAACTAGTATAAAACCTAGATTCATAGTTTCCTAGGGGGGACCTAAAAATTAATGCGCTTGTAAGTGGATGGGGATACTGTCTAGGTGGTTTTCTTAGAAGACCAAACATCGAGCCTATGACCGCAGTGGAGAAACGTAAGTAGGTGCAATCTCATGATAGCAAATTACCGACAGTAGGTTCGTAAGCCACTAGTTTTGTCAACCTCTTGGAGCCCATGTGCACCACCGGTTAGGATACTGGTTTTCGATCATAGATGTCTGAGAAGCATTGCTCGTATATTGTGGGACAACCGAGTGAGCAACGCTGTTATTAGGAATCCGGTGCTAGGTGAGAATGGCAGATCAATAGATGAAGTATTGGGACTTCATCAGTTGAGGTGGTTGTGACATGTGTTTCGTATGCCTAACCACCAACTGCCTCGACGAGCTTTGTTTTGTAGTGTAGGAGTAGGTTGGAAGAAAGTTACGGGTGGCCAAACCAAAACATGGCAGAAATCTATGAAGACATTGACAAGTGGACTGAGTCATGTCGGTAGTTGTCGACTACCTGGTTGGGGTCCGCGAGACGATAGTCACCAATGGTTAGAAACCTTGAATGACATGGCTCAAAATCGTTTGCTATGGAGCAAGTACATCCATTCGTTTTGCTCTCTCAAATCCTAATCTTCTGGATTCTTCAACCCCTTTAGTTTTGTCTTTCTAAACTTATCTCACTGAATCATATTGCTTGAATAATATCTTCTAATCCTAACCTCTCCCATTACTTCTAATACCTTTACTACCTCTTCTACTAATATTGGATTTGAATTGACAATGGCGTCTCATTGCTGATGTGGTATGGCAACATGAACTGATGTACTTACGTACGAAGTTCTACGTTGCATCTGACTGACTGACTGCACCACTGGTTAGGGTTAGGGCTCTCCAACTCCCCTAGATGAATCCTCCATACTCATCAATCCGGTTAAAGTGCCGGATACTGGCATTCTTCTTCTACTTCTCAATTTCATAAACAACACCCCTGCTGCATGAGAAGACAGTGAGTAGGGTTTCCCTGTCAGTGGCTATATAATATATAATACGCATGACCATAGGAGAGCATTTTGAACGAGAGAGAGAGTGAACTACCTCCCCACCCCCAATCTCCCTAGCCGTAACAAACTATCTGCGGTTGGGGATGGATTGATGGTGGAAATGACATACAAAAATTCTTACCATGTTCTGCGCCACCAATGTATATATCCACAGGTAAACTATTCACTGCTTTGTTCCAATCACATATGGATTGAGTATTTTTCGAATCTAAATATCTTAAATAATACCATGAAGAATCAACAAATGTGTCGAGTGTATCAGTTTCACGATTCGCTGGATTACCACATCTAAAATGTTTTACGAAAAAAAAATTACACACATTCATACATCGGAATAAGTGAATTCATCTGCATTGAGAAAGCATGATATTAGTTTAGCTGTAAAAAAAATTTGCTGGCCCAGTGATTCAGAGGTTAGGCGTTCACTCGCAAGACCGAAGGTCCTGGGTTCAAATCCTGCGAAGTGCAGGAGTCGTGGATGCGCACTGCCACTGATGAGTCCCATACACGGACGAAACAGCCGTCCAGTGCTTCCACGTTTCGAATGGTGGTCTAAGAATGATTGATTGATGGTTTCAAATGTGTAAAAACACTAATCTCTATAACTATAATTGAAAATAAAGTAGATCTCGTGTATTGTTACAGTTATGAGGATTGCCTACACTATGGAAGCGTATTTTTCTTGAGGAACCTAAAAAGTAAATTTGATTAGTGTTGGTCTTAACGACTTGAGAGAGTGACTGCAGACTTTAACGACTAAAACGCTCGAGGTTGGTTATGTAAATGTATTAATTAATTTAATTACACCTATAACCCCCCCTCCCAAATGAAGCATAGGCCATCGACCGGAATTCTCCAACCCACTCTGTCCCGGGGCTTCCTTTTCCAGTTCTGTCCAGTTTCGGTTCATTCTTGTCATATCTTTCTCTATTTCTCGGCGTAATGTGTTCCTTAGCCTTCCTCTTTTCCTTTGACCTTGAGGGTCCCAAGTGAGGACTTGTCTTGAGACGCAGTTGATTACTTTCTTCAATGTATGCTCCATCCACTTTGAGCGTTTCCTCCTTATAGTGTCTGGCCAACGGATCCAAAATATTTTGCGTAGACAACTACTAAGAAACACTTGTATCCTCTGGATGATGGCTACAAGTTTCTGCCACATGAATTAAAACGTTTTCAACATTTGTATTGAAAATTGTGACCATCTTTAGAAATCTGAAAGCACTGGAAGGCTATTTCGTCTTAATATAAGGCTCATTAACGACAGGCATCCATTTCAGATGGGAATCGAACCCAGGACCTTAGATCTTGTAGTATTATGTACTAACATGTCGAGGGAACATGACTTGTCCCCCCAACCTTTGTATAAAATAATTTATCGATTCTTTTCCAGTTATTTACACATTTTTCAACCTTGTCAATTATTCACTAATAACCCTGACTGTTTTCACTTGAAAGCGTGTGTACATTGTTTGCTTTGCTTATCACAAGTCTAGCGTATTGTTTTCTGACTATAAATACTTAGTCACGCCTCGTCATATTGAGTTGACTCAGTCGCCTTCTCTACTTCTCTTCGTTCTGGCTCTCCCAATTTTTTGTTTATCTACGTGATCGATTGCATGAAATAATCTCATTCAACTGATAACGCAATCACATAAAAACAGGCTTAGCGATTCAAGGCCACTAAATGCATACGCGTGAACGCTCAAACTATAGATCACTGTGTGGTGCTTTTATGGGTTCTGGTTGTCAAAAAGGGGATCGGCCTTAAGACTTCTGAAGGAACTTGGCTCTCATCATGAGACGTCATAATTCCTCTAAATGAAGACCTTCTAACTCCTAGAGCAGAGTTGATATAGTTTGAATTATTATTTCTTGTTAGCGTTTTTTTGGCAAGTTAGATTTTTCCGAGATGAGGGGTCGCCAACCCCAATCTTAACCATCCTCCTTTATCCGGGCTTGGGACCGGTAGTAGCCCCGGAAGGGTCTACAGGCGGAGTTATAGATCACTGAGTCAACATTCAATCGTGTTAATGTCTAGCTTTAATCAATCTGTGATCTTGAACAACCTTCATTTTTGATAAGTTGTTGATGGATGATTATCGGCCTTAGTTTAATTTCTATGATTAAAACATTTACTTACTTAGGACAAGTTGTTTTACGCCACGATTCATTATGTTTCAATGGTTCATCACCACGTTTTAATGAACTTTCTAATGGAGGTAAAAGTACAGGGAGTTGATCTTCCGGAACTGGTACTGCCTATACAAACAAAATGGAGAATATGAGAAGTTGCAATGAATGATAGGCTATGTGGATAGAGATTGCTGAATTTGATTAAAATTATGAGTCGATTAATATGATCTAACTCTATAATGACAATTATCATGTGTTTACTGGTTGCTAACTTTGTAAGAGAATTCACAGAGTTCTAGTGGGCAACTGACAGAAGGATTTGATTTTGACCAATTTGGTCTCTTGTGCTGTTACCGGTATGAGGGTGGTTGTCACTTCCTGGCTGCCCACACCGTAGAAGGTTGTTTCTTGAGGGACCTGGAAAGGAAGGTAGATTAGTATTGGCCTTAGAGACCTGGGAGCGTGACCGAAGAGTCCTAAGGGACAACTGCTTGAGGCCGGTCACGTACGACCATTTTATGAAAAGTTTTTTCAGTATTGGCTCCGCTCTTAAAAGCCCTTAGTGGGCACCGTGAGGTAGGATGAGGTGTGACATTTTTAGGGTCAACCTTTTCTAACCCTTCTTTCCTTGTCACAAGGCAGCATCGCTGCAGATGCTGGTTGTCCGAGAGAAACACCTTACTGCTGTTACACCCCTGCATTACAGTCAGTCAGCAGTACGAATTCGCCCTCAGACCTTGAGTAGCTGATTTTGGTCTCATCGTTCTCCAATCGACCTTCCTGACATGGTAGATCCTACAGGAACATATGTTTCAGCCAATATAGCTCGTTTGGGTCATGAAGTGCAAGGTAGAGGTTACGGTCGGGAGTGGGCAACTGTGATCAGTAGAGATCAACTGTGTCAGATGTGAGGTAGTTATCCGCCAAACACAATGGATGATGTCGTGCAATATCAGGCATTGAACGAAGTTACACCTTTACACCACCTGATGTCAGCGGGTTCAGTGGTCAATAGGTTAGGTTCTGAATTCAATTCCCACTCATGCGGTCGTTGATACACACACTGCGGATGAGTCCCATTCAAGAAGGGACGGCCTTCCAATACTAGCAAAATTCCATGTTAGTAGGTATAGGCTACCTAATTAGGGTTTGCATGCTTGTATTCTTTTCATCCTCATGTCTGCCCGACAAGAACGATTACCTGAAAGAAAAACTCATCCAGTCGAATCCTTATTTGGCTTGTTATTACCACCGTCGCATAGACGGGCTTCGTCTGAGTACGATCTACAGAAACTAAAGGGGAGATTTATATCATAGCTCGCGAGCCACTAAAGTACTGAGTTCAACTCTGAATCTTACACAGCCACTAAATAATCGTAACCGGGTGGTTAGAGACTTCAAATCACACAGCTCAAAATCGTTTGCAATGACGCTGATGCATCCATTTATTTATGTTCTCTCAAATCCTAATCCTCTGAATTCCTCATCACTTTTAGCTTTGGCTTTTTAAGTCTATGTTACTAGATTCTACTTCTTGAATAATATCCTTGAACTCGAATCTTTCCGATTACTGCTAATGCTTTTACTACCTCTACTACTATGGGATTTGAATTGACAATTGCATATCCCTGTGCTAATGTGGTATATACAACTTGAAAAGATGTACGTACATACGTACAAAGTTCTACATTGTAGCTGACTGACTGAAATGTGATTGTAACGATGTTGATGAAACACAGACAGAATTTTAAACTAAATAATACGTAACAATAATAATATCTAAATGCCTTACCCCACATAAATCACAATGAATAATTGGTATAGGTGTGCCCCAATAACGTTGTCTAGAAATTAACCAATCTGTACGATTATTATTACATCGATAACCACCACGTCCACTAATCTAAAAAGAACATTTAATACAAATTCTAAGTAATTATAAATACAATTATTTATTCAGCTAAGAAAAGTATATACAGGCTAAAATCAGTGAATATGAACTTGAGTGAATTTCTCCAACAGTGGCGTAGAGAATGTCACATTTAACATTTGTCTCTGATAGGTGGTGTATGTGAGCATAGGTAGGTGAAATGTACGAGGATCATTCAAATTGTTGCGTAAAATGAAAAGAAACACGTTCGAATAGTCAAGTAAGACGCATTAGATGCAAGATGGATAGAAAAGATTATTTTTATTAGGGCGGTGTGTTGTTTGTACACTGGTCAGGAGCAAAAATGTGCTTTGCATGCACACATGGTATGTAATCGACTATGAGTCATAGTTGGTTAAGTAATAGTGAAAGTAGAACTCAAACAGACAACTTACTAGACGAAAATTCACACTCATAACACTTTAGTCGGTAGCCTGAAGACCGGTATCAGACAATGCTGCTAATTCTTACCCTTTCTCGTTCTCCTGGTGATCGACTAGATTATGAAGACGTCAAAATCTCAAGGAAAAAACACGGAATGGAGCGAACAGCTGGGCTGCAACTGGATGATCTGGACTTTACAGACGATCTAGCTCTCCTATTGCACACAGAACAAAGAATGCAGAAGAAGATGGCCAGAGTAACAGCAACCTGTGAAGCAGTAGGTCTCAACATACACAAAAGAAGCAAGAACCTTAGATACAACACACTATGCACCGACCAAATTATACTTGACAGAGAAAGTTTGGAACATGTGGAAACCTTTACATATCTGGGTAGTATCATTCATAAGCAAGGTGGATCTGATATAGATGTGAAGGAGCAGATTGGCAGAACAAAGTCAGGCAGATCTTCAAGTGAAGAACATCTGCAACTCAAAACAACTACCAACCAACGCCAAAATCACACTTTTCAACACAAAAGTCAAGACAGGTCTACTGTACGGGGAGGAAACGTGGAGAACCATGAAAGCCATTATCTGGAAGATACAGCTGTTTATTAACGGTCGTCTACGAAAAAACACTGAGGGTCAGTTGGCCAGATGCCATCAGTATTAACTTACTGTAGAGTAAAGAATAAACCAGATTCCAGATGAGGACGAAGAGAAGGAAAACAAGGAACCCATTGAACTGAGAATTGGAACCAGGCATGAAAAGGATGAACAACAAACCACAGGGCAATGTTTAGAGAAAAAGTTGGATGGTAGTCGGTGATCGACAATACGTTCATAAGTTATTTGTTTCCTCATGATCTTGGGGCTGATATGTACTAGTGGTTTAGAATGAGGTGAACCCTCTGTGTCAATAAACTTGGTTTATTCCCTCGTCGGATATTCACTTTTCCTCCTCTCAGTTTCATAAACAACACTGAACTGTCTTAAACCTCGGCTGTACCAGGGTATTTTAGGGTCTTTTAATAACGATTATTTACTTGAGATTTATGAGCCTTATTTAATCGGTGAATTTGATCTAGTTGAGTAAAGTATTTTGTGTGATAAATTAGTTTGTTGGTTTGCTCAAAAGAATCTAACTTTCAAACAATTGACCATAGATTGGATTCCAATACTATTTAGTTTGAGCGACTATAAACAAATATCAGCCAATATCAAATTCAGAATTTCCAAAAAAAATTTCAAGACAGTAGTTCTACTGTATGGAGCGGAAACTTGGAAAACTATAAAAGCCATCATCCAGAAGATACAACTGTTTATTAACAGTTGTCTATGCAAAATACTTCCGATTTGTGGCCAGACACCACATCAGCAACAACCCAATGTGTGAGAGAACAAATCAGATTTCAGCGGAAGAGGAAATCGCAAAGGAGCGATGGAAGTCGATGGGACGCACATTGAGGAAAGTACCAAACAAGCCCTCAATTGGAACCATCAAGGTCAAAGGAAAAGAGGCGGATAAAGAAACACATTATGTCGAGAATAGAGAAAGGCATGAGAAGAATCAACAGAAACTGAACAGAACTGGAGAGGGAAGCTCGGGACAAATCAGGTTGGAAAGTACTGTTCGGCAGCCTATGCTCCATTGGGGGTAACAGGCAAAAGTCATTAAAGTAACCAAATAGTATTAATCATCAGATTTAATATAGACACACAATTTAATTTGAATCCTAATTCATAGTTGTATATTAAATAAGCAGAAAAATACGGTAAAGTTTAATTCTATAGTAAAGATTTTGACCTTTATAATAAATGACCTTGAGGGAAAATTCTTATCTCTTTTGCAGCCAATCAGAAAATAGAAAATACGAACCAATTGTTTTTCGAATTATTTATAACATATTTTTAAGTCTTTTTGCGAACATTTTTATCCAAAATCAAGTGCTGTTGTTTTTGTTAATTCTAGTTTGAACAAAAATGTAGAAAGAAATAAATCACTTCATCTCATGAAGATTTAGTTACATATGATTGAAGTTAGGATTCATAAAAATGAATGATTTTCCTAGTAATTCAATATTTTGCGATCGTCAATTTCCTGTTTTTGGGCATAATGTATATACATATATTTACCATGACCTTGAAATCCGTTGCTCAATCCTGATTGGTTTAAAAAAACAACAACCCTAATTAAAAAGTACAATCATTTCGTAAATTGCATTGCCGAAAAAGGAAAAAAGAAAAAGCTTGCTCAAATCTCTCTTAAAAATCCAATTTATTAATAACTAAATTAAAACAACCATTACTACAACCAATGACATTTTCATGTTCATTATTAATTCAAACTAATTGAGAAACAGAGAGAGAGAGTGAGAATCATCTACACTAATCAATAGTCCTTAATAAAAATCAATACCAGAATTTAAATCACTAGAGATGTAAACAGAGTATAAAGAGAAAAAGTGAGGAGACAGAAAATAAAGAGAGCAAAAAAGGGATAGAAAGTGGAAATAAAGGAAGAATTTGACAGGAAAAATAACAATGAAACTTAATTTAAGTAGTTAAAAATCAAAATGAGTACTATAATAAATTATGTGTGTAAAAAGGTTAAAAATTAGTAAATTTATGAATGATTGCTTATCACATCCTGAGACCTGAGCGGCCAAACCAAAACATGGCACAAATCCATGAAGTCACTGATAAATGGACAGAGTCATGTTGGTAGATGTAGACTACTTGGTTGGGGTCCGCGAGACGAAAGTCACCAATGGTTAGAGACCTTGAACGACATGGCTCAGAATCGTTTGCAATGGCGCAGATGCATCCACTGTTTGTGTTCTCTTTAATTCTAACCTTCTGAATTCCTCATCATCTCTATCTTTCTCCTTCCAAATTTATCTCACTGAATTATACTTTTCGAATCATATCATTGCTCCCTAATCTCCATTACTGCTAATAATTCTACTATCACTATCACTCTTGGATTTGAACTAACAGTTACGTCTCAGTGCTGACGTGGTATGGCAACCTGAACTGATGTACTTACGTACGAAGTTCTGCGTTTTGTCTGTCTGTCAGTCTAATGTTTTCACAACGCCCGCTCGTAGGAATCGAACCCAGAACCTTTTGTATCGCACGTGAATGATTAATCTCTAGACTACTAACCTTAAAGCATTAAACAATTCTGTTATGAAAGATGATATGTTGGGAATTTTAATCTTAGAATCCACTTAAATATGGAGATGATGAGGAGGGAAATTAGTACTTCAAGTGAATGATCATTATAGTGAGGTCTCATTCTCTAATCTGGATGGGGATTCAGGAGTTTTGCTAATAAATGTTAAAATTTAAGCCATTGTATATTTGTACTCATACTTTATAACGCAATGTATCAAGGATTGAGTCAAAATTTATACATATGGAATAAACTTGAGGAATTGCCTAATTTCAATTTGATTTCAAATTGCATAAAAAAATTTACTCACAAACTGTTAGGATATTCATCCAATATCCTAAGACAATTATTGGTCAAATCCTATTGATCGATTTCTATTGGTCAAAATTATGGTCGTTATAACTGTCAAAGTCAAATACTTCAATATTGTTTCTTATTGGTATTCCGGACTGTCAATGTCATTTCAAATGTTACTTCCTATTGGTCGTCTTAACTGTCAATGTCACAGAATTCGATTCTGTTTTCTATTCGACAAAAATGTATAAATACGCATGATCTGTAACGTTTATTGACCACAACCAGGACCAGGGCTCGGTCCCGGATCCCTAGTCCGGGATTCTGATTCTCTTCTGGACTCGGACCTCGTACTTTCTGGATGCTTGTAGAATACAGGTTCTACTTCAAATCATGTATTCTTATTTTAACTAAATATGGGGGTTGGAATAATCGGATTTGAGTAACATGTCATGTCACCGGATCCTCGATCTCGTTTCCGACTAGGTAAACTCGTAACAGTTCAAGTATATCAAGTTGACGTGTTTACGTGCAGGCGTAACACAAACTATTATGATGATTATTACTTAAAGCACATAATTTATTGGTACGAAAAAGCATCATATTGATCGTTGAAACTGTTCATGAGATAGGATACTATCCTGGTGCCTAAAAAAACGAACCAGATGGTTTCCTTAGAGGACCACTTCATGAGTTTTCAACTTACAGACCTAATCTACCGAAGTAATGAATGGAGCACAACATTAGGAGAGATGCCGTCTCATGATAGCCAATGATTAACAATGAGTTCATGCACCATTTATTTCCCCAACGGTCTAATATGCACCATTGGTTTGAAATCACAGTTTTCCAACTTTCCGAAAAATGGATCCTTCATACACATTGACCCAGCTGAAGCATTGAACATTTGGGTTTCATTCTTGAAAAACAATACTTCCATCAAGAGAAGGCAGAGAAGAGTAGAACTTCTTAGTCAATGACTATATAAGAATATTATAAGAGAGAGATATATATGGAGAGCGAACTTATAAAAAAAACCAAGATTCAAAATGATTTAACTTAGCTTACTTTTAAAATTTGCATAGCTTTATTTGTTGACTCCTCAACTGTTTTCCCATGAAGCTATTTGATTTTTATGAAAAAATGAAACAAGAAAAAAAAAAATAGGAACACACATTGATAATTTTCATATAAAAAAATTTGTACTTTTGATTTATTCGCATCAAAAATTACATTTAAATTTTATCTATTCAGTCGGTCAGTCAGTTGCAACGTAAGAACTTCGTACGTATGTACATAAGTTCATGTACCACATTATTAGCACAGAGACACAAATGTCAAATCAAATCTCATAGTGATAAAGATAGTGTAGAGGTATTAATGGTAATGAAGAAGAGTAGGGTTCGAAGAAATTGTTCAAGAAGTATAATTCAGTGAGATAAGGTTAGAAAGACAAAGGTAGGGGTGCTGACGAATCCAGAAGATTAGAATTTGAGATTACACAAAGAATAGATGCACCGGTGCCATTGCAAACGATTTTGAGCCATGTCGTTGTTCATGGTCTCTAACCATTGGTGACTATCGTCTAGCGGACCCCAATCAAGTAGTCTACATCTACCAACATGACTCAGTCCACTTATCAGTGACTTCATGGATTTCTGCCATGTTCTGGTCTGGCCACCCCAACCTTTCTTCCAACCTACTCCTACACCACAAAACATAGCTCGTCGAAGTAGTCGGTGGTTAGGTATTCGAAATACATGTCCCAACCACCTCAAGTGATGAAGTTTCATTACTTCATCTATTGATCTGCCATCCTTACCTAGCACCCGTTTCCTAACGACAGCATTGCTTACTCGGTTATTCCACGGTATACGAGCAATGCTTCTATTTGATTCTTTTGAATTATTCAATTGTGAATCAATGATCAGAGTGATGTTTTGTGGTGGTGTAGGGATAGGTTGGAAGAAAGAGCTAGGGGCGGTCAGACCAAAACATGGCAGAAATCCATGAAGTCACTGACAAGTGGACTGAGTCATGCTGGTAGATGTAGACAATCACGTTAGTGTCCGCGAGACAATAGTAACCGATGGTTTGAGAACTTGAATGAGATAGCTGAAAAATCGTTCACAACGGCGTACATGCATCTATTGTTTGTGTTTCTCTCTCTCAACTTTCTATTTTACAGTTTATATTCACTCTACTGTACGCCTCGAATCACATCTTCGAAACCTAATCTTCTCCATTACTTTTAGTACTTCTACTACCTCTACCAATATGGGATTTTAATTGACGATTCGATCTTTCTATGCGCTAATATGGTATAGGAACTTGAACTGATGTACGTACGTACGATGTTCTTCGTTGTAACTGACTGACTGATCGAATCAGAAATTATAAAAGCAACATTCATTTTTTTTGGTGAAATGATGAGTTATTACTGCTGAAGAGTTTTGCTCAAATCTAGATAAAACATTAATGTAACGACTCATCCGAATATGAAATTAAAAGTGGTCAGAACAATATGTGTACTTGTTTCTTGTACTCGATTACGTCATGCTCTTACTCTCCCTTTCTCTCGTTCTATGAATTATCTAATCTATCAAGTGAACTTATGACAATGTAATGTAAATTAACACCGCCAGGAGTCCCTCTGGCGATACTGCAGGTCCCAAGTTCGGATAAAGGAGGAGGGTTGAGCATGGGGTTGGTGACCCCATTCAGTAGAAAACTAACTCGCTAAAAAAAATGCTAACCAGAAAGCATTCGCGAAAGACATGAGAAGAATGAACAAAAATTGGACAGAATTGGAAAGGGAAGCGCCTATGACAGAGAAGGTTGGAGAATACTGGTCGGCGACCTATGCTCCATTATGGGGTAACAGGCGTCAGTGAGTAAATTAAATTATTTTTCACTAATCAACTAAACAACTTTCTGCTGAAATAATGGTAATTTCTGTAATTCACTAATAGAATCATCATCATCATCATCAACACTAACGTAGAACTTCGTACGTAAGTACAGCAGTTCAAGTTGTCATACCACATTAGCACATAGAGAGATCGAATTGTCACTTGAAATCCCATAGTGGTAGAGGTAGTAGGAGTACAACTGGTAATAGAGAGGATTAGGGTTCCAAAATATTATTCAAGAAGTATAATTCAGTGAGATAACTTTAGAAAGTCAAAACTAGTGGGGTTGAATAATCCAGTAGATTAGAATTTCATAGAACACAAAGAGTAAACTCAATTGCACCATTGCAAACGGTTTTGAGTCTTATCATTCAAGGTCTCTAACCATCGATTATTATCATCTAGCGGACCCCAACCATGTAGTCGACACCTAACAACATGACTCAGTCCACTTCTCAGTGACTTCATGCAATTCTGTCACGTTTTGGTTTGGCCGACCCTAACTTTCGTCCAACCTACTCCTGCACCACAAAACATAGCTCGACGATGCAGTCAGTGGTTAGGCATACGCAGCACATGTCCCAACCACATCAATTGATGAAGTTTCACTACTTTATCAATTGACCTGCCATCTTTACCTAGCACCCGTTACCTAACAACAGCATCGCTTACTCGACAGTCCCACGATACTCGAGCAATGCTTCAGAGAAACCTATGATCGAAAACTAGTAACTTAAGAATATCTTCTACTCTGACTGGCCATGTTTCAACCAACAGAATACATATTAGATATTATTAGATATTATTATTTTTAATTCGAGTATTATAGAGATCGTAGTTTCGCCTTCAAATCGTGATTTAATCATTGTTAGATCACCATTAGAAACCTGAAATCACTGAATGGCTGTTTCATCCTGGTATGAGACTCATCAGCATTACACACCCATGACTACCGCCACTAACAAGATTCAAACCCAAGACCTTCGGGCTTGCACGCGAACGCTTCATCTCTTAATCACTAAGCTAGCATCCAACGGTATTCTTGTCCAACTCTAATCAATCTAAGGATTTTGTGAAACCTCACTCATTATCTTCGATAGTTACTGCTTACACTCGACAGAGTTGAACTCCACAAGTCACATCTTATTCTCACCCTAATGAAACTAGTCATTAATAAGCAGATTTCATGATCTTTGTTTTCATTATTGAATTATGAAGATTGTTGTGTTTACATGACGTGTAGTAAATTTTATGCAATCAATAATTAATAATCAAATTACTGGAAAAATAGTAATAAAAATAAGTGGCCTTTCATCAATCAAAAACTATAAATTAAGGTCAAATTTAATACACTAAACATGCAGAAATTTGCATGCAAACTGTAAGTTTAATACTTCGGTAGATGAATTCAGAGTAACTAAAGTACAGGTTAATACACTCTGATGGAGTAGCAGTTTACTAGTCAAGTGGTTCAACCTCAAAAAACACTAGATGTCGACAGTTCGATTCCCGCTCTACCTAATTTTGTTCAAGTAACCAGAGAGTAACATAGGTCTTTAGACTTAAAGTGGGCCTCAAAGTTAAATGCACAAATTGATACTTGATAAGTCAGTAGTAAAGTACTGATCAAAGCGAAAAATCCTTCGCTCATTAAACTATTACTGCACAAAATCAACATTATACATAAGCCAAGAGTTGACAGACTTAGTCATCAGCAAACAAACCCTATATTCAGTCTCACTAATTCATACATGTGACAAAGTATAATGAAGTAAAGGTAGGCTGAAGAGAATTTAGAAGCAGTCAAAAGAAAGCATAACATAGTATCAGTCCATTACAGTCATTGACTATTAAAGTTTAACCCATATTGGTAACCGTAGTCCAACTTGTTAGGGTTCGTATGACTAGTCAGATCAGATGCAACGTAGAATTTCGTACATAAGTATATCAGTTCATATTGCCATACCACGTCAGCACAGAGATATAATTGTCAATTCAAATCCCATAATAGTAGTAGAGGTAGTAAAGGTATTAGAAGTAATCGGAGAGGTTAGGATGTAACCCAGTCTTGAAGCAACATTTTGCATTTCAAGGGGGAAAACCGCATCCCAAACATACTTGCGTTGTTGCTTAGGGTAGTCAGAAGACTCTGCATTTTGTCAGCGTCTTCACCAAGTAGAACTATGTCATCGGCATATTCTAAATCAATAAGCGAGCCACCTGGAAGAACGTCAACTCCTGAAAATTCAGAAGAGGATAAGGTTATTTCTAGGAGCATGTCTATGATAAAATTAAACAAGAATGGAGAAAGTGGACAGCCCTGACGGACACCACTTGAAGTGAAGAATTCCAGTGACAGTTCTCCATAAGCTCTCACTCGACCAGTAGTGTTCGAGTAAAGGGCTTGTATAAGGTTAATGTACTTCTTTCGTACACCTTTCAATGACAGACACTGCCACAGAACCTCACGATCCACAGAGTCAAATGCCGCTTTTAGGTCCAGGAAAACAACTATTGTAGGACGCCTTAATGTGTGTCTGTGTTCCAGGACATGTCTGAGTGTGAAGATGTGGTCTATACAATGTGACTAGTAGAGAAGTCAGAGTTAACATTAACTCCCATTACTCGAACCCGATGCCGTTCGGTTTAAATACCATTGCCTTATTGTTAGGATATTCATCCAATATCCTAAGAGAGTTATTGGTCCATTCCTAATGGTTAATTCCTACTGGTCAATTTTATGGTCGTCCTAGTAGATATCAATGTCATGTACTTCAGTGTTGTTTCTTATTGGTCGTCTTAACTGTCAATGTCACAGACTTCGATACTGTTTCCTATTCGAGCAAAATGTATAAATACGCATTATCTGTAACGTTTTATGACCAGAACAAGGACCCGGTCCCGGATCCCTAGTCCGGGATCCTGATCCTCTTCTGGACTCGGACCTCGTACTTTCTGGATGCTTGTAGAATACAGGTTCTACTTCATATCAAGCTTTCTTCTTTTATTAAATGGAGGTTGGGATAATCAGATTTGAGTAGCATGTCGTGTCACCGGATCCTCGATCCTCGCTCTCGAGTTTCCGACTATGTAAACTCGTAATAGTTCAAGCATATCAAGTTGACGTGTTTACGTGCAGGCGTAATACTTATCCAGATAACCAATCTTATTCTATCCACTTGATATTAACTTTTGTGTCCTGATGACTATATATTTATCGAGACAATTTGCATATAAGACACTCTCTCAAATGTCAATCAACACTGGTCATATATCAGTCAAAATATCCACAATAATTAGATAATTCAAAACATTTTCTCAAATTGAATAAAAATACCTCAAAAATAGGTGTAGATAATATACAACGTTTTAAATCTTCTTCATTCAAGCAAACATTGGATTTGTTTAAATTGGATGCATCTTTTTCTGGGAAAATTAATTTTCCTGGTGGTACAGGAATATCTAATAAGTTTGATAAAGAATCCGATATTTGACCATCTAGAGAAAAAACTAATATCAGAAAAAAAAGGAAGAGTAGTAGGGGTAGAAATATGCAATGAAAATTAATTACCAGTTGACAAAAACAAATGTGCTGCGAGCTACTTATAAGTAGTATATGACGTGAGTGTCAATGTAATGTCTGGCAGCAGAAGATGGGGGAAGATCAAGAAAGGAAGAGTTAGAACACAATGGAATTTGTATGAAACGCATGAATAGTGACAATGGATTGATGTTTTGCAACAGGAATAGTCCAGTTCGATATGATGAACTGATATTTTGCAAATTAACGATTTACGATATGGTTTTCCTATTTTACTGAGTAACTCTGTAATTTTCGTTAAATACAATTCGGTTGCCCCACCTGTGTTTTCGTTCACTACAAAAGTACATATATTATTTTAAACAATAAGAAATAAAAATAATTCAATGATTTACAACAGAAATTTCACGTTAGTAGATATTTGTTCAATTTTCAAGTTTATCAATATTGAATATTGAAAATATTTAAAACTAAAGCTCTTAACTGAAAAAAAAATAAATTACTGGCAATGTGTAACAAGTTTTAATCCTGTGCTGTATTTTTGATATTGTTTATAATTGATTGACAAGCATTAAGTTAGAAACAATGAAATCTGCAAAATACTTAATTACTTACGCCTGTTACCCCCAATGGAGCATAAACCGAACACCAGTTTTCTCCAAACAACTCTGTCCTAAGCTTCCCTCTCCAGTTCTGTCCAATTTTTCTTCATTCCTCTCATATCTTTCTCTATTTCTCGGCGTGATGTGTTCCTTGACCTCTCTCTTTTCCTTTCGCCTTGAGGGTTCCATGTGAGGGCTTGTCTTGTGACGCAGTTAGGTGCTTCTCGTAGTGTGTGTCCTATCCACTTCCACCGCTTCTTCCTCATTTCCTCCTCCACTTGAATCTGGTTTGTTCTCTCCCACAGTTCGTTGTTGCTGATGGTGTCTGGAAAACGAATACGAAGTATTTTGCGAAGACAACTGTTAATAAACACTTGTATATTCTGGATGATAGCTTTCGTAGTTCTCCAAGTTTCCTCTCCATACAGTAGAACTGTGTTGACATTTTTATTGAAAATCCTTATTTTGGTGTTGATTGATATCTGTTTGGAGTTCCAGATATTTTTCAACTGTAGAAATGCAGCCCTTGCTTTGCCAATCCGTGCCCGCACATCTGCATCGGATCCACCTTTCTCTTCGATGATGCTGCCCAGATATGTAAAGTTGTTAACGTCTTAACGTCTTCCATGGCATCTCCATCAAGATTGATTTGGTTGGTGCATGTTGTGTTGTATCGGAGAATTTCGCTTTTCCCTTTATGTATGTTGAGACCTACTGTTGCGGAGGCTGCTGCTACACTGGTCGTCTTCTCTTGCATTTGTTGTTGAGTGTGCGATAGAAGAGCCAGGTCATCTGCGAAGTCCAGATCGTCCAGCTGCGTCCTAACTGTGCAGTTGATACCGTGCCCCTATAAATGTCCTGGTACAGTCAACAGTAGGGATAGTCCACTCTCTCTTTTCATGCTTTCGTATGAAGACGTGTATATAACCACTAAAAGAGTAGTCCTACTCAATTACCTTCTTGTGATGAGAATGCTGTTTAAGAAATTAAAGAGATGAGAAGCGAATGTCCAACGGAGTCTTAAACAGAATTGATGAATACGGATAATCCATCTTGGGGAAGTTGGAAAACCCTAATTTCAAACCAATGGTGCAGCACATGAGCTCCAGAATTCTGAGATAACAAATGGCTTATGAAACTATTTTCAATCACCAGGCTACTATGGGACTACATCTCTTGACATTGATCTACTGTCTCATGCATTAGACTTTTAAGTCAAAGGCTCTGGAACTGCTCCCCCTTTAAGAAAATCATTTGATTGGGTTCGAATACACCTGGATAGTATCCCATTCCACACACACACAATGTACTAATAAATTATTTGTTTAAATAAATCCATTTTTGAAATCATGAACTGATGAATGTTAGACCACTATTAGAAACTTGGAAGCAGTGGACGGCTGTTTCGTCCTAGTATGGGACTAATCAGCAATGTGCATTCACGACTCCCACTACTCGGAAGATTCGAACCCAGAAGCTTTGGTCATGGGTGCAAACGCCCAACATCTGGACCCCTAATCCAACATTCAACGATGTTAATGTCTAACTTCAGTCAATCCACCATCTTGTGCAACTTCATCATCCACTGTCTTCCATGAACACTGCCGAACACACACAACCGAACAAGGGTTGAACTTCACTGGTCATGACTTCCCCGCCCCCACTAGAACTTGGAGAAATTTCTTCACGGAACTAGTATCACTAATGATCACAAATGTGTAATCGAATGACTAAAAACTAACCAACAAACTGACTGAGAGAAAAAATCAACCCATAGAATAAAAATTCTTATTACCTAATTCATTTGGATAAGCTTTAGAATATTGATGATGCTGATGCTGATGCTGATGATGCAATGACAAAGGAGGAAACATTTCACGTATCATTGGAATACTACGTCCAGTAAATGGATGACGAATGAATATATTTAAAATTTCTGGCCAAGGTGATACGGATGTACATGAACCAATGAATAATTTATTATTATCTCCAACTAATTGATTGGTTGATTGATTTGATGAATCAATCCACCAATTAGAATAGAGAATTAATTTTCGACTATAATTCATATCACGTTTATGTTCAGGCTACAAACAGAAAGAAAGCAGTAGAAGAAGAGCAGTAGACCGAAAAATGAATAAATAGAATCATTAATTAAAAAGTGAACAAATGAACAATCAGTCATTGAAACGTACGTTAGTACGTACATACGTAGATCACTTCAAGTTGCCATACCCACATTAGCACACAGAGAGATTGAATTGTTAATTGAAATGATATATTTATTGGCAGAGGTAGTAGAAGTATGAACAGTAATGAAGAAGATTTGGGTTCGGAGAAGTGATTTTTGAAGAGTACAGTCTCGTGTGCTGTTACGGGTATGAAGGCGGTTGTCACTTCCCGGCTGACCACACCGTGGAAGGCTGTTTATTGAGGAACCTGAAAAGGAAGATAGATTAGCGTGACCGCAGAGCCAAAAGGACAACTGCTTGAGGCCGGTCACGCACCGCCTTTTGATGAGCTTTTTGAGTAGTAGTTCCGCTCTTGAAAGCCCTTAGTGGGAAGCCTTACAGACGGAGACGCAAATCCGTCAGCTGAGGTGAGGTGAGGTGTGACATTTTTAGGGTCGACCCCTTCTAACCCTTCCTTACTTGTGAGAAGGCACCATCGCTGCAGATGCTGGTTGTACGAGGGAAACACCTTACTGCTGTCACACCCCTCCATCACAGTCAGCAGTACGACTTCGCTCTCAGACCTTGAGTAGCTGCTTTTAGTCTCATCGTTCTCCAATCGACCTGCCTGGCATGGTAGAACCTTCAGGAACATACGTTCCAGCCAATACAGCTCGGTTGGGTCATCACGATAGGCAAACCCTACCACCACATCAAGGTAGAAGCTTCGGTTGGGTGAGAAGCCCAGTAGAGTGAAAATAAACTTAAAAAGAGAAAGATAAAGGTGATGAGAGATTCAGAAGATTGGAATCATGAAAGAACACACACAATGGATGCATGGGAGCAATTGCAAACGATTTTCAGCCATGTCATCCAGGGTCTCTAACCATCGATTATTATTATACCGCGGACCCCAACCAGGTAGTCGACACCTACCAACATGACTCAGTCTAGTTACCAATGGCTTCATGGATTTGTTCCGTGTTTTGGTTTGGACGCCTCTAGCTTTCTTCTAACCTAACCCTAAATAACAAACCACTACTTGTCGGGGCACTCGGTGGTTGGACACATGTAGTACATGTCCCAACCATTTCAATTAATAAAGATCCACTACTCCGACATTTCACTCGTCATTCTTACGTAATATCCTTTTTCTAACAACTGCAAGTGGGATGGAAAAAAGTGGATTGAAGTTATCAATTTGCTAACCAGAGGACGTCAGTCAGTCAGTCAGATGCAACGTAGAACTTGGTACGTAAGTACATCAGTTCATGTTGCCATACCACATCAGACAGACACGCAAATGTCAAATCAAATCCAATAGTAGTAGAGGTAGTAAGGGACGAGTGTACTATGCAGTAGTTCACTCCGTACTACTTTATGGATGCAAAACATGGCCAGTCAAAGTAGAAGATAATCGTAAGCTGCTGGTTTTCGATCACAGGTTTCTCCCAAACGTCGCTCAACAACCGAGTGATCAATGCTGTGATTAAGAAACGAGTCCTAGGTAAGGGTGGCAGATCAACAGATGAAGTAGTGGAACCTCATCAGATGAGGTAGTTTGGACATGTGTTACGTATGCCTAACCACCGACTGCCTCGACGAGCTATGTTTTGTGGTGTAGGAGTAGGTTGGAAGAAAGTTAGGGGCGGCAGCCAAACCAAAACATGGCACAAATCCATGAAGTCATTGACGAGTGGACTGAGTCATGTTGGTAGATGTAGACTACCTGGTTGGGGTCCGCGAGACGAAAGTCATCAATGGTTAGAGACCTTGAACGACATGGCTCAAAATCGTTTGCAATGGCGCAGGTGCATCCACTCTTTGAGCTCTCTCAAATCCTAATCTTCTGGATTAGCCAGCACCTCTACCTTTGTCTTTCTAACCTTATCTCACTGAATTATATTTTTTGAATAATATCTTAAACCCTAGTCTTCTTTATTATAACATTAATACCTCTAAACTATCTTTATCACTATAGGATTTGATTTGACATTTGCGTCTCTGTGCTAATAATGTGTATGGCAACATGAACTTATGTACATACGTACGAAGTTCTACGTTGCAACTGACTGACTGACTGATTGATTGACTGACACATTTTAATAAGTCTTTAACACTATTAATAATCGGTGGGCTGCTTGAATATTCAAGGGCTACTTGTTTCTTTTTAAAATTCAAAATATATCAACAAGTTACTCATTATTACTTGTTTTAACACGTCAATTAGGTTAATTAATCGCATAATCTATTTAGGCGCGTACATGAAAACTTCACCAGCTAATACTTCATAATGTACAAAAAACAGTACGATCCAAGATACTGCAGATTATTTTTAATTTTTGAAAATATAAATATGTTAGTATATTCATCCAATATCCTAAGAGAATTATTGGTCGATTTCTATTGGGTAAGTCCTATTGGTTAATTTTATGGTCGTCCTAGATATCAATGTTACGTGCTCCAATGTTGCTTCCTATTGGTCGTCCTAACTGTCAATGTCACAGAATTCGATGCTGTTTCCTATTCGACCAAAATGTATAAATACGCATTATCTGTAACATTTTATGACCAGGACCAGGACCCGGTCCTGAATTCCTAGTCCGGGATCCTGATTCACTTCTGGACTCGGACCTCGTACTTTCTGGATGCTTGTTGAATACAAGTTCTACTTCATATCAAGTCTTCTTATTTTTACTCAATATGGGGGTTGGGATAATCGGATTTGAGTAGCATGTTGTGTCACCGGATCCTCGATCCTCACTCTCGTTTTCCGACGAGGTAAACTCGTAATAGTTCAAGTATATCAAGTTGACGTGTTTATGTGCAGACATAACAAAATATAAAATAAATGGTTCGAGAAAGAGAAATTAAATATTCATGCATCATAAAAATCATTAACTTTGTGTATAGGAAAGATACTACTACTACCTAGATGCTCAAACCAAACCAGGTGGTTTCATATGGGGCCATTTGCCAAACCTTTGATCTAGAGGTCTGATCTACAATACAATACAGTGGAGCAAGAAATACAGTCTCATGGTAGTTGGTCACAATTTTCAATCTAGATTTCAACACAGTTCTACTGTATGTGGAGTGGAAACTTGGAGTACCACAAAAGCTATCATCCACAAGATACAAGTGTTTATTAACAGTTGTTTATGCAAAATACTGAGGATTCGTTAGTCAAATACCATCAGCAACAACCTAATATGGGAGACAATAAACCAAATCCCAACGGACAAAGGAATAAGGAAAAGTTTTGGGGATGGATAGGACACACAGTGTGGAAAGCACCCATCACAAGGTAAGCCTTAACTTCAAACCCTCAGGGTGAAAAGAAAAGAGGAATTACCAAGGAACACATTGAGCTGAGTATTAGAAACAGACAAGAAAAGAATGTACAGCGATTGGATAGAACTCCGAAGGAGAGCGGGAGATAGAGTTGGTTAGGGAATGTCAGTTGGCTGCCTATACACTACAGCATTAACGGTAACAGGGATAAGTAAATAAGTAAGCAATCAATTCTTAAATTTGAAAGAATAATTTCTTTCACTCACAAAGTCTTCTCAACAAACTATATAACAAAGAGAGAAAATCATGATCAATATACCTTTCGATAGATATCTGTAAAATAAACACTATCTGGTCCAACTCTTATATAACTAATTAAATCAGCCACTGCTAAACTTGGATATTTTGTAAATACAACTAGACGTTCATTTTGAACTAAACCATTCCTGGCATGTTCACATTCTACCGACGACTGTGGTGGTGGTGAATTAGATTCATGATGTTCAACGGTGGATGACGATGAAGTATAAATATTGAATTCCATTTGTGTACCATTTAAATCACCAAGCCAACCACGTTGTAATTGGACAACATCACGCCATTGATTATTTTCAATATCTTTTAAACCATCTAAAAGAGACTGAACAAGATTGAAGGATATTGAAATTAATGTATAATATTTCACAATTCAGTTCACAGTTACAATATATACACTACTTACTAGTGTTGTTGTGAACGAGAACACAGGTGAGGCAACCGAATTGTATTTAACGAAAATTACAGAGTTATTCAGTAAAATTGGAAAATCATATCGTAAATCGTTAATTTGCAAAATATCAGTTCATCATATCGAACTGGACTATTCCTGTTGCAAAACATCAATCCATTGTCACTATTCATGCGTTTCATACAAATTCCATTGTGTTCTAACTCTTCCTTTCTTGATCTTCCCCCATCTTCTGCTGCCAGACATTACATTGACACTCGCGTCATATACTACTTATAAGTAGCGCGCACCACAGCACCACAAAGTGACATTAGCACAGACAGATGACATGTTTATACTCTTCCTGTCGATCATGAGAGCATCTTATTAACTGCAGATGTGAAAAGTGTGATCCATCTGCCGGTGGGATTCATACACATCTCAAGTGAGAGTTGCTCCAATAGAAACAGATGGATTGGGTTTTAAGCCTTGAACTTATTACTGCCTTAGAACTCTGAATGCCTTTGAAAATCTAAGGCTCCATTTCACTTTCTACCCACCAGTGTTTGCGATCATTGAGTAGGCTTTTTATCAGCCTGCGCCTCAGCTGACTTCACTCGTTATCGCAGTCAGAGCCAGAAAGGATGTGCCTTCGAGTATCAATCAGTCCCGTTGACACTACTGAAATCCACGGCTTCTCCCAAACCTTATGGTTTACCTTACAAGCAGATATCACTGCTGTTTCCACAGCGTTTTTGTTATCATCCCAAGCTGCCCCAAGGTGGACATCACTTTCCACATGGCTACCTAACTGTTTTTTTCTAAGTGTTCCTGAAATATATTCTTAACTAAGCTATCATTAAGTAGAACACCAAGAGGTTTCCTAGCGATATCTTTCCTTTGTCCAGTAAGCCTCAAACAAATACGCGCTCACGAATCTAAACAAGTGCTCCAATATGATCGGCAGTCTTCAATAAAGCCTCCCCAATGTTCCACCCTAGATATACAAAACGAGATAACATATACAAATAGTACAAATCGACTAAGAATGAAACTAATCCATACCAGGACGAAACGGCCGTCTTTCAGTGCTTCCAGGTTTCTAATGGTCGTCTAACAATGATTGATTAATTATTTCAATGTGTAAAAACAATAATCTCCATAAATCTAATTGGAAAAAATTGTAAAATATGCTCACTAGTGACTAGCTACGTGAGAAAATTCTTGGAGTTCAACCCTGTCGGGTGTAGGCAGTAAGTAACTATCAAAAACAAACGGGTTAGGTCGCACAAAATCTCCAGATTGATCAGAGTTAGACATTAACACCGTTGGATGCCGGCCGGCTCAGATGTCCAGAGCTTAAGCGCCCGCGCGCAAGACCGAAGGTCCTGGGTTCGAATCCTGTGAAGTGCAGGAGTCGTGGATGCGCACTGCCGATGAGTCCCATACAAGGATGAAATGGCCGTCCAGTGCTTCCAGGTATCTAATTGTGATCTAACTAACAATGATTGATTCATGATTTCAATGTGTACTTAGTAAAAAAAGCCGTTTAAAAATCTTTGAGTATTTGATTGAAATACGGGGTTGTGAAGATTGTTAAGTTACACATTTTTGAAACCATGAATCGATCAATGTTAGACCACCATTAGAAACCTGGAAGCACTGGACGGCCGTTTCGTCCTGGTATGGGACTCCTCAGCAGTGCGCATCCACGACCCCTGCACCCCGCAGGGTTCGAACCCAGGACCTTCGATTCATGGTTTCAAAAATGTGTAACTTAACAATCTTCACAACCCCGTAATGCAAGTTACCTGTGCTCACTAGTGACTAGCTTCGTGAGTTCTAGTGGGAAGACGTGACCAGTGAAGTTCAACCTGTTCGGGTGTAGACAGTAACTACCGAAGACTGTGTATGAGGTTGCGCAACTCCATGAATATGATCAAGTTAGACATTAACACCGTTAGATACCGGCTCAGTGGTCTATCGGTTAGGGCGTTCGCGCACAATACCGAAGGTCCTGGGTTCGAATCCTGTGGGGTGCAGGAGTCGTGGATGCGCACTGCTGAGGAGTCCCATACCAGGACGAAGCGGCCGTCCAGTGCTTCCAGGTTTCTAATAGTGGTCTAACATTGATCGATTCATGGTTTCAAAAATATTTGATTCAAAACAAAAAAAGTACAAATAAAAAAAATGATTATCAATTCAATGTTAATTCAATTACTTCAGAATAAGCAGTTATTCGAAAAAACCATTGACGTAAAGGACGTCGTACTACTTTAGCACCAGAACGCCATGAACATCCTTGATTATCAATTAATTCATCAGCTAATACAGTCTGATCAATTGGATCCCAATTCACATAAGCTAAACGATGATAAGCTAAGCCAGATTGATATAATTTTAAAAAAATCCATTGTGTCCATTTATAATAAACTGGATCACAAGTGCTTAATTCTCTTGACCAATCAATTGATAAACACATTGTTTCATTGATTTGTTGTTTCATTGATAGTATATTACTGAAATGTGTAAGAATATACAATTTTATGAGGAATACAAAGAAATAAGCTGGAAAAAAAGTTTTAAGCAAGGAACTTATACTAACTCTACCATTATGGGATATCAGTCAGAATAAGGTTTTATGAGATTAGGAATAACGTTTCGTGAACTCGCTTCGTTTGCATTAGCGATGCAGTGAGATAAAGGAATGTGAATAGATTTAGTTGTGGAGAGAAGAGAGGTATGTGTGGATGTAGGAAGGATTTGATTTTGACCAATTTGGTCTCGTGTGTTGTTACGGGTATGAGGGCGGTTGTCACTTCCCAACTGCCCACACTGTGGAAGGTTGTTTCTTGGGGGACCTGAAAAGGAAGATAGATTAGTGTTGGTCTTAACGACATGGGAGCACGACCGCAGAGCCCAACAGACAACTGCTTGAGGCCGGTAAAACCTTATGAAAGGTTTTTTGAGTATTAGCTCCGCTCTTGAAAGGCCTTAGTGGGCACCCTTACCCAAGGAGACGGAAATCCGTGAGGTAGGGTGAGGTGTGGCATTTTTAGGGTCGATCATTCCTAACCCCTCCCTCTTCCTTGTGAGAAGGCAGCATCGCTGCAGATGCTGGTTGTCCGAGGGAAACACCTTACTGCTGTCACACCCCTCCATCACAATCAGCAGTACGACTTCGTTCTCAGACCTTGAGTAGCTGCTTTTAGTCTCATCGTTCTCCAATCGACCTGCCTGGCATGGTAGAACCTTCAGGCAAGCCCGACAACCACGTCAAGGTAGCAGCTACGGTCGGGTACTATGGGATGGTACTATAGGATTTGAACTGCCAGTTGCGTTTCCGTGCTGATGCGGTATGGCAACCTAAACTTATGAACTCATGTACGAAGTTCTACATTGTAAATAACTGACTAATTGAGTTCATCAAAACCATTGGTTGATGAATTAAGGTCAAGTTGATCATTACAGACTACTTGATTGGAATCCGCGTGACTAGTGTAACTAGCGGTTGGATACGTTGAGTAATATGACTAGGGAATAAGTTGCATCTTTTCCTAAATTTTGGTTTTTTAAATTAACTTATGCATTTTCGTCTCACAGATTCACTCTTTTTCCGCGAAACACATTGTCTATGATACTGTTGTCACTGCTATTGCTTTGCAATATCTATTCTATTTCTTGTTGTGCTGATATGATGTCAGTCAGATGCAACGTAGAACTTCGTACGTACGTACATCAGTTCATGTTGCCATACCACATTAGCATAGAGATATAACTGTCAATTCAAATCCAATAGTAGTAGAGGTAGTAAGGGAATTACAAGTAATCGGAGAGGTTAGAATTAGAAGATACTATTCAAGAAGTATGATTCAGTGAGAAAAGTTTAGAGAGTCGAAACTAGAGGTGTTGAAGAATCCAGAAGATTAGGATTTGAGAGAACACAAAGAATAAATGCACCTGTGCCATTGCAAACGATTTTGAGCCATGTCATTCAAGGTCTCTAACCATCGATTATTATCATCTCGCGGACCCCAACAAGGTAGTCGACAATTACCGACATGGCTCAGTCCACTAGTCAATGACTTCATGGATTTCTGCCATGTTTTGGTTTGACCGCCCCTAACTTTCTTCCAACCTACTCCTACACTACAAAACAAAGTTCGTCGAGGCAGTCGGTGGTTGGGCGTACGCAGCACATGTCCCAACCACCTCAACTGATGAAGTTTCACCACTTCATCTATTGCTCTCCCATCCTTACCTAAAACTCGTTTCCTAACGACAGCATTGCTCACTCGGTTGTCCCACGATATACGAGTAATGCTTCGAAGACACCTATGATCGAAAACCAGTAACCTACGAATATCTTCTACTCTCAGTGGCCATGTTTCACAAATTGAGATGGTGGAGGAAATCTGTAGCTTAGGTGGATGATTTTGATGGAGTTTCATGCTCTGAATTGGAAGTTTTGGTTTAAGAGCTCTAGTTGTTCTCCCGAAACAACATTATATCAGCACAAACTTCAGCTAGAAATGAAGTAATTCAAGGCTTAGTTCTTAAGTATAACTCAGTTTGATGCAACCAAATAATAGGATGAATGAAAATCAGTATCAACAAATTTCTAGCTTATTGAGATGTTAAGAGTAACATTGAATAAGATAAAACCTATAAATTTTAGTTTCCATAGTTAGTTTCAGTCAGTCACAAAGCAGAACATGGTATGTATGTACACTGGTTCCATTTACCACAGTCTTTTAGTACAGTGAGGTGGGATTGTCAAGCTAGAAGCCAAAGTAGTAAAGGTGTTATTATTATTAGTTGTAACAGGAAAGATTGGTATGAAAGATATGGTTCAAGAAAATATAAATCACTGAGACGAGAACGAAAATTAATGGGGAAGACAAAAAATTGATGAGTAGATTTGTACCACCGCCGGAGATTTTTAATCATGTTATTCAAAGTCTTTAACCAATGATTCCGATAATCAACCCAAATCAGGTAGCTTACACTTGTTAATATGGATCAGTGTAATTATCAACTGCTTCATGAACTGGGTCCTGAGCCTCCTTCCAGCTTACTTATAGACGAAACAACATACTACGTCAAGATATCAGGTGGTTGAACACATATAAAACATGTTTTAACCATCACAGTTCACAAAGACTTACTACCTGAGTAATCAGTTTCCTGTTTATACCTAGTAGCCTATTTCCAACACCAGCATTGCTTACTCAATGGCACAAAAATATATCAGTAATACTTCGGAGACACCTATGATCGAGTACTAGAAACCTAAGAATATCTTCCACTTTTAATGGTTATATTTCACATCAATAGGACAGAACAGAGCGAACTGTTATGCAGTAAACTCAACTTTTGGTTGACAGATGGAAACCCTGTCTACTCCATGAGGTGTCATAGGCCGGTCGAGCCTTCTTTATCCGTGCTGAGATTTCGTCAGTCACCAGGCCATCAGCACTGATGAGACTCCCAAGATAAGTGAAGCGGTTTACAAGCTCAACTGATTCACTCCCTATCACTAGTTCAGGTGCCGATGTAACCCAGTCTTGAAGCAACATTTTGCATTTCGAGGGGGAAAACCGCATCCCGAACATGCTTGCATTGTTGCTTAGGGTAGTCAGAAGACTCTGCATTTTTTCAGCGTCTTCACCAAGTAGGACTATGTCATCGGCATATTCTAAGTCAATAAGCGAGCCACCTGGTAAAAGGTCTACTCCTGAAAATTCAGACGAGGATAATGTTATGTCTAGGAGCATGTCTATGATAAAATTAAACAAGAATGGAGAAAGTGGACATCCCTGACGGACACCACTTGAAGTCTTCTGTATCCGTGCTGAGATTTCGTCAGTCACCAGGCCATCATCACTGATGAGACTCCCCAGATATGCGAGGCAGTCCACACGTTCGACTACTTCACTTCCTATCACTAGTTCATGTGCCGATGCAACCCACTCTTAAAGCAACATTTTGCATTTCGAGGGCTAAAACCTCGAAAACCTCAATGAAGCGAAAAATCATAAGAATACATTATACTGTTGAATTTATTTCATAGTACCAAATATAAAACTCTATGAATCATTAGGAGCAAAACATATATACATTCTATCCCACTAAAAATACATCAAAGATAACATATTCCACTATGAATTGTCTTTGACAGTTAGCTTCTAACGGTATTGTTTGGCTTACTAAATCGAAATAAATGAAAATCTAAATTCATCCGAGAGATCACAATGTAAACTGAGTCATGATATTCGTTAAAACTAGATCAAGTGATAAACAGTAATTCGTAAAGTCGAAAAACAAATTAGCTATGATACTGAAGTATAAACAACTACATAAGAATATGCAGTTCAGTGTAATTAGCAGAACATAAGTACAATCAATAGAAATGATTGTAACTTGAGAATAATGAGAAAAACGACCATCATTCAAATAAATATAAACAAAGCAATAAAACACAGATGTTACTGAACTAACGCATATCAATTCTCGATATTTACTAATCGAATCATTGTGATCACTTGTAAATAGAAAACATATGGAGAACAGGTTCATAGCATGCATTGAGAGAAAAGTCACACGGGCGAAACAAAAAGATGGATATATATTTATCAGAATAATAATTTCAGTAGTTATACAGCTTTGTACTGTTTTAGATCATCTAACTGGATAAAATGCTGAATATTTGTTTCTACAAACTTTCTGAAGAAACACAATTTTAAAAGATAGTACGTTCTGAGATGGTCATACACGTTAAGTTCTCAGACCTCAGAATAAAAGAGCCTTATATATGTAACCCACTTTTCTTGTCTTAAGAAATCTCATCGGTATTCAAGTATCTCATTTGTCAGAGTTATATACCCGATTCAAGCAATAAAGACTATATCCAATGGTGATGACTATCAGATACTAATTACCATATTCGAAAACTGATGCACTGACTATAGTTTGGGCAACCGCGTAGTATTAATAGCCTTCACACTTAGAGTATGGTCCGCCAAACACTATATGAGTGAGACCATTCAAATGACTAAAATGTCACATACCAGAAGTTCAATTCAGATACCAACAAAGTATCAAGGACCAGAAAATTTCAAGTAATTTTATCGACAAAGTGGACCGAAAATATTCGTTATTCTGAACAGTATTTAACGACTAATCGATGATAATGGCTTCAGGATAATCACCGGTCTAAAGTGGAACTACTGAGTGAAGAACGTCGACGTTAGGTTCAAAGTGATTATAAGTAACAAATTAGTACGATGTTACAAACATAAGGATCAGAATACATTAAAAATATCTTCCATGAAAACAATTTACAAACGACAGACCTAACACATTTTTCGGACTTTAAAATTATAGATTATTTCTTAGCCTCCTAAATAGTCACAAATTACCGCGGGCGTCTGAATATGTTGACTTACTTTTTCGTCCAATTTGAAGGGTTCTCATTTCGGTCAATAGCAGCATTCTCTGCAGGCAGACCAAATGAATCCCAACCCATCGGACAAATTGTCAACTCGCCAGACATCGTTTTATAACGAGCTAAAACGTCCGAAACTGTGTAAACACGTAAGTGTCCCATGTGCAAAATTCCAGATGGATAAGGAAACATGGATAACACGAAAGACTGCCTGCCACTAACAGCTTTGTCCTGAGCGTAACAATAATGAATAAAGTTAACTTACACTTGAATTTTCTGCATCAATCTTCCGAATTATTGGTAGCCATTTTCGCTCTAATCTCTTCACATCGTTCAATCCATAATAAGTCTACAAATTTTTCATGATATTTTATTTGACTGTTATTACACAACATTTCCGAAGAATCAAGTAATACTTGGATGGACGGATCTTCAAGGAACCCATGTTATTTCGGATGGGGAACAGACCCCAAGGTCAAACTGCAAATGATAATCTAGTAGCAAAAACAAAACACTTGGACGTAGCATGAAGCCATCTAAACTGTGTTCCGGTCTGGTACGTAAATGCCCGGAGTTTACTGAGCAAGTTATAGGAGCGGCGTTTATAGATAGGCTCTACCTAGTCGGATGTACTTAATGTCACAAAAATGGGGTTGATACAGTCTGTAGACAATAGGGAATTTCATTTCAAACATTTCCTGATGATAAGAATTTACAAATCCCAAAAGCTCAAAGGAGGAGTGGCTTTGTACATTACGAATACTATCCCTTTTCGCACTTTTTATGACACATTCCATAGAAGTGGAACGTAAGAATCCGTGAGTTACATTTAAAACTGCAAGGATGGAGCACTGTTGATTGGTTTGCTTGGTATCAGTTCAAAATGAGACCTAGCTAGACAGATTCAGCACTTAAGCTTCAGGCAGCAATAGTATTTAGCTGGAAATCATTTAAGCAAGCGTTACAATAATTACTTTAGGAAACTCTTCAGCGATGCTGCCTTCTCACAAGGAAGGAATGGGTTAGAAAAGGTCGACCCTAAAAATGTCACACCTCACTCTACCTCACGGATTTCCGTCTCCGTCGGTAGGGGTGCCCACTAAGGGCCTTTAAGAACGGAGCTAATCCTCAAAATTTCTTTCATAAAAAGGCCGTGCGTGACCGGTCTCAAGCAGTTGTCTCTTGGGCTCTGCGGTCACGCTCCCAGGTCTCTAAGACCAACTCTAATATACCTTCCTTTTCAGGTTCCTCTAGAAACAACCTTCCACGGTGTGGGCAGCCGGGAAGTGACAACCGCCCTCATACCCGTAACAGCACGCGAGACCAAATTGGTCAAAATCAAATCCTTCCTACACCAACACACACCTCTCTTATCTCAACGACTAACTCTTCTCACATTCCTTTATCACACTGCACACCTAATGCAAACGATGCGAGTTCATGAAACGTTATTTCTGGTCTCCTGAAACCCCGTTTTAGACTACATGTTGGAGCTTTTAATTTACGGACATTGTGTCAAATAGGGCAACAGGCATCATTAGCTAGGACTTTAGAATCTCGTGCCATCGATGTATGCTGCGTCTCGGGAACGCGCATACAGGATCCTAGTAAAATTATTAATCTGATTTCACCTTGTCAAAATAAAGAAGCAGCTCGATTTACTCTTCGTGTATCTGGAAGCCCTGATGCTGCTTCCCGGGGTCTTGCTGGGGTAGGCATAGCATTGAGTCGTAGAGCTGAACTATCTCTCCTTGACTGGATCCCAATAGATAGTCGCTTGTGCGCTGTCCGACTAAACGGGACAGTAAGGACTCGGAATGATACGGACACTCGCCGTTGCCTCTTCGTCATATCTGCCTATGCTCCCACTGACTGCAGTGCAGACGAGGTTAAAGATGAGTTTTACAGAAAGCTTTCGGACCTCCTCCAAAAAACTAGGCGCTCTGATATAGTAATAATGGCTGGTGACTTTAATGCTCAAGTAGGTAGACTAAGTGAAAATGAAAGACACCTAGGTGGATGTTATGGTGTCGCGGCTCAGAGAACAGGCAATGGTGACCGTCTGTTGCAACTGTGCTCAGATAACCAATTATTTCTAGCAAACACTAACTTTAGGCGTAAAGTAAAGCATCTGTTGACCTGGCGACCTCCAAAGTCGTCTCAACGTTGGATTCAACTAGATCACATTGCCATCAGCCACCGATGGAGGGGTTAGATAGAAGACTGTCGCTCGTTGTGGGACACATGTTTAGATTCAGATCATACCCTAGTGCGAGCGCGTATTTGTTTGAAGCTTACTGGGCGTAGAAAAGACACCGTAAGAAAGCCTCTTAGGGTTTTGCTGAATGATAATAGGGTGAAGAATATATTTCAGGAACAACTACAAAGACAGTTAGGCGACCATTTAAGCGATTCTAATCCGGAGGCAGGTTGGAATGATATCAAAAAGGCTGTGGAAACAGCAGTGATATCTGCTAGTAAGGTTAAACATAAGGGTAGAATGAAACCGTGGATCTCAGTAGCATCCACCGATC
This sequence comes from Schistosoma turkestanicum, assembly GCA_944470395.2. Lineage (NCBI taxonomy): Eukaryota > Metazoa > Platyhelminthes > Trematoda > Strigeidida > Schistosomatidae > Schistosoma > Schistosoma turkestanicum. The sequence goes on along the minus strand of OX103972.1, from coordinate 512,821 downwards.
TGATGGATGCCCGAAAACTCATCCCACCTGGCTCTGAACACGATGAAGAACGAAGACAACTTAGGTGCAGACTCATAAAAAGCCTACGTAACGACCGTGATCAGTGGTGGGTGGCGAAAGCAAAAGCGATGGAAAAGGCAGCGGCGATAGGCAACAGTAGACAACTCTTCAGACTTATCAAGGAAACTGGTATTAGGAACACAAGTGTGAGTGAGACTATTTCAGAAAAGGATGGTCTTATTATCCATTCTCAATCCAGGAGACTGGACCGATGGGCAGAACACTTTAAGGATCAGTTCAACTGGCCTCGAGCCACTCTTCAGTTACCCACGATCTCCAGTCATCCTGAATGGCAAATCGACCTAAGTCCCCCTAGTCTTAATGAAGTTGAAAAAGCGTTAGGAAATCTGGAACGAGGACGAGCTGCAGGTCCTGATAGACTGACCCCTGAGATATTTAAGGATGGTGGTCCAGTTTTAGCAGCTAGGTTGACTGAGTTCTTAGGCAGGATCTGGGAACTGGAGGTAATCCCATCCGACTGGTCTCAATCCTTGATTGTCCCAATCTATAAGAAAGGACAGAAGTCTTCTTGTGACAATCACAGGGGAATCAGTCTAACTAATATAGTATCTAAAATACTGGCCTCAATAATACTTCGACGCTTAACGAAAGCTCGTGAAGAGCAGACTCGAGAAAACCAGGCTGGTTTTCGACCTGGACGTGGTTGTATAGACCACATCTTCACACTAAGACAGGTCCTGGAACACAGACACACATTTAGGCGTCCTACAATAGTTGTCTTCCTGTACCTTAAGGCGGCATTTGACTCAGAGGATCGTGAGGTTCTGTGGCCGTGTCTGTCATTGAAATGTGTACCGGAAAAGTACATTAACCTCATACAAGCTCTCTACTCGAACACCACTGGTCGAGTGAGAGCTTATGGCGAACTGTCACCGGAATTCTCTACTTCAAGTTGTGTCCGTCAGGGATGTCCACTTTCTCCATTCTTGTTTAATTTTATCATAGACATGCTCCTAGAAATAAACTTATTCTCGTCAGGAGTAGACCTTTCACTAGGTGTCTCGCTTATTGACTTAGAATATGCCGATGACATTGTCCTACTTGGTGAAGATGCTGACAAAATGCAGTCTTCTGACTACCCTAAGCAACAATGCAAGCATGTTCGGGATGTGGTTTTCCCCCTCGAAATGCAAAATGTTGCTTCGAGATTGGGTTGCATCGGCACCTGAACTGGTGATAAGGAGTGAAGTAGTCGAACGTGTAGACCACTTCACTTATCTTGGGAGTCTCATCAGTGCTGATGGCCTGGTGACTGACGAAATCTGAGCTTGGATACAGAAGGCTCGATTGGCTTTTGCCAACCTACGTCACTTATGGCGTAGTCGAGATATCCGTTTGCTGACTATAGGATGAGTGTACTGTGCAGTAGTTCGCTCCGTCCTACTTTATGGCTGTGAAACATGGCCGGTGAGAGTAGAAGATATTCGTAGGTTACTGGTTTTCGATCAAAGGTGTCTTCGAAGCATTGCTCGAGTATTGTGGGACAGCCGAATAATGAATGCTGTTGTTAGGAAACGGGTACTAGGTAAGAATGGCAGGTCAATAGATTAAGTGCTGAAACTTCATCCACTGAGGTGGTCAGGACGTATGTTACGAATGCCTAACTACCGACTGCATCGTCGAGCTATGTTTTGTAGTGTAGGAGTAGGTTGGAAGAAAGTTAGGGGCGGCCAAACCAAAATATGACAGAAATCCAAGATATCACTAACAAGTGGACTGAGTCATGTTGGTAGATGTCGACTTACTGGTTGGGGTCCGCGAGATAATAGTAATCGATATCTAGAGACCCTGAATGACATGGCTCAAAATCGTTTGCAATGGCGCCGGTGCATTTATTTGTTGGGTTCTCTCAAATCCTAATCTTCTGGATTCTTCAACACCTCTAGTTTTGACTTTCTAAACTTTTCTCATTTAATTATACTTCTTGAATAAAATCTCCATATCCTAACCTCTCCGATTACTTCTAATTCCTTTACTACCTCTTTTACTATTGGATTTGAATGGACAATTATATCTCTGTTCTGATGTTGTATGGCGACATGAACTGATGTATTTACGTGCGAAGTTCGACGTTGCATCTGACTGACTGACTGAATCTGATGCACCTTCAATAGGCTGAATATATTCAAAAACTGAGTTGTCACGGAATTCAGTATCCAATATTTCAAATATCCTTTTCACGAGCTAGTATTTGACAGTTGATTTATTTGAGCTCGGTTCTTGCTCTTTCGGTACGGTCCCAGGTATTTGGTAGTGCTCAATGCATGAGAGTCTAACCACTCGAATGTCTACTTCTAGTCAGTTGGCAGTTGTTTGTGTGTCTGTATGTCACATGGTTTGAATAAAAATGTTTGTTTCAAGGCTGTAGGGTTTCTGGATACCAGCAGCTATCACATCACCAGACCGGAGATCAGTTAGTTGCAGTGTGGAGAACAATAATCAGAAAATTCTAATCCTCATATGATTTCAGAACTAAGTAAACAAACTGATAGTTTAGTTTATTAATTGGTACTGAAGATTGTGAGAGAGGATCTATGTGTGTAAACAAGGGATAGAAAACAGAGTTAATAGGCGATATAGATCAAGTTAGTGATCTGAGAAGATGGCAATAATAACAACTAGCAGTTCTCAAGACATGGATCAGGCACAGCTTGTTCACAAGGAAGATGATCATCTGTATGTGAATACGTGATTGTCAAGTCCCTTCTTAAGGCTATCCAATGAGGGATCTGTGGTCTCCACAGCTGGGGGAGCATTACAAGTTGCATACACTCTCACTGAGAAAATGTTTGCTCGAACTTGATTATTGGCTCCTTGATGCGCGACATTTCAATGATTACCACGAGGGCAGTGGTGGTAATGCATTGGTAAGATGATCACGTTTGGATGGTTTGGCGTGCTTTAAATGTTGTACGCCATATTCAGGTCATCCCTAATTCTGCTGTAACTCAGGGTGAATAATCCCGACCGTTGTAGTCTATCTTCATAAGGATTGTTCTTCTGCCCTGTCACCCATTTCGTTGTTCATCTCTGCACTCGATATAACAGATTTATGTTTCTTTTAAGCAGAACGGGTTCGACGACATTGTGAAGCCCAAGGTGTGGGCTAGCATATGTCTTAAACAACGTTAAGAATAATTCTGTGATGATAGCACCAAGTTGTCTTCGCATAAAGTGAAGGGTCGCATTAGCCTTGGCTGCGTCCCCTATATAACTCGGGCTTGTGTGGAGGCTTTCTGTGCTTATTAAACCGAGATCGCGCTCTGAGGAGATATTAGGGAGTGGACTTCCTTTGAGGGTGAAATCTGTTTGCGTCATGTGGGGCAGAATATGCATAATGTGACACTTCGGATGGTTGAGCGCTAAACCGTTTTTCACTGCCCATTCACTAATAGATGTAAGGTCCTTTTGAAACTAAGTCAAATCCTCTTTGCTTCTAATGGACCTACATATCTTCGCATCGTCTGCGTAGATCATTGCCGATGAGCGAACTGAGCCTAAAAAATTGTCAATAAATGTCAAGGAGAGAAGTGGGCCTCAGATGGTCCCCTGTGAAACTCCCGATGTTGGTACTTGCCAGAAGGCGTGCACTCTAATAACCTTGGTACGACACTATTCCCAAGGTAGTTTCTGAACAGAGATAAGAGTGTCAGTGAAAGTAGAATCCGATTTGAAGGCTTTGTTTTGGGAAAACCCCTCCATCTACATATTTGTAATATGTTCTTACTGACTCTTTTTGTGCTACATTTGGTACTCTGTTTGATCCCACTTTGTGATGTTAATATCTGTATTTTGTTACAGTGTAGTGGAACGCTTCTACGAAGAAATTACTATTTGTGAAAAATAAACATTATTGTACTCGTTTTGTTTAACTGTACCAAAAACACTTCTTCTACTTCTTGCGCGCAACGTTCTCTTCGCGTTGCTGCCATTTTTCTAAATGCCCTGCTCCCCATGTAATGCCAACGTTCTCCTACAATAAAATACTCAGCTATGGATTTGTTTTGATCTTGATGACGGCGGGATATTATGGGACACTTAGTGGTGAGCATAGTCAGTCTGGTGTCTTGACTCGCTTGCCACAATAGTTTCTATTTTTTGTACCTTTATAAGAGTTTTCTACTGAACTGTATTATGCTGTTTAAATTGATACTTAATTATCGAATTTGACACCCTGGGCGGTGAACTTTGAATATGAATTGGAAGAGTGCAATTTTGGACTTATACGCGAGCATTCTTCCAGAATTGTAAACACATTTTGTTAAATTGTGTTAAAGAACAGTGTAATATTGTTTAGGTCATTACTTATATTAAGTAATTAATAACAAAACCCAGATAAATTGCTGTTTTGTTGTTTTGGAACTGGGAAAGTCGCGTATCTAACTTCTCCCAATGTTCTTTCGAATTCAGAACCACTGAAAACGCCCCAACAGTTATGCCTATTTCCGCGACCGTTGCGATTATGCCTGCGTGTTGTACTGTGTAGAAGGCTTTTAAAAAGTCCAGGAATATTACGTCGAATGTTATTTTTCGGTCGATGCAGGATGTCCAACTGTCCCATGCTATGGGAATATTAGATGCGCAAGACCCGCCTTTTTGAAGCCCGTGTTAAGCTTCATATAGTATTTTATTCTTATCCATGTACTCCCTCATTTGTTCGTTCACTAGCACTTCCACTACCTTCGATAGTATTGGTAGCAACACAACTGGTCTGTAACAGGCTGGGTCTTTCTAATCTCCTCCACTGAAGATTGAAAAGAGAATAGCTTGTTTCCATTCAGCTGGGAGTTGGTGTGACTCAACTGAATGCCTGGCCAGGTCACATATCAGTGAGCAGAGGACTTCTGCAAATTGTTTCAAGACTAAGGGGCGAAAATTGGCACAAACTGGTGACTTTCCTGAGCGCAGGGATTTTAGTTTCCTTAGTACTAAGTCAAGAATGGTACGGATATTCCCTGAGTCGTCAGCTAGCAAAGGGTTGGAGTAGTACTTTGAAAATCTGGATGCCTAATTTAACTGCTCAGTTAAATTTGGATTGAAGATCTCAGACATTTCCAGGTTGGTGAAGTCTTTCCCATTTGGACCTGTTAGAGAACACAAACTCTGATTTGTAGGTTTTCTTTCAGTCATGGACCTAAACAGATGCTTCGAGTTTGCCCGTATTTTGACAGCGTCTCCTATCACTTCGAACTTTGGTATTGCATTTGTTTCCCAGTGCCAAGTAAGAACTATGATCGGAATCCTTCAAGGAGACCTTCCACTTGTGCCAGGCTCTTCTCTTCCTTGTAGCAAGCGTTCAGTACCGCGCCTAACCCATGTTCTTCTATTTTCGGGTGTGTGGTGAGAATGAGATACGTTGCTGAAAACAGCATTCTGAATGGTGTCTCTCACTGTTTGCCAGTGACCATCTACTGTCAGCCTCCACCAGTCCCGTGGCCATGGCGCTCGTAAAAAGATCTCTCCCATGAGCTTGCAATTTGCCCCAGTCCAGCGAAGACAGGGCTTGTTTTCGTCCTATGTTTGGTTCATTTATGATATTGTCACTACTTCCTATGGACGGGAACATTCTCGACTAGGAGGTGGTCATTTGTTAACACATGATCCAGATTTGAGGACTTTCCTTCCTTAGTTCACCTAGTGGCACTACATGAACGCTCAGTAAGACCAGAGTCTCTGGTGGCTGCGTCAAGTCGTTTCTGGAACCAACCAGTGGGAACTGTACCCAGATTGCTGAGATTTAGTGCTGGTGTGTTGAAATCTTCCTGGGCCTTAGTACCTGAGGGAGGACAATAAATCCCCTCTTGGAAAATACTAGTAATGCAGCTATTATGTTTCCCCCAGAGTAACACGTGAATGAAATAACAAGATACCATTCGGACTCTGAACAATTCCCACCAAATTTAATGTTCACTAATTATGAGGATAACGTGGCAGACCTCGATCATATGAAACTTCTAGATGAGATTGGCCATGAAGCTGTGGTCTTTGATTTTCATGTGCTTTTCAAAAATCATGAGTCATCTGAAGACAGAATGAACGTTTTAAAATTAAAAGCAGAACAAATTACACACTCAGCATCATCAGCAGATCAAACATCAGGAGCAGGGCTTCTTGTTGGACCAACCTGGGACTGAGGACACTGAGCAATGATGAAACAAAATCTCTATGTCGGGAAGCCCGGAATATTTCTGCCTAGAACCTGCACGAGCCTTGAATACTGAATGACGAATAACTCGATATAAAGTCCATGGAATACCCAAATCTCCTTAACTTGTAGATGAATCAACGGAATCGAAGAAGTGGCAGTATCCTAGGGATATGGGGGAACGGTAGTACTACAATACTGAAAGTAGTTGATTGTGGTATGGCTTAGGTATTCTCCGACTTCTTTAGCTATCTATAGATGTAGCCTTCAGTGAGTTTAAAAAGCATTTAACAGGGTCCCTCAAAACTGGCTACCATTTAGTTTAAATTACAACAGACTTGGTTGTAACATATTGCAGACGATAAAGGATTCCGTAGTTGGGTTTTGACATAGAGTAGGGGTTCAATCCAAGCATTCAGATTGGAAAAAATGAACTAATGTTTCTCCGCCTCTATTTGCGCGAACTTCTTGCCTTACAATCTACAACAGTTTTGTCAACTGCTGACGATATTAACATGTGGCGAAAGATGGAAACGAAGATGACAGACTACAGCTTCAAAATAACCTGCAGAAATTATATGAATGGTCAAGAATTTGTCAGTTTCTAATAAGTGCTTCCAAGTCCATTATGATACCTACTGATCATACTACACAGTGAACAACAACATATTATCCACAAACACAATGACATCAAAGTAATCACTAGCCAAGACTTGAACACTACTGTGCGCTGCCGTGCGATAGCCACCAAAGATTTCATAACCCTAATATAAAGAGCCTTTAGTAATGTGGATGCTACAGTATTTCGGTTTCGTAAACGGTGCTTATTCGTGCCGAACTTCAGTATTGCGTGTTAATAGCCAGCCCCTGCCTAAAATCGATAGTGGAATGTTAGAAGAGGTTCAGAACCTATGTCCTGACAGATTTACAGATCTGCAATGCTGCCATGTGAAGAGAGAATGGGTAAATTAAACCTATTTCCTTTATGATGCTGAAGGACGATGTGACTTAATTACAGATTTTAAATTACTGTGTTACAGTTTTACAGACGACATGCCCTTATTTTTTTTGTGTCCCAAAACAGAGAACGAACGACAACACTCCGGAAATATTCATAAGCCAAGCGAAGTACCACTTCATGCATATTCTGCCTCACACGACGCAAACGATCTACACCCTCAGTGGAAGTCCACTCTCTAATGAATCCTCAGAGCGCGATCTCAGTTTAATAAGCACAGAAAGCCTCCAAATGAGTCGGAACTATGTAGAGGACGCAGTCAAGGCAAATGCGACCCTTCACTTTATGCGAAGACAACTTGGTGCTATCACCCGAGAATTATTCGTAACATTATTTAAGACGTACGCGCGCCCACACCTCTAGGTTCACAATGTCATTGCACCCCCTCTGCTTAAAAGAGACATAATTCTGTTATATCGAGTGCAGAGATGAGCAACCAAATGGATGACAGGGCTGAAAAATAAGTCTTACGACGATAGGCTCCAGCACTTGGGATTATTTCCACTGAGCTACAGGAGAATCAGATCATGGTGTACAACATATTAAGCGCGCCAAACCATCCAAACGTGATCATCTTACCGATGCATCACCACCATTCCCCTCGAAGCAATCCTCGAAAGATTGCACATCAAAGAGCGAATACTCAGATTCGTGCACACTTTTTCTCATTGCGAGTCGTCGCAACTTGGAATGCTCTCCCAGCCTAGGTGACCACAGCCCTCTCAGTAGACAGCTTTAAGAAGAAACTCGATAATCACCTACTCACATACGGATTATCATCTCCCTCTTGGACAAGCTGTTCATGATGCATATCTTGAGAACTGCTAGTTGTTATCATTGCCATCTCCTCAGAACATTTAATGCATATCGCCTATTAACTCTGCTTCCTCTTCCTTGTTTACACACACACACACCCCTAAACGGGGTCAGACCGCCATGTAACGATGCATTTAAAAGTTTGAACAACTGAGAGATTAAATTTCAAGGACTGACACAGACCATCGAGCATCCTGTCACTTCCAAATTGAAACTGATATTGTTTTAGTACTTTGGACTGAAATCGAAATTATCAAGGCCGTTATCTTCTACCAGGTGAGTGCTTCAGGGTTTCTGTTGTGGGTGGCGTGTGTGTCACATGGTCACCTGCGAATGTTCCTGGTCTCATCTTTCCGGGAATTACCTGAATTTGGAGAGAGTTCGTTTCAAAAACTGAATATTTCTCACATCTTTGTTCGTACAAGAATAATTTGTGTTAGTGTATAAATCTGTTTCCGAAACCTAGACTTTATCATGTCATTTTAGTAGTTAATTAAGATGACTGCGCAATGAAATCAATTGGTTTACACTAGCTCGTGAAAAAGATACTGGATATTGGGTGCCTGCTAGTTATAAAAGAAGGACGTCGTTTGTGAGTCATATTCTCACTGGGAGAAGATTAGTTTACTTCTCCATAGTCCATATCTACACTTAACATATGAATCGTGGACAAAAACCCCTATTTCAGATGTTTCAGTACCATAGGATAAAACCTGCGCTCATCATCGTGTCGATTGATTAGAGGCTAGTATTTCGTTCACTGCGTTAGTTGAACTGATTCTCTTGTTTCAGGCTCTCTGTATTTAAAAAATGTAGAATTAATTTCTCTGAGATACAGCAAGGTCAAGAATCCCAGGTTAATATGCATCCAAGCTTAATATTCTTGTCATCAATTTTTAACTTGATAGTTGAACCGTAATTGAATTAACATATGATCAGATATAACTACGATTATAGACTTGAATATTTATCCACTCCTCGAACTGATCAAAACATAAGTCTTCATCTCTGATGTAGATATCTAGTTATGAGCAACATAAAATATATGCATCAGTATGAGTTGCTCTATATGAGGATCCATGCGTAACTTATTTGATTTTCTACAGAAATATCGATATTTAGGCCTTCGTGACTAAGTGCCCGTTTGAGGTTACATTTCTTAGTCATAATGTCACTTTTTAGAAGTGACAGGGCTCTGACTTAAAGCTCTACTCTCATTAACTATGTTTTTATCCTGTATTCCTCACATAATTTAACTAAATATCCATATTCTTCTCTTAGATATATATTCACGGATTTTAAATGCCTGACACTATCAAACGTGGCTTATTTATAGTATTTGAAGGTATTGAGAAATGTGGCAAAAAAACACAGTCCGAATTATTACAAGAAGCTTTAACTCAAATTACTGGCAAAGAAGCTTTGTTAATTCATTTTCCTGATAAAAGTACACCGATAGGGAAATTGATTGCTGACTATTCTGATGGAAAACTTCAATTGGAACCACATGCAGTTCATCTGCTTTATATAGCTAACAGGTAGGAGGTGATATCTTATTTTTTTTTATGATTAAAGCATCCTATATGTGTTATCAAATTGTATAAATCAAATTATCAATTTTATAAATTCATTTAATATCAATAAAACATATCAGTTGATAAACTTTTAAGCTTTAGAGTATTGAAAAAGTTGATTATATGTTTAATGGCAACATGACATGCTTTGAGTATGCCTTAACCACCGCCTGCCTCGTCGAGCTATAGTTTGCGCTGTAGGAATAGGTTGGAAGAAAGCTAGGGGCGGCCAAACCTAAACATGGCAAACATTCATGAAGTCATTGACGAATGGACTGAGTCATATCGGTAGGTGTCGACTACCTGGTTGGGGTCCGCGAGATGTTAGTAATCGATGGTTAGAGACCCTGAATGACATGGCTCAAAACCGTTTGCAATGGCACAGGTGCATTTATTCTTTGTGTTCTCTCAAATCCTAATCTTCTGGAATTGTCAGCACCTTTTTTAATTCTTCATCACTTTATCTTTTTAAGTCTATTTCATTAGATTCTACTTCTTGAATAATATCTTCTAATCCTAACCTCTCCGACTACTGCTAATATCTTTACTACCTCTACTACTATGGGATCTGAATTGACAATATTACATCTCTGTGCTGATGTGGTATGGCGACATGAACTGATGTACTTACGTACGAAGTTCTCCGTTGCATCTGACTGACTTACTGACTCATCTGAGCTATATTGGCTCGAACATATGTTCCTGTAGGTCCTACCATGCCAGGTTGACTGGAGAATGGTAAGACTAGAAGCAGCTACTCAAAGTCTGAGGGAGAAGTTGTACTGCTGACTGTAGAGGCGTACAATAGTTTTAAGGTGTTTCCTTCGGACAACCAGCATCTGCAGCGATTCTGCCTTCTCACAAGGAAAGAATGAGTTAGAAAAGGCCAACCCTTAAATGTTTCACCTCACCTTACCTGTCGGAATTCCGTCACCGGTGGTAAGGCTATTTGAAGTGCGGTGCTAACACTCACTTTAGAAAGACCTTACATGACCGGCCACAAGCAAGTGTCCGTTGGGCTCTGTAATCATGTGCCCAGGTTGTTCAGACCAAGGGTAATCCGATTTCGTTTTCAGGTTCCATATTATGAAACACCCGTGGTTTGGGCAGGCGGGAAGTGACATCCGCCCTCATAGCCGTAACAGCGCACGAGACTGACAGTGTTAAAAAGCTAACATGTTACCGTATTCAAGAACTCCTCATCATGCTTCGATTATTACACATCAAAGACAACAAATTGTAATATAGTAGCTAGGAATTAATACTAAGTAGAATATTTTCGCTAACGGTTGACATATCAAAACGACTGCTGACTATTCATCTCCAAGTAAAGTGGTTTAAATTGGTTCTAAACAATCTTCACTTGCCTCATTTTCATCACCTAGTTCATATCATTGATTCATATATGTGAAAATATAAGTAAATATAAAAAGACCCATTCATGATTACTGAATATTAACTACTATCATACTTATTGTTTTATTGTTCATTACTGTGTATTGTTGTACGATGTAATCAAAAGTTATGAAGTTAGTCTTTATTTGTTCAATTTTGATTTGATTTTTTTTTATTCGAGTTTTTAACTCGACATATTTAGACAATTATAATAACTTTATGATATCTAATCGCATCCGATCAGCGCCAGCTATTCACTGTTACTTTTTATAATGAATAATTTTATTTTACTTTTGAAATATAATTTCAAGAATTTATGCATTAGAGTTCATATATCGCGTAAGAACATGTGTTATGTATGTATGCCCGACCACCGACTTCCTCGACGAGCTATGTTTTGTGGGAGTAGGAGTAGATTGGAAGGAAGTTAGGGGTGGCCAGACCAAAACATGGCAGAAATCCATGAAGTCACTGACAAGACTGAGTCATGTTGGTTAGAGTAGGACTACGTGGTTGGGATCTGGGAGACAATAGTAATCGATGGTTATAGACCTTGAACAACGTCTCGAAATCGTGTTCAGTGGCGCAGATACGTCCATTCTTTATGTTATCTCAAATCCTAATCCTGTGAATTCCTCATCAACTTTCTCTATTCATGTTCATTTCGTTAGATTATCAATCAGTCAGTCACTTACAACGTAGAACGTCGTACGTAGGTACATGACTTCAGGTTTCCATACCACATGAGCAGAGACGCGACTACCTTTTCAAATTCGATAGTGGTGGAGATGGTAGAAGAATTAGCGGTAATGCAGAGTTTTAGGGATCAAAGATATCATTCAAGTAGTATAGTTCAGTGACATAACTTTAGAAATAGAAAGATAGAGATTATGAGGAATTCAAAATGTTAGGACTTGAGAGAACACAAAGAGTGGATGCACCTACGCCATCGCAAACGATTTTGATCCATGTCGTTCAAGGTCTCTAACCATCGACTACTATTGTCTCGCAGACTCCAACCACGTAGTTTACCCTTACAAACGTGACTCAGTCGACTTGTCAGTGACTTCATGGATTTCTGCCATGTTTTGGTTTGGCAGAAGTCACTAGATTTTACTTCTTGAATAATATCTTCGAACCCTACTCTTTCCAACTTACTGCTGATACTTCTACTACCTCTACCACTATGGGATTTGAAGTGGCAATTGCGTCTTTGTGTTAATGTGTTATAGTGACCTGAACTAACGTACGTACATATGAAGTCCTACGTTGTTTCTGACTGACTTTCGCATAAGTCCATCATCATATTGTATATATACCCAATTAGGTGGGCGATTTCTTGACACTTCCAAGCAAGTTCTTCACATTTTCTAAAATCTTTCAAATCTAAAGTGCAGAGAAGCTGTCAATTCGTGCGTTCTAATCAAGTGCTAAGATGTAGTGCCATACAATTGATCGATATCTTGTTATTCATAGCTAGTTATTTGATTCTATTTTACAATTTTCTTTTAATAAATATATTTTAAGCTTTAATGTATGATCAAATATGCTGCGTGTGAAATGAAACAGACTGTACAAAGATTATATTTACCAAGTGAGACATTTAGAATATATTCTATATCTGTAAGGCATCAATGTTACTTAGAGAGTAAGCTGCTGGGAAATAATTGATGAAACTGCTGACTGACTATTAAGTTAGCTTCTTCAATCGAGAACTCCGTCATAGTGTTCATTTGTCATTCACTTTGAGTAATTGCACATAGAATAATCGACTTACTTTAAGGCAGTCTTTGCTGAATACAGACAGGAGGGTCTAAACGGTTAGTGTTTGTTGAGCGAGTTGGTATTCTAAGGGGTGGAGTCGTTAACCCTATACCCTGCCCTCCTCCTCTACCCGAGCCTTGAACTGGTAGTAACTACAGAGTAGCTCCATGCGTAGTTACCGACTGCCTCGACGAGCTATGTTTTGTGGTGTAGGAGTAGGTTGGAAGAAAGTTAAGGAAGTCCAGACCGAAACATGTCAGAAATGCATGAAGTCATTGACAAGTGAACTGAGTCATGTTGCTAGATGTAGACTACCTGGTTGGGGTCCATGAGATGATAATAATCGATGGTTAGAGACCTTGAACGACATGGCTCAAAATCGTTTGCAATGGCACAAGTGCATCCATCCATTGCGCTCTCTCAAATGCTAATCTTCTGGAATCGTCAGCACCTCTACCTTTGTCTTTCTAACCTTATCTTACTGAATTATACTTGTTGAATAATATCTTCAAACCATCGTCTTCTTCATTACCATTAATACCTCTACACTATCTCTATCGCTATGGGATTTGATTTGACATATGCATCTCTGTGCTAATGTGGTATGACAACATGAACTTACGTACATACGTACGTAGTTCCACGTTGCAACTGACTGACCATGCGGAGTTATAAACAACAGGGTGCTCATTGCCAATCGTTTTCAATCAATAAGGTTACGTGCTGAAGATAGGATAACGCATGCTTCAGGTTTTTATTTATTCAAAAAATCTAGGAGTTTACCTTAACTGGTTTGTATATATAAGCAGCAAGCTTAAAAAGTAAGTGTTCATGTTGGTTAGAACAACATCGGATATAAGTGTTATGGTGTCTTAATTTTACAATTATGGGAATCTGTAAATAGTTCAATGTCAATGTTTTTAGTTAAGTCTAATTGTTAATAAATCTAAGCATCAAATCATCTAAACTATCTACTTCATTAGAAAAATAATAATGTTTTACTTTCAACTGTTGATGTAGATGGGAACGTCAAAATGAAATTGTAAAAGCATTAAAATCAGGCATTAGTGTTGTTGTAGATCGTTATAGTTATTCAGGCATTGTAAATACAGCGGCAAAATTTCATCCACTCACTGAAACCGATTGGGAATGGTGTCGTTCTATGGAGTATGGTTTAATGCAACCAGATTTCATATTTTGTCTTGCACCAGAGAATTTTGCTGAAATATCAGTACGTGAAGCATTTAATGATGAGAAGAAATTTGAAACAATGGATTTTCAAAAACAAACTCTTATTTATTATGGTCGTTTATCACGTGAAATGGAAGCGGAATTAAATGAAGAAAATGAGAATCAGAATAATACAACAACTACGAAAGAATGTGGTGAACCACGACTTTGGCATTGGATACCAGCAACCGGTCAAACAGTAGATGAAGTTCATTCATGTATCATGTCGATTATTGATTCGAAATTATGAATTGATTTGTGTTAATACAAAACAGTTGATGATAATAATAATAATCTATCTATTCATTGTGTGCATGTTTTGACTTACGATTTATTTTATCACTAATGATGATTACTAAAGATCATAGTAGCCAATCATATTGAAATGGTAGTATCAACTACCGTAGCTGGCTACCTTGACACATGGTTGTCGGGCTTGCCTATTGTTGTGATGACTCAACTGAGCTATATTAGCTGGAACATATGTTCTTGTAAGTTCTCCCATGTCAGGCGGGTCGATTGGAGAACGGTAAGACTAGAAGCAGCAACGTAAGGTCTGAGGAAGAAGTCGTACCTCTGACTGTAGAGGGGTACACTAGTTGTAAGGTGTTTCCTACGGACAACCAGTATCTGCAGCGATGCTGTCTTCTCACAAGGAAGGAAGGGTTAGAAAATGTTGACTATAAACATTTCTTACCGGATGAGTTTCCGTTTTCGGTGGTAAGGCCATTTGAATAGCGTAGCTAACATTACAATCTTCCCATAAAAAGGCCATATGTGACCGACCTCAAGCAATTGTTCGTTGGGCTCTGTGATCAAGCCCCAAAGTCGCTGAGATCAACGTTAAACCGATTTCCGTTTTAGGTTTTTCCGGAAACGCCCATGGTGTAAGCAGCCTGGGAAGTGACTTTTGCCCCCATACTTGTGACAATTCATGACCGACTGGACGGTTCATGCTGGGATTATGCTAAGTAAAGATAGACATTTGGTTAATAAGATGGTGAATTCCCACCCACTAGATTAGGTAAGATATATTACGTTTACTGAACCACCGCCTACCTCGATATGCAATCTTAGCTGGACTGTGCGTTAGTCAGAAGGAAAGTAAAGCGTGTCAAAACAAATATTGGTATCAGTTCACAAAAGCCCTGATTGTTGTACTAAAGTATGTTGGTATCTGCAGACTAAACTGTTATATAAAGTCTGCGTAATAATCTCGGTCAGAACTTAAAACGTGCAACGTAACTCAAAATTGGTAAAAGTGCCTCAGATGTATTCATTATTAATCTTTTAGATTTACACTTTCTGCATTCTTTCATGCATAAATTCTTAATCAATTCCATCGAACCATATTCTTGGTTTTGAATTATTCTCGTTACTGTTACAATATTTTGACTTATGGTACTTACTATTGATTTTGTCGTTTTCACCTCATCTCCCCTGACATGGTGGTGCTCAACTTAGACTGACTAATCCACTTTGTTGTCTTTAGGTCAAAAATATTAATTATGATCAACTGGTTAATACGTTACAGACAGACAGATACAACGCAGAACTTCGTACACAAGTACATCAGTTCAGATTGTCATACCACGTCAGCACAGAGACGTAACTGTCAGTTCAAATACAAGATAGCGATAGTAGAATTATTAGCAGCAATGAAAAAGACTAGGGAGCAAAGATATGATTTGAAAAGTATAATTCAGTGAGATAAGGTTAGAAAGACAAAGGTAGAGATCATGAGGAATTCGGAAGGTTAGAATTAGAGAGAACACTAAGAGTGGATGCACCTGCGCCATTGCAAACGATTCTGAGCCATGTCGTTCAAGGTCTCTAACCATTGGTGATTTTCGTCTCGCCGACCCCAATCCGATAGCCTACATCTACCAACATGACTCAGTCCACTAGTCACTGACTTCATGGATTTCTCCCATGTTTTGGTTTGGCCGCCACCCTTAGCTTTCTTCCAACCTACTCCTACACTGCAAAACATAGCTCGTTCTACTGCATCTACCATTATGGGATTTGATTGGACAATTGCTTCTGCGTTCTAATACAATATGGCAACTTGAACTGATACATGGAACGTATGAAGTTCTACGTTGTACCTAACTGACCAAGTATCGAAAATAAAGAATTGCATTTATCATAGAGCCTTAAATATACCGTATAGACCAATCAAACAATGTGGCGAAACTAACTGTTTGAAGTGTAGTTTTATGATGTAGTGAAACTCGGTGTACTTTTATCTTGAGGGTTAATCATAAAAAATCCATATTAGTGTCATTAATTGTTAATGTACACCCTGTAACAGATGTTTGTTGGTTGGATTTGTCATGTCACACCATTACAGAGAGATAAATATAACAAAATAAACTGCCAAAATTATCGTAACAGTATCGGCAGTGATCATGAAAAAGACTTAACAGTGGGTATAGTTTTAAAAGCTGTTGGAATACTGTGCATGCAGGAACACTGAAATTTTTTTGGCCAAAAAGAAGATAGTTGTTAGTGGGACATAGATGGAATTAAAGCATGGCTGCGCGCTGATTGGCTAATTCCCTATCCAATCAGCGCCTGATCGATTCTTGGAGAACAGGGTAGTGTTGTTAGCTGCACTCTGATTAGCTAAATCTAGTCCAGTCGATCACGTGAATTACTGTCCAGAAGCTTCTCATGTAAATGCTATAAAGAAACTAACGTTGTATCTATTTTGCCTTCGGCTTCGTACTTTCATTTAAACTTGCTATTTGGAATATAATCTTTTTCGTGTTCCACCGTGTTTTTGATTCTTTGGAACTTGTCCAGTGTATTGTGTGATCAGAGAATACTAAGCAATAGGATTTAGCTGGGAATAATATAAGCGAAGCGTTACAACAATAGTGTTTTCATCGACACCAAATGTAAGGGATTCTTAGTCTTGTCACTTATAGTCTCTAATCACTGATTTTGTTTCTTACATGAACCCTAACCAATTAGTCCGCATGTATCAACGTAGCTTCAGAGTGACAGTCGTCTGCCTTGCTTTTATCTCCCCTAACTTGAAAGTTAATCAATAAGCGGTGATTCGCTTTTAATTACGTGTGTCTATTGATAAGTTCAAAAAGTTAAACGTGCCACAGATCAATTCTTCGGACTAAATTTATAACCAAGCTGTGTGGTAAGTGGTCAATTAGATACAGAAACCCACTGTGCAATTAACTATAAACAATTATATGGTCATTGTACATTAAAACTATCTTGAATAGGATTAAACTTTCAGTATCTTTTTCCTGTATTACTATGTATGGCCTACCAGATTTTGAGGATTTTGGTCTCGTGTGCTGTTACGGGTATGAGGGCGGTTGTCACTTCTCGGCTGCCCACACCGTGGAAGGTTGTTTCTTGAGGAACCTGAAAAGGAAGATAGACTAGTGTTGGTCTTGGAGACCTGGTTGCGTGACCACAGAGTCCAAGGGACAACTGCTTGAGGCCGGTCACGCACGGCCTTTTTATGAGAAGTTTTTAGAGTGTTAGCTCCGCTCTTTTTAAAAGCCCTTAGTGGGCACCCTTACCGACGGAGACGGAAATCCGTGAGGTAGGGTGTGTGACATTTTTAGGATCGATCTTTTCTAACCCTTCCTTCCTTGTGAAAAGGCAGCATCGCTGCAGATGCTGGTTATCCGAGGGAAACTCCTTACTGCTGTCACACCCCTCTGCAGTCAGCAATACGACTTCGTCCTCAGACCTTGGGTAGCTGCTTTTAGTCTCATCGTTCTCCAATCGACCAGCCTGGCATGGTAGGACCCGCAGGAACATATTTTCCAGCCAATTTAGCTCGGTCGGGTCATCACGACAGGCAAGCCCGACCACCACGTCAAGGTAGCAGCTTCGGTCGGGAGATTTTGAGGATAGTGACCCCTCATTCGGAGTCACTAGGTGACGCTTCTGGCAAAGGCTTTGTCTCTCAAGGTGAACCACCGCGTAGATGTGTTTTGTGGGAAACCGTCTTCTCGGGGATATTGTTGCACGGGCGTCGCACCGGGAGTAGGTGTACCTTAAGCGCATATCAGAAATACACGAGTTTTAACTTCATATACCTCGTGACATACATACAGGCTTTGATTAACGCGAGGGTTAGTTACATATTAGACGTACATTGGAAACACGAGATTTCACCTATGCATTCCTTGTTATACACAAAGGTATAACCGTCCCTTAGAGAATTACTGGTCGCTGTCCCTATCATGGACTATTTCTCATGTGTTACATGCCTAATCACTTCATGACATAAATGTAGGTATGGGCATTGTATCAACAGCTCAATCAATAATTTCATTGGTTAACTTTATCTAAATACTTACTAAAATTACTAGGACTTTTATGAATCATCTTATATACTGCTAATATCAAGTAATATGTAGATTTGTGTCCTACTCTTACTTAGTCATACTAAGTAATGTATTGAAGCACATGGACTATTCATCATTTAACAGGTGTGTTATTGGTAAATCATACAATCGATAATTACGCATTAACAAAGCTCATAATCAATCATAGTAGTGCAGATCTTCGTCTAAATTGGTCTAAATCTTAAACTTTCATAGTTCCTGTTAAGTGATCTTAGAATATCAATTATGTGACTGATATAAAGGCCAGAAGTTTCAAATTCATTTATTACCTGAATGACCTACATGACTGTATCCTACTGACCATTTTCACTACAGTACCAATCAATATCTTTTGTCTAAGTTTGTCATTTTATCGAGTAAACTGTTCACTAACCAGTTATGTTGTCTGTTTCATATGATTTTATTCGACGAGATTTCGTCATCTATTGAGTTTCGTTAGTAATGTTCATTTATCTAAACAAATTATAATCGTATATCATAAAGATTGAATTTCCTCATCTGCTTAATTATATAAAAATTTTACTAGTTATGATAATTAACAGTGGAAAGGTGGTCGTTATAATGAAAAACTATCAGTTACTTGACAAGAAGCTGATGTATCTTAGCTATATGGTTCAAAATGTTTTTTTTCTAATAAATAAACATACTATTATTCACAATGTACACTGCATTCCCGATGAAATGAATCTTACTACTTAAGTTTTTTGTAGAAATGCGTCAAAGCTACTTCTATACTTTTTAAAGTTTGTTTGTCTTTTCGTTTTGACAGTTTACATTGATTTGGTTCTAAAAGTATATATGGATTAGATATTTTAACCTACTTAGACCTGATATCCCTCTTGGGATGTAGGCCATAGACCAGAAATGTTCTGTACACTCTCCTTTCTAGTTACTGCCAAGATCTAAGCATGGTCTTGAAGTCCTGCTTCCGTTGAAAGTGGTGTGTATTCTTTTATCTGTCTTTTTCTTCTTGCCTTCGAAGATCCCAATTTAGGTCTTATTTTGTGATCAAATCTGATTGTTTTCGTAAAAATGTTTCACACTCAGTATTGTTAGTCTCGACCTACGTGTTCAGGACACATGACAATTGTCAAGTTTTTTCTTGGGTGCTTCTCGATAATGGACTTCAATTTCTCATAAAACTGGTATTTATTATCTCCGCTGCTATCATTGTTGAGTACATAGAGATGGATGTCATTCATTGTGATATTTCTCTCATCTGCCTTGAAGGATGCTTTAGCGATCTTGAAGACAGGAAATGCTCATCACACAAGCGCTTCTCACATTTCTTCGTACTGCATAGTTAGAACTCATCGTGAGTGGGTATTTTATTCTTTGCGACAAGAACACTATGACGGCTCTCTTGAAGCTAGTAGTTTTTGGATTTTAGTTATTTAACGCACGTCCAGGCTATATCTTCTAATCTCTGGGCCGATTTCGTTCTCTGAACTCAGAGTAGTAAGCTGGGAGGAAATCTCAAGCATCATATCGTTTGCCTAACACTTCAGGAAAATCTGACTCGATTTCAAAGTTCGGCGGACAACAATTTACTAGTGTTTAATTCACCAAATTATAAGTGTCTTTATTTGAAGAGATTTGGGTATTTCGCTCCTCTGCGACATAAAATTATAAGACAAAAGTGTATTTAGACCCTATCTTGAACTGGTAACCTTGGCTTTTTTGGTTAGTTTTGTAGTAGGAGCTTTCATGCTTATTTGGCTTTGTTTGGTCTATGAAAAAAACAGTGTCACCATTTTCACTTCAGAAACAGATGAATACTTTGAAAGATTTCTAGATACGGTCTAAAAATCGATATATAATCATGTACATTCGAATCCTTAGAGAACGTTTAATATCAATACTCCTGAAGAAATATGGTGCGGTAAAAATATCTCATAATGATCTAAAGCACAACAGTCAGCAATATTCATCCTTTGAATAGTTACTAAATTTGGAGCCTGATATAAGTTAAAATTGAAATTCTCGGCAGTTCGATGAGTTGAGAAGTCTTCCACCTGTTGACGTCTACGGAAGTTAAATGCAACCGTCTTAAAAGAGACCTGATCTTTTGTTTATGACTCAGGACGACATTTCAGTTTAATTTGTGATTACTTCTCTCCAGTTCCATTTATTTTATATTGGGAGCTTCCTGGCTTATTAAGTAGCTGTCTAATTTTTAATTAGCACGGAAGCGCACTAAGTGAAGCATGTTTTATCATAAAAACAATAATTTGAGGCTCAGTTGTAGATAATTAGACATGAAGGTTTCCAGTTTGATTCTGTAAAATTTTGTACAACCATCGATCATCGCCTTAGATTAGAACTCAGAAAGTAGAATTCTAATAAGATGATGTACTACGAAAAAGCTTGAGAGTACAAATAAAAGTTAATCTAGGTGATAACACTATTTCTGTAAACAATTAGTGATGAAAAGATCAACAAAGTGACTAAAAAAGTTTTATTTATCAATCGATGTATTGAGTGAGTGATTGCGGTACATACCACATTTTCCTAAATGCTATTAAAATGAAGATAAAAAATAAGCACGAACCTGAGAAAAACTTCCTTTCAGTGGAAAATAAACATTGGCCATTGTGTGCTTATTCGGTGCGTATTTCCCATAATCACTTGAAGTGGTTTTAAATTGTAGGAACTTCTTAAAAACTTCTTCGTCTATTTCCTTGTCTAGATGTAACTGTAACTTCATATTTTGAAATTGACCGCTTTTTCTCTATAACAACGTCTATTGGTCCAGGTTGTCTATACGTTTAAACAGGAAGATGAGAAGTCTACAATAATCCCTGGATTTTTCACCTTTCAAATCACCTAAGTTTCTCCTGAATGCATCTATAGATGTGGTTTCTTTCGCGTATTTCGACAAAGTGTTCCATTCGATGAAGATTCGCTCTCCATTAAGCATATAATCAGCGTGTAACGGAACCGATCAAGATAGATGTGAAGGGTCGTTTGCCTACAGCAGGAAAAATACTGTCCTTTCAGGCACTCCGCTAAGAACAGTTTTCCAGCTAGAAAACTTTAGTTAATCTTTGCTCTCTGTTGGCATCCGATGGTTAGGCGTTCGCGCACAATACCGAAGGTCCTGGGTTCGAATCCTACGGGGTGCCGGAGTCGCGGATGCGCACTGCTGATGAGTCCCATGCCAGGACGAAACGGTCGTCCAGTGCTTCCAGGTTTCTAATGGCGGTCTAACACTGATAGATTCATGGTATCAAAAATTCTTATTTCACACAGATAAGTTTGCTTCAATCCCGATACCACTTAAGTGAGACAAAAGCTGGTTGTGAGGAGCACGATTAGTATGTTCCGAAGCATTTTTGCTTCTTGGAATGTTTTCGGTTTCCGTCCTAGTGCTTAAATTGCTCCTCATGGTAATTAGGCTTTATGACTCGTAACTGCTTCGGTGACAGGACTTACTTTGCCTCTCATTTAGGCTTTTGGTAATTTTCTCCGATTACATACGGATTGAAACAAACGCTTAGATGATGAGCAATGAAATTAGTTGGTTCTTTTAGTGATCTAGGATGCACTGCATATGAATACATGCATGTCGACTAAGGTGAACCCTTAATAGTTTCAGGCCGTCAGAGTGACGAACCTAACAACTTGCAACGTTAGTTTTGGAAACATGGATCCTGCAAAACTTGAATTATTACTTGAGCAGCAGCTGAAACTGATGCAGAAGTTGACGGATTTGAAGATTTCCCCTTCCACACAGCCTAGCTCATCTATTGCAACCAGAGCTCCATCAGTCGTTGGCACGTAATTATCATAGCCGAATTTAATCATGATCCTGATGCCGACGTTACATTTGATATGTGGTTCCGGCGTTATGAAGATTTATTTACATTTGATTTCTCCAATTAAGATGATGCTTGGAAGGTTCGGCTGCTACTTAGAAAGTTGTGTGCAAGTGAGCTGGACAAGGACTGTAATTTGATCCTGCATTTGAACCAACGAGATTGCTCATTTTCTGAGACAGTTCAGATACTGAACCAACACTTTGGCGACAACTCGTCACTGTTTAATACTCGTTATTGATGTTTGAGGCTAATTATGAACGAAGACGATCATTTTCTTAGGCACGTGGGCATCGTCAACCGTAAATGCAAACGCTTTTGGTTGAAGTCTTTGTCTGAAGGTCAGTTTAAAGCCCTCATACTCATCTGCAGCCCCCAATCTCATAAGTTCACTGATACATACATTTTCCTGAATCAAGCTTGTTTGAAAGATGGACGAGTTCCTTTATTGTGACAATGTCCGTAGTTTGTGTTTATGTGAACCGACAAAAGGCACCTCTGAGGTTTACACATTGCCAAAGTAGTTTAAGCATACATGAGCCCTATTATAATGGTTTTTTACACACTCTGATATGCGACCTCTTTTCTGAGTTTAGTGAGACAACGGAGTGTATGATTTGGCCTGAGCTGACACATAGTTGCTGATAACGATAGGAAAATCAAAGAATACAACTGAACAGTCACCCTTACTTCGTGGTGTCATATAATCGAGGTTCGGAATGTCTTTCTCACAGTGAGTTAACCTGAGATCTAGTAGGGATGATTCAGCGTCCGGTTCGTACCTAGTTGTTTCACTTATATCATGTACCAAATTACCTGTCATAAGCGCATCCAGTAGATTCTTTGAGAAAGAGTTTTGTGATATTTCAGGTATTAGATTTTTCCTGTTCAGGGGAGGTGACGCCAAAAACCAAATATTAATCACTCAACCTAACGAAATCTAGTTCATTCCAGGTCAATTTCAAAAAGTTAATCCAATCAGCAGCCCTTGTTCTATGCACCCTATGTACAGCTATTTGATTCGCGCTCGACACCTTCATAAGATAAGTTATCGATAATGACAAACTTGATTACTCACTTACTTGACCCTGTTATCCCCAAATGAGCATTGGTCGCAGACCAGAATTCTCCAGCCTACACTGTTCTGTGCTTCCTTTCCTACTTCGGTCCACATTTCCTTCATTCTCCTCATGTCTGTCTCCATTTTTTGGTGTGATGTGTTACTGGGCCTTTTTCTTCTCCTTCGAAATTGAGGGTTCCAAGTGATGGCTTGTCTTGTAAGGCAGTTGGGTGCTTTCCTCACTGTGTGTCCCATCCACCTACAGCGCTTCCTCCCCAAGTGGAATCTGGTTTGTTCTTTCCCACCGTGGGTTGTTGCTGACGGTATCTAGGCCAATGAATCCGCAGTATTTTGCGTACACGACTGCTTATAAATACTTGCAACATCTTGGTGAACGCAGTTTTCCAAGTATCTGCCTCACACAGCACAAATGTCTTGACATTTGTTTTGGAAATTCTGACTTTAGTATTGATTAATAGTCATCTTAAGATTCAGATGTTTTCTAATTTTAGCTATGCTGTCACTGCCTTGCCGGTCCGCGCCTTCATACCTGCACTAGATCCACCTTGCTCGTCAATGATTCTGTTAACGTCCTCCAACGCATCTCCATCAAGAGAGATTTGGCTGGCTCATGATGTGTGATGTCGGAGAATCTTGCTTTTCGCTTCATGCATGATCAAACCTGCTGTTGCTGCAGTTACACTGGTCGTCTTCTCTTGCATTTGTTGTTACGTGTGGGATAGATCAACCAGATCATCAGTGAAGTCCGAATCGTCTGATCCTGCTGCTTTTCCACTCGTGGTTTATCTGAAAGCTACGCTAATCGCTTCGATTGTTGGTGGGCCAACGTTGATAGGGAGGTCCATGAATGCTGCATTGATGTTGGGTGGGTTCAGACAGGCTGGTCGATTCGAGAGTTCCTTCAAGTGCTCTACCCACCTGTTTCATTGTCCTTCCTTTCTATTCACTGGTAGTTCTGGAATAAGATAGTTTCCAGAGAGCTTCTTTGTTTTGTTCTTTCACGGCCTTTTCCGCCGTCATTGCTAGATCTTCCACATATTTTAATTTGTCGGCTTTGATGATCCTCTCTCTAGTTTGTTTGCCGATACCAGTCTGCAGGAGATTCGCTCAACCTCTTAGATTGATGAGACAACTAATCAGTAACACTGAGGTTGCTCTTATACGCTTGCTACTTCTGTGGTTCATGTTTCCAACACTATGCTGAAGTCGCTATTCTGTCGAGACACCTGCAACATTCTTACTCAGGCGCTAACAGTATGACTTAGAGGTTGGCATTCAATAATAAAAAAAAACAGTTAGACAGTGCGAGATTTTATTCATCAAATTTTAATTTTAATTTTTACAAACTCTACTCTTTCAACTAGAATTTCGATTTCAACGTACATAAATCCAGCTTCTTACTTCGACTTCTCTTCTGTCCACCTGACACTGCACAACTCTCCCTTCTTTTTGCTGTACTCCTTTATCTGTGTGTTATATTCTTATATTCCCATAATTTACTTTAATTTAAGTGGTCAGTATGAATTTTATCTTGACTTACTACTGTATTGACTACTTTAACATGACAGGTTAAGTAGTACTTTGGTTATATATATGCACTTGCCACACTGCTGCCTTTTCCTCTCTCTCTTCTCCTTTTCATAACCCCATTCACGGTGGGAAATCCTTGGCAACTCTAGGGAACATGCACCCAATGTACATGACTGTCTGGATCACAGCTCGTATCAAGCGCGTTCCATATGACCTTACCCAACAAATTCACTATTGATCACGTCAGATCGCCAAAAGAACCTATTGTGCACCTTCCTTCCTTATTTGTACTCTACTATTGAAAATGAGGCTGTACAATACTGTTTCTGTCAGTGACATGGTGTAAATATGCAATCAGAAACTGACTCATACTTATTTTAACTGCTATAACTTTACAGTAATTGTGAAAGCATTTGTGACAATTTGATCTAGCCTGTAAACTGGCGTGACTCTTGTAACGTAGTTATTTGAGAATAAATTATTATTAGTGAGCGGGTCCGGATGCCAGATTGACTATGCCCACCACCAAATGTTCCATACGGTCACGTGACGAAAAGTAGAACAAAATAAATTAATACTCCATGGTTTTATTGAAGGAGAACGTTGGCATTACATAGGTAGCAGCAAATGGAGAAACATGGCGGCAACGCGAAGAGAACGTTGCGCGCAGGAAGTAGTGGAAGTGTTTTTGGTACAATTAAACAAAACGAGTACAATAATGTTTACATTTCAAAAATCGCACTTTCTTCGTAGAAGCGTTCCACTACAGCAGCCCTCGTCTAGAAAGGGTTTACACTTTCGATACATAGCGGCTACGTTTGACGGGGGGGTGTGCTGGTCGGCCAACATTTGGTTGTAGCGCGGAAGGGTTGACGAACAGGAAGCGACCAATGAAGCTCGAGTTGTCACCGACAGTCTTCTACGTTGAACTGTACCAGTAGTAACGTGCCAGGTTTGCTGCTCGAGTTGATGTGCCAAGTTTTTCTATCGGGTTGGCATGCCACACCAGCGTGGCTCGTATCCAGAGTCTGAAGGTTGCTTTCGTAGGTATTCGGACCAGATAAAGCTGCAGACGTAGGACGGAACCAGATTGAGCGAAGGAGCCAGAAACGACCAGTGCGAAACCATTCGTATACCAGATATATTCGTAACCAGAAAATCGACTGAGTGCATTGACAAGAGCGTGGGTGATCAGGCCAGCTTTCGCCAAGGCTGACTGAAGTCGACGGTACCAACAGGACAATGGTCGGAGGTATAGGCTCGGGATAAAAAAAGAAGAAAAGGGGTAAAAGTGTAGCATGCATGCAGTACGTGTAAAATCCTATGCCGAACCCGTGGTTGATTGGTATTTAGCCGAGAAAGCGTACAGGTAGGCGTACGCGGCGATCGGAACGCGAGACAGTAGCCCCGTGCGTACCTCGTGATCCTGCATTCTCATCCGCAGTCAAATGCGGCGTGGTCTGCTGATCTGGACGTGAGACCGGAGTTTTATCTGTAGATGGTGCAGATGGCGCGTGCTGCTGACTGGGACGTGAGAATGAGGTTTTTGATTTCGCTAGCGTGGGATCAGAAGGAAAAATAAGGATCCCGCTAGTGAGTTGGACGAGTCCAGCATTAAATCTCCATTTACCAGGTAGGGCGCTGTCATTGACGTGCGCTGGTATGAGAAGATCAATGCTGACTGTGTTCATCAACCTTGAAGGTCTTTTCGTGACGAGAGATCACGTGCAAAAACTCCTTCGTAAGGTTGTTGAGTACCGAATCTACTAGTAGGAAAACCTGCGGACAGGTAAATAACTCTCGAGGGAGAGCGACCTGTCGATGTTATATTCGAGTTCACACCGGAGGCAGTATTCGAATCTACGCAGATAGTCGTTGGACGTAATCTGATATACATAAAATCGCTGCTCCGTGGTGTGAAGAAATCCCCCAGGTAGATGCAATGTCGTGCCGTATATGAGTTCAAAGGCGGAACATTGGATATCTGCCGTTGCTGCTCCGTAATCCCATGTCGTCTCCAACAAATGCCATCTTTCTGCGAACCGAGTGGAGAAGAGTCTTAAGGACTGTGAGAAAGACGAAGTAATACATATAGCAAGTAAATTGTCAAACTCACGCTTAGCGAAAACTAAGTTGTCCAGTGCCAGTCGGCGAGGTTTTGCCGTGACTGGGGGTCTGCAGGTGACGATGTGGCTTACCACATTATTAATCACCAGTTGAATCTCCTCGGTTTCGTTACTTTGGGGAATTTATCGAATATAAGATGAAATAAATAGTAATGTAAAAAATATAAATATTAATGATTCGGTACATATCTGTTTGCGCGTTAAAAACCATGGATTTGATATTCGATGAAGTATCGAATAACGCACCCTACGTGAATCGAATAGCAATTCATAGTGCTGTAATGGATCGATACCGAGTATGGCTATGGGAACATCAGAAGGGATGAACGTCCATAGATACTGTCGTCGGATACTCAGGTTGATAGTTAGCTGTCGTGTACCGTAGGTAGGAATGACAGAGCCATTCGCAGTGCGTGGTCGAAGCATCGTAGCTGATGACTTACTGCTACCAAACGATACGACAGAAACTTGGGCACTTGTGGCCATCAAGTACCTAGCGTTAGTGCAAAAATTGAGCACGTAAAATAAACTAACAACCTGAAGTGACGGTGAGGAGACAGGTGAAAATGCCATGACCTGCACCTCGGAGTCTATTATCTATCTACCATTTCGAAAAGTTGTTGCACGTATAAAATATATTAAAGACATTATTAATAGTATTGCAACATTATAAAAATGGTGGTAGATGAATAATAGACTCACCGTAATTGACTTCTTTTGAAGAAACGTCAGTCTCACCAATTTTAGTGAGCGGGTCCGGATGCCAGATTGACTATGCCCACCACCAAATGTTCCATACGGTCACGTGACGAAAAGTAGAACAAAATAAATTAATACTCCATGGTTTTATTGAAGGAGAACGTTGGCATTACATAGGTAGCAGCAAATGGAGAAACATGGCGGCAACGCGAAGAGAACGTTGCGCGCAGGAAGTAGTGGAAGTGTTTTTGGTACAATTAAACAAAACGAGTACAATAATGTTTACATTTCAAAAATCGCATTTTCTTCGTAGAAGCGTTCCACTACAGACTGATGCTTCGTGTGCATGTGTGTGTGGTCATACCGCCAATTTACTTAGCAGGCTAGAAGATTTTCGAGGTACGAGCAGCTGGTGAATACGTATAAAATATCTATCGTACGATAACCATATAGCCGCAGAAATGATAATGGGTAACTGGTGTCATCGAGCCATTGCTCTTATAAGCGGTTCAAAACAAAGTATTGAGATACAGCAAAAAATGGAGCGAACTCACCTTAACCAGAAAGGTCATTAGTGTTATACAGAACAGTAAAATAATTCGATGTTTCGAAAGTTCAGCAGTGAATATAAATTCTTAACATGATTCAATGAGCGATTAACATAACTCCGTTTTCGTCAAAATATAATAACATGATGAATCAGAATGACAGTTCTTCCATGTTAGTATGATAATGGTAACGATAATTGAATGATTCGAGAAACAGAATAATATGACGTGTTGATATGTAATCGAAGTGCTGATAAGATAATATAATTTTTGTATTTGTGTATAACCTGCGAAGTGTCCTCGTCAGTCACGAGAGTGTGTTGTCTGCGCTGCTCATGGAGCTTGGTTCGTTGATTCGTTCGTCGAATACACTGGGTTCCAAAGCTGCGTTGTCGATGTATTAGTGTATTTTGGGTTAAAATCGGCGTCGGACTCACCCCTTTTTCGGGAAATTCGATTCGATGTCTGGCTCACCACTTTGTTGGCTGCGACAGATTAGATGTGTAGCTTACCAGTCTATTGCGGTATTCAGTTCAATATAGGGCTTACTACGTTCGTACCGGTTATCTGGCTCCATTACTTATGAACATTTGAATATGTTTTGAAATAAATCTCCACAGCAGTTTCTGTAAACTTTACTTCGGTAAACCCCGTTTGTGCGACAGTGGTAATAAGAAGCCCAATACGGATTCGAGTGGATGAGTTTATTTCAAGCAAATGTTCACGAAGACATGATAACAAAATGCGTGCAAACAAAGCGAAGAGAAGCGAAATAAATTGAGGTGGTGAACACGAGTGAGCCAACTCGATTTGACGAGGCATGGCTAAGAATTAATAGTCAGACAAAAATAAGACCGACATGTAGCAAGCGAGGTAGGCAAGCACACACATGAATAAAAGCAAAGCAGATACGAGCGAGTCACTGACGAGTGTCAAAAGACGAGTGGGCTTATTATTTCGTCCAAAAGCTGGGACGAGCCCTGTAAGCTATACATTACAGGACTCACTACAAACCTTTCACGTGTGAACGTTTTTCAGCTTTGATGCTCCTCTTCATTTGCTTTTTTACTTCTGTGTATTCAGTTTGTGCCTTTGCTTTCTCTGCTCTTGTTAGGCTGATGTTGACTGCAGTCTTCTTGTTCCTCCTTTCTACAACTTTTTCAATAGTAATAACAAAGATCCGTTCCAATTGTTCTTCATGGAATTTTCCTTTCCATTTAATGGATCGTGAAAATCCTGGAACCTGAAGTCGTTAGGTTATATGGAATCCTGAAGAAAGACCGCAATAAACTTTTGTGATGTTGTGCGCCACATTGTCCAGAGTTTCTTGAGTTTTAGTTTCATTTTGGTGACCAGCGGGTGGTGATCAGAGGCTATATCAGCTCCTCTGTTGATTCTTACGTCCTTCATAGTTCTTCTGAAAATTTTATTGATACAAATACGGTCAATTTGGTTGATTATTTTGCGTTGCTTTCTTCTCACTGGTCATTCTGGTCAACGATAGTTTCCAGTGAACTTCTTCCTTGTATCATATGGATTTTCCATTTTTCCTCCTCCACCTTTTCCGCTGTCTTTCTAGATCTTCAACATATTTACCTTTGTCGTCTCTGACGCTCTCTTCATTTGTTTGCTTGCTTCTGTGTATTCAGCTTGTGCCTTAGCTTTCTGTTTTGTTGTTCAGCTGATAGTGATTGATTTCTTCTTGTTCTTCCTCTCTTAAATCTTATCCAGAGTATCAACATAGATTTTTTACTTGTGATGTTGGTTTATGTGGCAAGGAACCTCATGAGATGCTGAAGTTAATGACTCCTTGATCCGTTGAGCATGTTTGTTAATGGAAGACTGTCAGTATCAATCTCGGTGTTTATGGCTTCATTGGTTTGTCGTTTCCTTACCAACAAAAACCGTGTGTTTCCCTTTCATTATCTCTTTAGGCTTGAATTTCATACAAATCCACTCATTTTTGTCATCTCGTTTTTCTTGTGAGATTTTCTCTCCCTATTAATCCTACAGTTTCATTCACCTGACTAACAGTGCGAGGAGTTATTGTGCTTTCGACGACTGGTAGTTTCATTGCTCTCTGAGCGCGAGACATTACGATCATGTATGGTACTGATCTAGACAAAGGTTGTTTCCTCCCACTACATACTCATCATCACAACATGCGCACCGATTAACCAATCATACTTGAGATAACAAGTTTAGGATTTTAGCGCGGAATTCATCTGTTTATTTATATGGTTAAGTAGTATTTTCGCATTAAACCGGACTTCGCCTCATGTCGCAACCTAATTCTAATTCATAAACTAAACATCCAACTCAAAATTGGATTCCCAATTCCTCACATTATTTTACAACCCTCTTTTTTCCCTGATAATTTGGTAGACATTCTCAAGGTCACCCTGGCATCGCTTAGACGCAGTTCATCAATTGTTTTCTGATCGAGGGTATGTAAGTTTTACTCCGTTGAAAATCTAGACTATTTTGAGTCTTTCGTTTTGTATTAGCATTCATGTTAGCTCTAACAGACTTTTCTATAATTAATGACCAGTTTATTTCGGCTTTATACCTCCCAGTGACAAAATCAGGATAGTTATCCTTTAACCAAGATATTTCTCACGTTGATTCCTTATTTTAAAATCACATGATTCAAATTCAACCGTGAATATTTACTAGTAACAATATTGCAGTCACTTTTGATCAGTTTGATGGCTATTGGAAACTAGGAAGTGTAATCTAACAAGGGTGTTCTTTAGGCGAAAAACGCATATGTCAGAGGCGAATGGTCTGTACGGATTGCTGAATCTCTACTATGCACCAAATGACTGGAATGCTTGACAGTTAGGAGACAAGCTAAAAGTTTACCGCCGATCATGCTGTGCCTTGTCTGGTCAGGGTCTAGTTTCTTTGAAAAAACGCTGGAAGTTTAACTTCATTGTTCCTCTTTTATGGGAGATCTAAAGTAAAAGAACACAGAAGACCCTAATAGGTTAACCTGTGAGATTTCTAAGGATGGTAGTTCAGTTTTAGCAGTTAGATTGACCGAGATCCTGGGTAGAATTTGGGACCTGGACGTAATCCCATCTGACTGGTCTCAATCGCTGATTTTCCCAATTCATAAGAAAGGATAAAAGTCTTCTTGTTTAGCCTCAATTATCCTTAGACGCCTAAGTAGATCTCGTGAAGAGCAGGCTAGAGAAAACCAGGCTGGTTTTCGATCTGGACTTGGCTGTATAGATCACATCTTCAGACTACGACAGGTCCTGGAACACAGACACACATTTAGGCGTCCGACAATAGTTGTCTTCCATGACCTTAAAGCGGCATTTGTTTCTGTTGATCGTGAGGTTTTATGGCAATGTTTGTCATTAAAAGGTGTACCAAAGAAGTACATTAACCTTATACAAGCTCTTTACTCGAACACCACTCGTAGGGTGAGAGCTTATGGCGAACTGTCATCGGAATTCTTTACTTCTAGTGGTGTCCGTCAGGGCTGTCCACTCTCTCCATTCTTGTTTAATTTTATCATAGACATGCTCCTAGAAATAACCTTATCCTCGTCTGAATTTTCAGGAGTAGATCTTTTACTAGGAGGCTCGCTTATCGACCTAGGATATACCGTTGACATAGTTCTATTTGGTGAAGACGGTGACAAAATGCAGAGTCTTCTGACTACCATAAGCAACAATACAAGCATGTTCAGGATGCGGTTTTCCCCCTCGAAATGTTGCTTCAAGATTGGGTTACATCGGCACCTGAACTAGTGATAGGGAGTGAATCAGTTGAGCTTGTAAACCGCTTCACTTATCTCGAGAGTCTCATCAGTGCTGATGGCCTGGTGACTGACGAAATCTCAGCACGGATAAAGAAGGCTCGACCGGCCTATGACACCTCACGGAGTAGACAGGATTGCCATCTGTCAACCAAAAGTTGAGTTTACTGCATAACAGTTCGCTCTGTTCTGTCCTATTGATGTGAAATATAACCATTAAAAGTGGAAGATATTCTTAGGTTTCTAGTACTCGATCATAGGTGTCTTCGAAGCATTGCTCGTGTATCCTGGGACAACGCTGTTATTAGGACACGGGTGCTAGGTAAAGAATGGCAGATCAATAGATGAAGTAATGAAACTTCATCAGTTGAGGTGTTTGGGACATGTGTTACGTATGCCTAACCACTAACTGCCTCGAAGAGCTTTGTTTTGTAGTGTAGGAGTTGGTTGGAAGAAAGTTAGGGGCCGCCAAACCAAAACATGGCAGAAATCCATGAAGTCATTGATGAGTGGACTTAGCCATGTCGGTAATTGTCGACTACCTGGTTGGGGTCCGTGAGATGATAATAATCAATGGTTAGAGACCTTGAATTACATGGCTCAAAACCGTTTGCAATGGCGCCGGTGCATTTATGCTTTGTGTTCTCTCAAATCCTAATCTTCTAGATTCTTCAACCCCTCTTCTTTTGACTTTCTGAACTTTTCTCACTGAATAATATCTTCTCATCCTAACCTCTTCGATTACTTCTAATACCTTTACTACCTCTACTAATACAGGATTTGAATTGACAAATATATCTCTGTGCCGATGTGATATGGCAACATGAACTGATGTACTTACGTACGAAGTTCTTCGTTGTATCTAACTGACTGACCATCTCAATTACTAAATTCTTCCCTAACATATAGTCATGTTATGTCACATTCTGTTTCAATAATTTCGATGCAACATTGTCCGAAAATAAGTCACAGAAATTTATTTTTTTTAAAAAAAATTACTTTTAGATTATTTATTCTACTAACTAATGGGTCGTTCTCGTTCTTCAAATTCACTCAATGAAAAACATATAAAAAATTATCACACAACCACAACAACAAGAACTCATAGTAGTCATTCACATCATAATAAAGAGGTGAGAAAAAAATCCATTCATCGAAATTCATCCAATCACCATCAACGAAAAACTGAAATTCATCAACATATTACTAAAAAAGTTTACAATATGATAAATGAAGCGAAAAAACACAGTACTACTACTACCAGTACTCGTCATCATCATCATCATCACGCAGGAAAGCATAAAAAGTTACCACCAGCTTGTGGATGTCCATATCATTGTGAGCAAGAAATTCAATCGCTCCATGATAGTATTGAAACACTTCGTGCAGGTTTAAATGTTGCCTATCATAAAGAAAGACCAATTTTCCAATTAGATCATTTTATTGATGATCATTATCAACTACTGTCGGAAGCATGGATTTCTATTGGTCCATCAAAATTGAAAGATTTAGTTTCAGCTAATCTTTTATCAATATGTTCACGACGTGAACGTAAAGATATGATGAAACAAACATCATCATCCTCATCATCCGGTAAAAATGTTCGAGTATCATGTATTATCCAACCATATGTATCATTTAATGATGGAAATGATTATCAGTTGGGTATATCAGAATTATGGCATCGATGTATTCAAGAATTAAATGATTTATCAATTGATCAAATTAAAACTATTCTAAATGGTACAGTAAATTTAGATCCGATGGAATTAGTTCGTCAAACTACTAGTACTACTACTAATACTACTAGTAGTAGTAATACAAATGTGAATGTCACTATAGAAAAAGAGAATTGTACTCATTCTTCTCCATCGAAATTAAATTTATTAAATGGAGAAAAACATTCTGACATGGAAATACATGATGCTGATTCAACTACTGCTTTGTGTTCTGTGAGTTTTTTTCTTTTGTTTATTTAGTACAGTTAAATTTTTCTTACTGTCCGATTAGTTATATTGTTTGTCACTTAAAGTTGAGGTGGTTGCGACATGTGTTACTACGAATGCCGAACCACCGAATGACTCGACGAGCTATGTTTTGTGGTGTAGGGGAGTAGGTTGGAAGAAAGCCTGAGGGTGGCCAAACCAAAACATGGCAGAAATCCATGAAGTCACTAACAATTGGACTGAGTCATGTTGGTAGATGTAGGCTCTACCTGGTTGAGGTCCGCGAGACGAAAGTCACCAATGGTTAGAGACATTGAACGACATGGTTCAGAATCGTTTGCAATGGCGCAAGTGCATCCATTCGTTGAGCTCTCTCAAATCCTAATCTTCTGGATTCGTCAGCACCTCTACCTTTGTCTTTCTAACCTTATCTCACTGAATTATAGTTCTTGAATAATACCTTCGAACCCTAATCTTCTTCATTACCATTAATACCTCTACTATCTTTATCGTTATGGGATTTGATTTGACATTTGCGTCTGTGTGCTAATGTGTTATGGCAACCTGAACTTATTTATGTACATACGTACGAAGTTCTACGTTGCAACTGACTGACTGACTTGTCACTTAAAGACCCTGTGGTGGTCGGTTTGGTCACCTACTGAATATTTTTTGTGATTTTACGGTTCATTTTTAGTTGTTTCCTCTTATCTTTGACGTAACATAGCTCTTTTTAAAAATATATATATATATATATATATATATATATATTGATTAGACTGAGACCTCAGTAAAATGTAAATATAGCCTATAAATTACTTACTTGCGCCTATTACCCCTAGTGCAGCATAGGCCCAGCAACTAGCATTCTCCAACCTACCCTGTCCTGGGCCTTCCTTTCTAGTTCATTCTCTTGTCTGCCTTCCTTCCTCAACTAGAATCTGGTTTGTTCTTTCCCACAACAGGTTGTTGCTGATAATGTCTGGTAAACGGATCTGAAGTATTTTGCGTAGGAAACTGTTACTAAACACTTTTATCTTGCGAATGATGGTTTTGATAGTTTTCCAAGTTTTTGCCTCCATACAGTAAAACTGTTTTGACATTTGTATTGGAAATAATGACTTTGGTGTTGGTTGATAGTTGTACTGAGTTGTGTATGTTATTCAGTTGTAGAAATGCTGTCCTTAGTTTGCCTTCACATCTGCATCAAATCCACCTTGCTCATCACTGATTCTGTCCAGATATGTCAAGGCTTTTTACATCTTCTATAGCCTCTCTGTGAAGTGTGATTTGTTTGGTGCATGTTGTGTTATATATCAGACGATCTTGCTTTTCCCTCTCTCTGTATTGAGACCTAATGTTGCTGAAGCTGCTGTTACACTGGCCGTCTTCTCTTGCATTTGTTGTTGGGTGTGGGATAGAAAAGCTAGATCATCTGCAAAGTCAGGGTCTCCCAGCTGCATCCTAGCTGTCCACTGTAGCCCATACTTCCTCGTATATGTTGACGTCTTCATGTAGACTAGATATAATTCTATTTGACTGGTCCAAATCCACTGGTTGTTCTAGTTAATAAGGAAAGATTAATCATTTTGACTAGTTAAGTGTCTAAAATAATCACCGGACGCTTGACTAAAGCTCTTGAAGAGTAACATTTTCTGTTTTGGTAACCGAGGGACAAGTATACTGTCTAAACAAAGGTTATCTGTAGGCTACTAATATTGCTAGTATATACTAGGGCTACTGAATGGATCAATGCTGTTGTGGATTCAGATTACTAGATAAAGATGGAAATTCGATTGATCAGGTAGATGGTTGAAATGTGCGTTATGTGTATGCCTAACCATCTTGTACCTGAATAGGCAATGTCCATATGGTGTTGAAAGAAAGGTTGGAAGAAAGCTACGAGACACCAAATCACGAAAACATCACACACCATGAAGCTACGGACTGTCGGATTGAGCTTTGTTGTTTGGTTTAGACTTTTTCTGGTTAAGGTCCTCACCGTGATCATAACCAATGGTTGGAGATGTTAGATAACATGGTTCAAATACATTTACCCACTATCTTTCTTTATATCTTGAGTTCCAAAATTATCGTACGCTTTTTTTTTAATTTCACGAATTAGAACGGAAAGTACAAAACAACACTAAGATGAAACCCTAGTGTATTCATTATCTGTTTAAACACAACTTACTTACTTACGCCTGTTACCCCGAATGGAGCATAGGCCACCCACCATTTTTCTCCAACCAACTCTGTCCTGGGCTTTCCTTTCCAATTCTGTCCAATTTTTGTTCATTCTTCCTTGTTCCTTGCCCTTCCTCTCTTCCTTTTGCCTTGAGGAGTCTATTTGAGGGCTTGTCTTGTGACGCAGTTCCGTGCTTTTCTCAGTGTGTATCCTATCCACTTCCACCACTTCTTCCTGATTTCCTCCTCCTCCACTGGAATCTGGTCCGTTCTCTCCCACAGTACGTCGTTGCTGATAGTGTCTGGCCAACGAATCAGAAGTATTTTGCGTAGACAACTGTAAATAAACACTTGTATCTTATGGATGATGGCTTTTGTAGTTCTCCAAGTTTCTTCTCCATACAAAAGAACTGTCTTGACATTTGTATTGAAAATTCTGGTTTTGGTGTTGATTGATATTTGTTTGCAGTTCCAGATATTTTTCAATTGTAGAAATGCAGCCTATGCTTTGCCATTTCGCGCCCTCACATCTGCATCCGATCCACCTTGGTTGTTGATGATGCTGCCCAGATATGTAAAGGTGTTAACGTCCTCCAAAGCATCTCCATCAAGAGTTAGTGATTTGGCTGGTGCATGTTGTGTTGTGTTGTGTTTAAACACAAGTATTAATGCAAAAGAGAACCAGAATATTTATGAGCCATATAAAAAAAGTGAGATTATAAAGAGAAAGATAGAAATAGGTCAGACAAGTGAATGAAAATGAAAAAATCTAATGTGAGAAACAATTCAGTTTTTAAAAAAGTACGATTAGAAAGAATTCTTCCAGCTCAAGAAGTTGCTTTCACTTAAACGAATAAGTTAAGATTAAATTATAGCAGGAATGCCACTGATTTCTATTCTAAGCCATATCTCATATTGTCTAAAACCACAATGTTGCACTATCCCTAAGACTCCAACCAGGGAGTCGTGAAAGACTGACAGGTGTCAGTTCTTCGATGCTTTCTCTAACATGTCATAAACTGACCACCTGTCCGATTCGTCCAATTAATCCCAGTGCTAGCAAGTAATACATGGTGTGGAATTCCCTTAGGTGACACTCGTAGTACATGTTCAAGCTACTGAAGTCGATACTTCAAAATGGTGAAACTGAATCAATTTTCTTGGCTGTCCCCGAACATATATTGCCGGACCTTCTCATTGCTAACACGGTGTTATCACTGAATGTAAGCAATCATTCGGAAACAACAATTATCGGATACAGAAAGTCTGCAAGCATCTCCAACATAGAAAGGTCAAGTTTCAAAAGCACAGAGAATTGCTCTCGCTGACTTGTTTTAGACCCAGTCTTTCACAGCCAGACCAACGTTGCACTGAAGATGGTCTGGGTTGACATAGGCTTCTCTGGCTTTCATTAAGCATAGACTAATTACATATGTTACGTCACAACCACCACTCACACAACTACTTAAATATACCAACTTCTCGACTACTTATAACAGCCCTCTACCAAGAGTGAGTTCAGGTATTAGCTACTACTGGTCTTGTCAGCGTACTTGCACTTTGAATCATATGCCAGTGTGACTGAGCTTGATAGCCAACTGATTAAATGCAGGTTACACAGTTGGAGTATCATTGCACAGTATGAAAATATTTGGTACTCATTGTCAAAAAGTTTTTCCCCAGATAACAGACTCACATTACCATTACCCACTGTATCGGGATGTTCAGACGTTTTCTGGCTGTCAAACTTTTATAAACAACCTAGTTAGTCCCCTAACCAGAGTTTACCACCATCTTTGAAATGTCCAGAGGATAAGTCATCTGCGCCTGGTGATTTACAGCTCTTCAGTAGTTGATGTTCCGTGAGGACAGATCAGTCAAACTGGCTAAGCAGGACAGAATAGTCTGGTCAATGTCACCGGGCAAGCAGACTAACTGGACCGTTTCTCGAAAAAGTCTGTCCACCATCCAAGACGTCGAAAGATGTCATTGATTGGTGTCCTATCATTTTCATAGATTTTTTCTCTCACTTTCGTCCCAATATGGGACTCATCAGTAGTGCTTTCAGGTTTCTAATGGTTGTCTAACATTGATCGACTCATGATTTTTCAAATGTGTAATTTAAGTAATTAGCCTATATGTGGTAAATGAGTTCATTTTTTTGAAAAAAAAAGTGTAGAATGATTGCATAGCCAAAATATTGATTATATACAAGTTATTACTTATTGTCATGTGACAATTTTCTTACCCACTTTCTTATTCTTTCTATATATATATACTGCGTCAACTTTTTTCCCTCTCTATCTCATGAGTCATGTTGATAGATGTAGGCTATCTGGTTCGGGGTCCGTGAGACAAAAGTCACCAATGGTTAGAGACCCTGAACAACGACATGGCTCAAAATCGTTTGCAATGGCGCAGGTGCATCCACTCTTTGAGCTCTCTCAAATCCTAATCTTCTGGAATCGTCAGTACATCTACCTTTGTCTTTCACTGAATTATACTTCTTGAATAATATTTTCAAACCCTAGTCTTCTTCATTACCATTAATACCTCTACTATCTCTATCACTATGAGATTTGATTTGACATTTGAATCTCTGTGCTAATGTGGTATAGCAACATGAACTTATGTACATACATACGAAGTTCTACGTTGCAACTGACTGACTGACTGACTGCTAACACCACGCCTAACCTTCCTACCTTGGCCAAGCTTATGATGAGCAGTAACCCTAGAAGAGATCTAGGCGGAGTTAGGTTTCTTATTCATTTATTTCATTCTCTACGAACGACTGACTGAACATTGAATTGTGAGTTTATTGTAAAGATTATTCTTGAATTACAAAAACTGCAAATGTGAAAATTTCAAAAGAAAATTATTTTCATGTGTACAAATCATATGATTTAGGAGATAAAACGAAATTATGAGACTTGGATAAAAGGAATTCGTTCAAAGAACAATCATCAAAAGTTATTTATGTTTGATTTTTCAAAAAACAAATGTATAAAAAGAGATTTTGCCGTTTTTTATTTTAGTCAAACACTATTTATGATGTATTGTTCGACACAAACGTTTATTTCAAATATTTTCCGAGGTGTATGCCACTTCTTTCAATGTTCTGGCGTCCTGTTCTCTATCCTACACCAGGTGAAAGTGATTTTTATCAGTAGAAAAAAAATGGTTGACTTTGCATTTTTATATGAAAAAGAACAGTTGTTTATCTGTGATTTCTTTGTACTTCAATGTTTATCTGTCAACATATTCTCGGTATAGACACTTGTCGGACGGGTCTCTTTCACAGTACTCAGTGTATTGTTATGTGATTTAAAATGTTTAGCTGAAAGATCAAACTTTAATCAAAGTATTTATTGTAAGATAAATTTTGTAAAGTATTTCATGATGATCATCGCATCGTGATATCGGATAAATTATGGTGTTCAGTTTAATTGTTTTTTTTTTATCAAAAACGAGAATAAAATTTTTGGAATTCAGGCAAACGAAGTGGAAAAAACACAATACTTCAATTGGCATAACTTGTTAAGACTTATATTATTATATAACCTCTCCGATTACTTCTAATTCCCTTACTACCTCTACTACTATTGGATTTGAATTGACAATTATATCTCTGTGCTGATGTGGTATGGCAACATGAACTGATGTACTTACGTACCAAGTTCTACGTTGCATCTGACTGACTGACTGACTTATATTTATGAAATAAATCTAAATAGGATACATGGATATAAGATATTGAAATGTTGAACCATTTGTCAGTGGCAGAAATCCATGAAGTCATTGACAAGTGGACTGAGTCATGTTGGTAGATGTGTAGGCTACCTGGTTGGGGTCCGCGAGACGAAAGTTACTAATGGTTAGAGATCTTGAAGGACATGGCTCAAAATCGTTTGCAATGGCGCAGGTGTAGCCACTCATTGTGTTCTCCCAAACTCTAACCTTCTGAATTCCTCATAATCTCTACCTTTCTCCTTCTAAATTTATCTTACTGAATTATACTTCTTGAATAATATCTTCGCTCCCTAATCTTCTCCATTACTGCTAATACTTCTACTATCGCTATCACTGTTGGATTTGAACTGACAGTTGCGTCTCTGTGCTGATGTGTGGTATAGCAACCTGAACTGATGTACTTATGTAGGAAGTTCTACGTTGTATCTGTCTGTCTATCTGACTGTCCTCTCTATCTCTCTCTTTCATTTACAATTATCATTTTATGTCTATTTTGAACTTTTTATTGATAATGGTCTCTTTTTATTATTAAATTTTCATATAAAAATACTTTGACAAGTGTTTAATGTGTGTGTGTGAGTGTGTGTGTGTGTGCGTGATCAGATTGTTCCAAATGTATATGGCGTGCAAATACATTACAACATTTTTACAACAACATCAATTACATCTAACTGTTCTATCAAAATATAGTTGTATACCAATAATTTACAACTCTTCAACTGTCAAACTTGTTAGGATATTTTATCCAATATCCTAAGAGAATTATTTGTAAGTCTAATTCTATCGGTCAATTCCTATTGGTCATCCCAACTATCAATGTCACATGCTTCAAATGTTGTTTCCTATTCGATCTGACTGTATAAATATGCATTATCTGTAACGTTTTGATGACCCGGATCGCAAGTCCGGGATCCTTATAATCTTCTAGAATCGGGGCTCGTACTTTCTGGATGCTTTTAGAACTCAAGTTCCACTTCATATCAAGTCTTCTTCTATCTAATGGGGGGGTGGAGTTGGGACACTCGGATTAGAGTAGCATGTCGTGTCGCCAGATCATCGATCCTCGGTCTCGTTCACCGACTAAGGATTCTAGGTTACGGCTTGCCTCGTCACGCATTTGGGTGATTTTCTCAATGTGTATCTTATCTACTTCCAACGCTTTTTCCTAATTTCTTCTACATTTGGAATCTGGTTTTTTCTCCTACAGTTTTTATTAAATTTATGGGAGAGATTTGATTCTGGCTAGTTTGGTCTCGTATTTTGTTACGAGTATGCGGACGGATATCACTCTCTGACTGCCCACATAGTGGTAAGGTATTACTTGAGGAACCTGATAAGGAAGGTAGATTAATGTTGATCTGTGTGTATGTAATAGAAGGGTCAGATCATCTATGAAACCCAGTGAGCAACGCTGTTATTAAGAAACGGGTGCTAGGTAAGGATGGCAGATAAATAGGTGAAGTAATGAAACTTCATTAATTGAGGTGGTTGGGATATGTGCTGCGTATACCTAACCCACCGACTGCCTCGATGAACTTTGTTTTGTAGTGTAGAAGTAGGTTGGAAGAAAGTTAGGGGCGGCCAAACCAAAACATGGCAGAAATCCATGAAGTCATTGACAAGTGTACTGAGTCATGTCGGCAGTTGTCGACTACCTGGTTGGGGTCCGCGAAATGATAATAATCGATGGTTAGAGACCTTGAATGACATGGCTCAAAATCGTTCCCAATGGCGCCGGTGCATTTATTCTTTGTGTTCTCTCAAATCCTAATCTTCTGGATTCTTCAACACCTCTAGTTTTGGCTTTCTAAATTTTTCTCACTGAATCATACTTCTTCAATTATATCTTCTCATCCTAACCTCTCCGATTACTTCTAATTCCCTTACTACCTCTACTACTATTGGATTTGAATTGACAATTACATCTCTGTGCTGATGTGGTATGGCAACATGAACTGATGTACTTACGTACAAAGTTGTACGTTGCATCTGACTGACTGACTCCAGACAAAACGATCTGATTATCAACGTTGAATTGTTACTTTGAAAATATTTCTTTTCTCCTTGTTTTTTCTAGGTTCTTGAAAATCAATTCGACGCTCAGAAAACCAATGAACATTGTTGTTGTATGAGTGGCAATGATGATCATGATCATGATGATAGTAAACTGCACACAAATTCCCAATCATTGACAAATTCGAAAGAAGATAGAATTGACGAGAAATCTACCACCAATGTATCAGCAGGAACTTGTCGCAGCATTTCAGAATCAAGCGATCTAGTCGTATGTATAAATGTGAAATTACATTAGTTTCTGTTTCGTTTAAAATTATCATTCACTCTCACTTATGAGGTCCTGAGCTCGATCCCTGACTGGGGATGAGGTCAATGGCTCCACATCTTGTTGTCTTTCATGATATACTATACAATAATGTGATAAGATTTTTGTTTATAGTGTTTGATTTCTAAATGTACATTGTCTCAAGCTGCATCATACTACTGATATTTCGTATTAGTAGTACAATGTATTGTCAGTTGGAAATATATGAGAAAGTTGTGTATAATTCCTAGTGATTATCACTGCACTTAACTTCCGCATTACTGCTCTATGCCGTTACCATTAAAAGAGTTCATTCATTTGAAGGCATCAATGATTGAACACATTAATTTGTCGGTTATCATTAGCTCGTGTACCCTGAGACAGCCGAGTAAGCAGTGTTGTTGTTTGGAAACGAGTACTATGTAAGGATGGCAGGTCGATAGATGAAGTAGTGAAACTTCATCAGTTGAGTTGGTTGGGACATGTGCTATGTACGCCTAACCACTGACTGCCTTGTCGAGCTATGTGAGCTATGGGAGAAAGTTAGGGGCGGCCAAACCAAAACATGGTAGAAATCCATGAAGTCACTGACAAGTGGACTGAGTCATGTTAGTTGGTATAGACTACCTGGTCGAGGCCGGCGAGATAATAATAATCGATGCTGTAGGAAGGATTTGATTTTGACCAATTAGGTCTCGTGTGCTGTTACGGGTATGAGGGCGGTTATCACTTCCTGGCTGCCCACACCGTGGAAGGTTGTTTCTTGAGGAACCTGAAAAGGAAGATAGATTAGTGTTGGTCTTAACGACCTGGGGGCATGACCACAGAGCCCAAGGGACAACTGCTTGAGGCCGGTCACGCACGGCCTTTTTATGAGTTTTCTGAGTGTTAGCTCCGCTCTTGAAAGCCCTTAGTGGGCACCCTTACCCAGGGAGCCGGAAATCCATGAGGTAAGGTGAGGTGTGACATTTTTAGGGTCGACCTTTTCTAACCCTTCCTTCCTTGTGAGAAGGCAGCATCGCTGCAGATGCTGGTTGTCCAAGGGAAACACCTTACTGCTGTCACACCCCTCTGCAGTCAGCAGTACGACTTCGCCCTCAGACCTTAAGTAGCTGCTTTTAGTCTCATCGTTCTCCAATCGACCTGCCTGGCATGGTAGAACCTTCAGGAACATATGTTCCAGCCAATATAGCTCGGTTGGGTAATCACGATAGGCAAGCCTGACCACCACGTCAAGGTAGCAGATTCGGTCAAGTATAATCGATGGTTAGAGACTGTAAATGACATAGTTCAAAATCGTTCGGAATGGCGCAGGTGCATTCATTCTTTGTGTTCTCTCAAATTGTAACCTGAATTCCTCGTCATCTTCATGTTTTTTCTAATTAAGATTATTTAACTGGATTCTATTTCTTAAATAATATCGTTGAACCCTAATTTTTATGATTACTGCTAATACTTTTACTATCTCTACTACTA
Organism: Schistosoma turkestanicum; assembly: GCA_944470395.2. Taxonomy (NCBI): domain Eukaryota; kingdom Metazoa; phylum Platyhelminthes; class Trematoda; order Strigeidida; family Schistosomatidae; genus Schistosoma; species Schistosoma turkestanicum. The sequence continues at coordinate 469,151 of OX103972.1, read as the reverse complement.
GGGGATTTGAATTGACTATTGCGCCTCTATGCTAATATGGTATAGCAACTCGAACTAGTTAGTGTACGTACATATGAAGTTCTATGTTATTGTTGTTGTTGACTGACTAATTATTGATTTCAGTTCAACATTTATCTATAATTGAGATGATCAGAAGCATTTGTAGCTTAAATGTATAATTATTAGGTCAAAGATTGACCTTTAACCCTGATGTTATTTATTATCGGACTTTGTATTTTGATTTTATCCCTCCTCCTATTGATATAATCCAAATCATTAGTCAGAGATACATAACACCTAGGTTAAAAGGTCAACCAACCGTGATCAAGGTCGTTAGGAGTTGTAAGATCCATGTGTCCTACGTTCAACACAACCATGTAAGCTGCTCAGTAAATGCAGCTGCCTTTATAATTGTTTTAATGATAGTATTGATTATCGATTATTTTGCATCGACTGATAAATTGTCTTTTAATTTTCATCCACTTGTAGGATTTAGTTCATCAAGAAATTACAGAACTTGAAATGCGTGCACGTGCTATACGTGCAATGCTTAAAACCAAATCAGATCAATTTAAGGCGTAAACAGGGAGAGAGAGAGAGCACGCGTGCGCGCACGCACGGATTTAATTATCTCATCAATGATCAACAGCTGTTTCACTTGTTATGATTATTATTATTATTGTCATCTTTGTTATCAATGTGAATCGACTTTACGTTTTTTGCGATCAAGTTGCTGCGCATTTCAATCACTTTACTTACAAATGTGAATATACAGGTGTACATATATATGCATTAATAGTGTATATCCCGGTTATTTTTGTTATCCGATTGGAACTCAGAACACAAGAAAAAAAGACAAAACCAATGAACTGTGTGTTTGATCAACAATATTCTTTTTTTTTAGAATTCATCTTATATATTTTTTAGTTTATCGGTTGTTAGTGTACATTTTTTATTATTACTATTATTATTATACTACTTACTTACTTACTGACTGACTATTCAGTAGTATGTTGATGATTGATTAGAAGATGATATATATGAAGAAAAATAGCTTGCTGTACATGTTGTGATGAGTGAGTGACCCTTTGTTTTTTTTCATAAAATCAATGATGATTAGGTGATAAGGTTTAGTATTATTATTTTTTAAAAATGGTGTTTCGTTTGCTTGTGTTATCATTTTGTTTGTATAATGGGAAAAAATATTGATCTTTGAATAATAACCAACTGAAGATAAAAATTTGTTTTAGTTTGATTATTGTAAATACAAAGCGAATTTTTAAAAAAAATTTTAACATGAAATTTCTTTCATAAATATTAATATTGTTCGGTACAATATGGGACTGAGCCATGTTGGTAGAGATATTGTAGACTATGTGGTTGGGGTCCGTGAGATGTATGTCGTCACCGATGGTTAGAGACCTTGTTTGTAATGGCGCAGGTGCATTGACTACTACTTGTCTTCTCTCAAATACTTGTTGTCTAAATTCCTCATCATCTTTATCTTTTTCTTTTTAAGTTTATTTTACTAGATTCTACTTCTTGAATCATATCTTCAAACCTTTATCTTTTCGATTATCGATGAAGCATTAAGACTTCATCAGTTGAGGTGGTTGGGACATGTGTTACGTATGGCTAACCACTGACTGCCGCGGCGAGCTATGTTTTGTGGTGTAGGAGTAGTTTGGAAGAAAGGTAGGGGCGGCCAGACCAAAACATGGCAGAAATGCATGAAGTCACTGACAATTGGACTGAGTCATGTTGGTAGATGTGGGCTACCTGGTTGGGGCCGCGAGACGAAAGTCACCGATGGTTAGCGACCTTGAACGACATGGCTCAAAATCTCTTGCAATGGCGCAGGTGCATCCACTGTTTGTGTTTTCTCTAATTCTAACCTTCTGAATTCCTCATAATCTCTACCTTACTCCTTCTAAATTTATCTTACTGAATTATACTTCTCGAATCATATCTTCGCTCCCTAATGTTCTCCATTACTGCTAATACTTCTACTATCACTATCACCCTTGGATTTGAACTAACAGTTGCGTCTCTGTGCTGATGTGGTATGGCAACCTGAACTGATTTACTTATGTACGTACGAATTTGTAGTTGACTGTCTGACTGCTACCGCGATACCTTGGATTGCACTTTTTGTAACTTGGGAACCGATAGCTCGTCAAATTTGTATATACACGCCCTAAAAGATGGATCATACAATTACTAGACATAATTGGTGTGTTAAAACACACTGAAAAAGGTAACTTGTTGAAATGTTTTAATGTTAATGAGAAACAAGTAGCCCAAATTTTCAAGCTGACAGCTAAAGTAACAATTGGTTTGAACAATTAACCTGAAAATTTCATATATTTGAACCGACTGAACATCATTGATCAGTTAAACAACTGAAAAGTGAAGGATTCCATACAGCTATCATTTCTGCACAATATTTGTTGAATTAAAATAATTACTTATCAATATAGCTTAGTTGTGTGGTAGATACTACTGTTAGCATGGCTTGTCAATAGTATGCAACGTAATGTGTAGTCCATAAGTGATTACTACAGAGAAGAGTGTCGAATCCAAATGTATGGCGTGATTAAAGAGAGAGTTAAAGACAGTCAATAATCTGTTTAGTTAGCGAATGGAAGTCTGAGTAGAAGGTGTGTGTACACATTCCTCTGATGGTTTTGACATGTTCGTTCATCACAGTCAAAGTCAAACTCCTGTATTCTTAAAGCGAATGTGTTTCAGATAAGAATGTTATTTGTGCTAGTCACTTGAACAGAATCGATCATTTTTCTGTATGTGCGTATGTATATGGAGATTCACTCGTCAACTATTTGCTGAAGATACTGATGAAATTCGGAGTCTGACTGCCTTGTGAAACAATACTGGCATGTTCGCGATTCGGTTCTCCCATTTGAAATGAGGTGTCAGGATTGGCTTATGTCGGTACCTGAACTAGTGATAGAAAGTGAAGTAGTTGAGCGTGTTGACCGGTTCATTTATTTCAGGAGTCTCACCAATGCTAATGGCCTGAGCTCAATCTATGTGTTCTAATGTGGTATGACATCTTGAACTGATGTATGTCCGTACGCACGAAGTTCTACGTTGTAGCAGACTGTAGTGAAAGATTGAAAATGTTATTCAGGATAGTTTCAAAGAATTTTATCAGACTGATGAATATATATCTTAAGTTTATATAGAACAGATAGAATGTGGTTAGCGGTGGATTTCCAGTGTGTGCTTTTCATTCTACTTAAGACTCGTTAGCTATGAATACAATACAATACAATGGAGTAGAAACTTGGTGGCCCGCCAAAATCATCATTCAAAAGATACTAGGACTTGGAAACAGTCGTCTACACAAGACCTTGATCCAGATCTATTGGCTAAATACCATCAGTAATGACCTACTGTGAAAGAAAGCAAACCAGATTCCAACGGAGGAAGAAATTAAGAAGAAGCGTTAGAGGTGAATAGAACACAGATTGTAGAAAGCGCCAAACTGCGTTACGAAGCCAGCCTTGACTTGAAACCCTCAGGAACAAAGGAAAAGAAGTAGACCAAGGAACACGCTGAGGCAATAATTGAAAACAGACATAAAAAGGAATGAATAGCGATTGGGTAGAACTAGAAAGAAAGACTTGAGACAGAGTAAGTTAGAGAATGCTGGTCGCAGGCCTATGCTCTATTAGGGTGACAGGCGTAAGTCAGTGGGAAAAGGAGGGTATTTTACCAGACGTAATGAAAAATCAGTTGTATGGTGTAATGATCTCATTCTTAAACAGAAGAGAACTGTAATCGTATCCAGCGTCGAATATAGTAGTCAAGATGTATAACTAGTGTTCTTCTTGGAACACTAATGAATCATATTGTTTTATCTATGAAGTGAATCGCTGATGAAAGAGGTCAGAAATGGGACAATTAACTCTGATTTTAAAATAATCTTGATTTGATTACACTGTCACTTCACATTCATCTACGATTCAGTTACGATCAGGACCTGTGTTCGACTCGGTGTAGTAATTGTGCACGTTTCTCTTCTCTAACTGACAATGGGTGGACGCGGTAAAGGTGGAAAGTCTCGAGCCAAGGCGAAAACCAGGTCAGCCCGTGCTGGTCTCCAGTTCCCGGTTGGTCGTGTTCATCGTCTGCTTTACAAGGGTAATTATACTAAACGCATCGGTGCTGGTTTCCTTGTTTACCTGCCAGCTGTCCTTGAATACCCGGCGGCTGAAGTTCTCGAGTTGGCTGGCAACGCCGCTCGTGACAACAAGAAGACCCGTATCATCCCACGCCACCTTCAATCGGCCATCCGAAACGACGAAAAGTTGAACAAGCTCCTCGGTGGCGTTACCATCGCTCAGGGTGGTGTCGTACGTGCGTACGAAGTACACGTTTTCTAACAAAAGCATTGCTTACTCGATGGTCTTAGGATATACGAGCAATGCTTTGAAGACACCGATTATCGAAAACCAGTAACCTCCGAATATCTTCTACTCTGACTGGCCATGTTTCACAGCCATAAAGTAGGACGAAGTGTACTGCTTCGCAGTACACTCGTCACTTGGTTATTAAACGGTTTAATCGCCTATTCCACAAGTGACTTAAAATCGGCAAAAGCCAGTTGAGCTTTCTGTATTCGTGCTTAGGCATCTACAAACACCAGGCCATCAGCCCTAACGAGACTCCCAAGATATGTGAAGCAGTCACCACATTCAACTCATTCGTCTATGATTAAAATCTTAGATGACAGTATAAAACAAGTCCCCGCAATGAAAATCGCATTCATTCTTCGAAATGGTAATATTGTTTTAAACAGTTTCTTTCATAAAATGCCAAGATGTATTAACACAATTGCCTAGTGAATAACCCATGAAATGCATATCAATACAATCATTTGGTTTAAATAACTTTTATCTTTCGTGGTTGAACAGCGTTTTAAAAAAGAGTAAACACGCCATTGTTGTTGTATTTAGAAATATATCTCTAATTGGATAGTTTACATCAATAATTCAGTAGTATAAGTTGTAATTAGTCAGTGACATTTCATCATCTATCAGTTATTTGAACAATTTAAGATGTAATTTAGTTTGAATGAGATCTCATACTTGGAGCACAAGTCAGTAGCTAGATGGATAGCACGACATCATCCTGAAAAAAAAAACAACTATACTGTGTTTGAGTCTCGGAATAGAACACCAACACTGAGATGTGGCAGGTACTCATAGCTTACTTACTCATTTACTTTCACCTATTACACCCAATGGAGCATAGGCCGACGACCATTATTCTTCAACCTACTCTGTCGTAGGCCTCTCTTTCCAGTTCTGTCCAATAATTGTTCATTTTTCTCATGTCTTTCTCTATTTCTCGGCGAAATGTGTTCCTTGGCCTTCCTCTTTTCTTTTCGCCTCAAGGATTCTAAGGCAAGGCTTGTCTTGAGACGCAGTTGGGTGCTTTCCTAAGTGTGTCCTATCCACTTCCACCGCTTCTACCTGATTTCCTCCACCACTGGAATCTGGTTTTCACTTGCATTCATTGCAATATAAGTGGGATAGAAGAGCTTTTATATAACAGAGCGAACAATACAGTCAGTATTAAACAACTTATTAGTTGAAATAAGATATTTTTATCGTCTATTGATTACACTTGAGTTAATAATGCATTTTTGAATATCAAACCATGGATAAACAGGTTTAAACTTACTCTAAAGTTTGAGAATTCAACGCAGCTCCATTGATTCACATACTGAAAGAATTGAAAAAAATGTATCACAAAATTCGCCGCTTGACAGTAAGAAACATATCAGTTATTGTCAGTATGAAGTTGTGGAGATTGTCGAGTTTCATTGAAATTGTATACGGATTCACGTTGCATGATATTCGTGCAATATTGTGGATTGAATGAAGTTGGATATCAACGATGTTGGATGTCGGCAGCGCATTGTTCAAGAGGTTCGGCGTTCGTGGCTGTTTTTTCCATTAGGCATTGATGGATTCGCACAACTGATGAGTCCCATTATATGACGAAACGACCTCCAGTGTTTCTAGGTTATTAAGGCTTCTCAAACATTGATCGATTTATGATGTCAATCAAAAGAAAATGAGCTGATTGATGACCCTATAGTGATTTCAATTTTTCAGAAGCAAAACACGTCTAGTTAAATGTCAACATTCATTATTATAACCAATTGTAAGAAGTGAACGTTTTACTGAACATTTTGTGGATTTGCACTTTTGTTTTACGCAATGACCTTTGTACTTTTTGTATGTAAATACTGACATTGTACTATGGTCATGCACTTCTCCAATTTCCGGTCGCCATCTTGCTTTTACTGCTGGTATTTCTTCGATATCACGAAACCGCCAGAAAATACACCAATTATTTCATCTTGATCTATTCCGTCTTCTTCTTTACGATGAAAGATTTAGGATAACGTTTAGGACCCGAACTTGATTGGTTCGTAGTCGTTTGACTCGAACATCTCTACAATCCTGAAAATTCTCTCATAAATATTATGGGAGTTGATGAAATTCATACACCTATTATCCCCAATGTTGCATAGGCCCTCAACCAGCATTCACCAACCTACACTGTCCTGGACTTTCCTTTCTAGTTCTGTCTAACTGTTGTTCATTCTTCTCATGTCTGTTTCCATCTAGTTCTTGACGTAACATACTCCATGCCCTTCCTCTTTTACGTTGGTCTTGAGGATTCCAAGTGAGGGCTTGTCTTGTGACACAGTGGGATGCTTTCTTCAATATATGCCGTTGAAGGTACATAGGTTTGCAAGTCTCTCATCAATTTCGTTCCTTTCTCCCAGTCCATGTCGTCTCACAATGTTTTTATAGCCAGTGTTCTCTAATTCATACCTTGGCATTTCGGTTTCTCATCAGAATGATCAAATCCTTTGATGAGCATCTGTCAACGATTGACTAAAGCCTTTGGTAGAATTAATCTTCAACGTTTTCATTGTATTTAGGGGCATATTTTGGAGGTTTGTGTTTTTTTTACACATTTGAAATCATCAATCAATGATTGTTTGACCACCATTAGAAACTTGGAAGCACTGGAAGGCCGTTTCATCCTAGTATGGGACTCATCAACAGTGCGCATCCACGACTCCTGCTCCTCACAGGATTCGAACCCGGGACCTTTGGTATTGTGCGCGAACGCCTAACCATCGGACCACTGGGACGGCATTTAACGGTTTTAATGTCTAACTCTGATTGATCTAGGGATTTGCGCGACCTCACCCATTTGTCTTTGGTAGTTACTGCCTAAACCCGACAAGGTTGAACACGATTGGTCGTTGGTCCGCGCATAGCATTGGATGATGTTCATTGTAATGTCTTCTTTCTTTGTTTTGAACGATGCTTTGATGATCCTGGTTCCATGAGATGTCCATTCTATCAGTGACTTTTGCGCTTGTTTGGACTGTATCAGTGCACCTCTTCATGGCCGGAGTACAACAACAGCTATCCTGAAGCTTCTTCCTAACTTCCTCCTCCACTGGAATCTGCTTTGTTATCTCCTAAAGTAGGTTATTACTGATGGTGTCCGGCCAGCGGATCCTAAGTATTTTGCGTCAGTAACTGTTAATAAACATCTGCTGTATCTTCTGGATGATGTCTTTCGTAGTTCTCCAAGTTTCCAACCCATACAGTAAGAACTATCTTGACATTTGCATTGAAAATTCTGACTAACAACAATGATTGGTGTTTAATAGTCGCTTACATTATTGTTTTTTTTATGTGGAAACTATTGTCTACAAACATGACTGAACAATAAATTCACTCAAATTGTTTATCGCACCAACTTTTTTCAATTTTGCACGTGATCAATGATTCAAACAAAAATTTCAAAAAATTCTAAACATTTTGAAATATTAAGTTCACTAGAAGAAGTTCATATCAACAATAATAACAGAAAAGACAGTTTCATTTATTTCAGATTATTCATTCACATGATATACTCTAGATAAACTTTAATCAGCATATGAATTAGGGCAGTGTTTTTACAAAAAAAAAAATAATAAAGTTCGGTTAAGTGAGAAACAGTATTTTCTTTTTTGGTAAATCAATGATTAACAAAGTAAGGGTAGTCGGAGTTGATGCAATCAATTTACAGAGAAAGGATGACAAATCGATTTGTGAAATAGTGGAACTTCAGCAGTTCAGATGGTTAGGATATGTGTTACTTAGACACAACCACTGACTTCCTCGACGAACTATGTATTCTGATGTAGGTGTAGGCTGGAAGAAGAAATTGTTACGTTCGTCACTAGGGGACGCTTGAAGCTATTACGAGTTCACTCTAGTCGATTAATGCGAACGAGACAATTACCAGCGTCTAGATAGGCTACCATGATCCTAAAACTGCAAAACAGAAATGTTGATAAGTGTAGAAAGTAGATTCTACAAACATCCAGCAATCGTAATACAATCAAGCACACAACTCTCGTTTATTTATACATCACGGAAACGTCACTGGGACGGTCACAAGAATAGCACTCCGAAATGCACAGCAGATAATCACAGACATCGATTTTCCTGGTGGGAAATGAAATCTCAAGGTCAACTGATCAGTCCATGCTGGCAAACGTGAAATCCAAAATGAAGGCATTTATCAAGAGAGTTATGGGAATCTAACATCCCCAACAGAAATCTAAGAGCGACCAAACCAAAACATGGTACAAATTCATGAAGTCACTTACAAGTGAACTGATCCATGTTAGTAAGTGTAGACTACTTGTTTGGGGTCCGCGAGACAATCGTAACCGATGGTTAGAGACCTTGTTTGACATGGCTAAAAATCGATTTCAATGAAGCAGATGCATCCATTCTCTGTCTTCTCTCAAATCTTAGTCTTCTGAATTCCTCATCACCTTTATCTTTATCTTTTTAAAATTATTTCACCGGATTTTACTCCTTGAATAATATCTTCAAACGCTAATCTTTTCGATTAATGCACACACTTCTACTAGTTCTATCACTATAGGATTTGAATTAACAGTTGCATCTCTCTGTGTTTGCTAATCTGGTATGAAAACTTGAACTGAAGTACGAAGTTCTACGTTGTAACTGACTGACTGACAGACACAAATAATTATTCGATTAACATCTTCTGAGGGGTTACTTTGTCTGTAAATTTGAAACAACCACAACAACAGCAACAGAACTTTTGGCGACGGGGATGGGATCACATTGGTCCTTCGAGACTTGAATTATTACCCGAGCAGCAGCTGAATTAGTGAAGATTTTGATGGATACCAAACTGCATCGTGACACGACTATGGTGGATCAAGTCAATTTGACGTTGTGTATTGTATCTATCAACTAACCAGAGTAGCTGTGCACCCTGCTACATCCAGTCCACGTCACTTCAGCTCAGTCCGATAGCCGATCTAAAATCAATCTATTAGATTGGTTCAAACAGCTAATATTAGTAGATGTCCCATCAAGCATATAAGAAGAAGCCAACCGGCTCAGAATTACCCAAGACTGGTCTTCATCTCCGTTCCAGAAATATCCTCCCCGACAGCAGCAAACAACAGTCCAGATCCCAATAAACCGTCGTGTGTTGCTTCAATTTCTTCAGAGGGAGGTGTTAGGATATTCATCCAGTATCCTAAGAGAATAATTATTGGTCAATTCCTACTGGTCAATTTTATGGTCGTCCTAGATATCAATGTCACGTGCTCCAATGTTATTTCTTATTGGTTGTCTTGACTATCAATGTCACTTCAAGTGTTGCTTCCTATTGGTCGTCTTAACTGTCAATGTCACAGACTTCGATGATGTTTCTCATTCGACCAGAATGTATATATACGCATTATCTGTGACGTTTTATGACCAGGACTAGGACCCGTTCCCGGATCCCTAGTCCGGGATCCTGATTCTCTTCTAAACTCGGACCTCGTACTTTCTGAATGCTTGTAGAATACATGTTCTACTACATATCAAGTCTTCTTATTTTTACTCAGTATGGGGATTGGGATAATCGGATTCGAGTAGCATGTCATGTCGCCGGATCCTCAATCCTCGCTCTCGTTTTCCGACGAGGTAAACTCGTAATAGTTCAGGTATAACAAGTTGACGTGTTCAACTTGCGCAGGCATAACCAGAACACAATGCATTCTCGCCTGTGGGGATGATCTGTCCTTTCAATCTCTTATTAAGAACTGTAGTGAAGGAGAACACAGGTGGGGCAACCGGATTGTATTTAACGAAATTACAGAGTTAAAATAGGTAAAATAGGAAAACCATATCGTAAATTGTTCATTTGCAAAATATCAGTTCATCATATCGAACTGGACTGTTCCTGTTGCAAAACCTCAATCCATTGTCACTATTCATGCGTTTCATACAAATTCCATTGTGTTCTAACTCTTCCTTTCTTGATGTTCCCCCATCTTCTGCTGCCAGACATTACGTTGACACTCGCGTCATATACTACTTATAAGTAGCGCTCACCACACTAAAAGTGAAATATTTCGAAATATCCAATTTGTTTGTTCATTGTCTAGGAATTAGAACAATTTCATCATATAATATATCAAAAGCTTTAACGAATAAATTCAAGGTATGCGTAAGTTAGAATTGAGTGATTACAGTTAGACTCAGTTAAAAACTGAATGTATTCATCACAAATTTTGTCTACGTGCTATCATTGTATGAAGAATTATAAGCATCATATATGTGTGTTCAATAATAACTATTTTTATAATCCTTTTCAAATAATGTATTGACACTTGATCCTAGTTTTATCAATTGCAACTGAATTATTTTCATAATGATACACTTATCTAGTAGTTTGGTTTTTACAATTTTATCAACAGATTTAAAATTACGCTAACAGTAATTTATAAATGATAGAAAACATCCCAGCTAATCAATAAATCAAAAAATGTTTATTGGTAAATGTATGTTTTAATGTCTCAGTCAACCGCTTGATTTAAACCTCAAGGACATTATGAAGATTATTGAATAAAAGTTGGGGTAGATCATTTTCGAATATTGATTTCTTAAGATGAGAATACGAGTCATTTAATTATGGATGACCTTTTCAGTTAGAACAAGGTTACCTTAAGAGCACGCCTATTTGCTAGTGTTTATATAATCGATGTTAAATTAGTTTGAGGAATTTAGATTGGGATTCAGAGTTGGAAGTTAAGGTTAAGAATTAAAATTAGGGATATTATTCACCAATTGACAGTAGTCCACAATGTCAAAATGCTATTTAACCATTGTGTATGAATGAATTTCGCGCCAAAATCCGAGATTTGTCGTTCAAAATGTATAGTCTTTACTTAATACGGAAAATTACAACCGTTGTTCACAAGTTTGCGTTGAAATTAAAATGAAGATTGTTATAAATTGGGATAAGTCTTAGTATCGATGAAACGAACATGAAATCAGAAAAAAACCCAATTCATATCCAACAAGTATAAACATATTTTAAACCTGATCTAAGCAAATTTCATTCTTGTAAAATATATCGATCTGTTTGACGATCATCATCATCATCACCAACAGCAACGTAGAACTTTGCATGTAAGTACATCAGTTCATGTTGCCATACCACATTTGCACAGAGATATAATTGTCAATTCAAATCCAATGGTAGAAGAGGTAGTGAAGGTGTTAGAAGTAATCGGAGAGGTTAGAATTAGAAGATATTATTCAAGAAGTATAATTCAGTGAGAAAAGTTTAGAAAGTCAAAACTGAAGGGAGTTGAAGAATCCAAAAGATTGGGATTTGAGAGAACACAAAGAATAAATGCACCGGCGCCACTGCAAACGGTTTTGAGCCATGTCATTCAACGTCTCTAACCATCGATTACTACAATCTCGCGGACCCCAACCAGGTAGTCGACAATTACCGACATGGCTAAGTCCACTCGTCAATGACTTCATGGATTTCTGCCATGTTTTAATTTGGCCGCCCCTAAATTTCTTCCAACCTATTCTCACACTACAAAACAAAGCTCGTCGAGACAGTCGGTGGTTAGGCATACGCAACACATGTCCCAACCACCTTAACTGATGAAGTTTCACTACTTCATCTATTGATCTGACATCCTTACCTAGTACCCGTTTCCTAATAACAGCGTTGCTCACTCGGGTGTCCCAGGATACACGAGCAATGCTTCGAAGACATCTATGATCGAAAACCAATAACCCACTAATATCTTCTACTCTCACTGGCTATGCTTCACAGCCATAAAGTAAGACGGAGCGAACTGCTGCGCAGTACACTCATCCTTTAGTCAGCAAACGGATATCTCGCCTACGCCATAAGTGACGCAGGTTGGCAAAAGCCAATCGAGCTTTCTGTGTCCGAGCTGAGATTTCGTCAGTCACCAGTCCTTCAGCACTGATGAGATTTCCGGGATAAGTGAAGCGGTCAACACGCTCCACTACTTCACTCCCTATCACTAGTTCAGGTGCCGATGCAACCCAATCTTGAAGCAACATTTTATTTGATGATAGACAATGTCTGTTTCGACGGGGATGTCCCATGATGTTACATCCACGTCTTCACTGTCATATCCATATTGTCAGCTGTTATATTTGGGGTGTCAAGACAGTTATTTTCTGAGTCCACATTCTTACTGCTATGCCTGAAAATCATGAAACACTGCAATTCTTCAATCTTACTATTTTATACATTAAAACGGGAACCGCAACAATTCCCACAACGAAAGATAAGAACGCGAAAGACTGACTGATACAATGAAATATTGTTGACTTCATAAAAATTACATCCCCAAACAAGTTCCAAATTCACATTATCATTAAACCAAAATACAATCCCTCATATACAACATGTATATTTATATTTTTAGACACTATAATCATACAAATACGTGGAAATACATAGGGATCCGGTCAAAATGCACACATCTACACACACACACACACACACACACGCTGAATACAATTCAGTTGCATTGATACGGGGTAAGGAATATAATTGTCACTGATTGTAGCATGTTCATACTTGTTATATTACTGAGTGAAATTCATAGTAATTTGATGCACGGAAAAATTATTGACCTTAAAATGTCATATTGAATAAAGTTAACACTTGTGATTCAAGTTAAAATTCATGGAGAATTATGACAAAATATTACTGATTTAAATGATGTTATCTTATCTTGTCGTGTTAATTAGCCTCGTCGATTAATATCAGACAGAGAGAAATATTGAATGCAGGAGAGCGATAGAAAAGCTTAGACTATGGCGTGCCTGAGAATATAGTCAACACCGTACGGAATTTGAATGATGGATTAAACTGCAAAATCGTGAATGGAGGACAGCTCATACACTCGTTCGAGGTGAAGAGTAGTGTTAGGTAAGGTTGTTTACTCTCATCCTTTCTCTTTCTCTTCGGTTATGAAGACGTCAGCATCTGGAGAGAGGCACGGTTTACAGTGGACAGCCAGGATGCAGCTGGACGATCTGGACTTCGCAGATGATCTGGCTCTTCTATGCGACACACAAAAACAAATTCAAGAGAAGACGGCCAGCATAACAGCAGTAAGTCTCAATTATACACAAAGGAAAAAGCAAGACCGTCTGATACAACACAACATGCACTAAACAAATCATACATCTTGGAGAAGTTTTGGAAGATTTAAAAAGCTTTCACATATCTGGAAAACTATCAAAGCCATTATTCGGAAGAAACAAATGTTCATTAACAGTGGTCAAAGCAAAATACCTCATAAACATTAGCCTGATACCATCAGCAATAACTTACTGTGGGAGAGAGAACAAACCAGATCCCAGTGGAGGAAAAAATCAGCAAGTGGATAGGACACACATTGAGGAAGGTATCCAATCGCATCACAAAACAAGCCTTGCCTTAGAATCCTTAAGGCGAAAGGAAAAGCGGAAGGCCAAAGAACGTATTACACCGAGAAATAGAGTAATATATGAGAATGAACAAACATTGGACAGAACTGGGAAGGGAAGCCCAGGACAGAGTAGGTTGGCGAATACTAGTCGGTGGTCTATGCTTCATTGTGGGTAACTGGCGTATGTAAGTAAGTAAGATTTCTCAGAGCGGGCCAACCTCATAACCTATAATTCTCACTTAACCATTGGAGCAATAAGCTGAGATTCAATGGTCTACGTTTACAAATTTAACGAATTCATGATAATCCCTATGGATTAGAGTCGTGGAGTAGGTATTAATTAATAGTCTCATCACAGAACAAAACAGCCGTTCATTACTTCCTCAACTGCAGTTGTCCTGAAAGTGATATCTATCGGTGAAGAAGAAAGCCACTTGTAACTTAAACTAATCGCTACAAAGTTTTTCAACAAAAGTAACTGTAGCCAGTGTCATATTTGTTCAATCCTTTTTTCGCAATCGAATCCTTGGAACATTGTCACTAATCCAAAAGAATGGACACCAAGTACATTATATAGAGATGTTAAGAGGTAAAAGACAGTCAGAAGTTTGCATTTGTCACAAAAAATGTCTGCAATCTGAATGGAACCGATGCTCTCTGTGGAGTTCGAACCTGAGTCACTCTATCCCATTCTATAACATTATCACTAAATGCTTCAAACAGTTGAGTAGTATCATGTTAAGTTGTGGAACTGGAGGATGTAATTGTGACTCTCATCAGAAGAATCAGTTTCATTTAAATTTCAGGTATACTTTAGTGATCAGTACCAACTAGCGCAAAACGTCAGTCCAGCGTGTCAATCACAGTACCAACCAACTAACAAAATGCTTATAATATATTCCTGTTTACGTGGTTGATCAACGTAGGACATACTAACCACTGCTTAACTTTACTCGTTCATTTCTGGTATTCTACATTATTACTACTACTACTACTACTGTAGTGAATGAGAACACAGGTGGGGCAACCGAATTGTAACTAACGAAAATTACAGAGTTACTCAGTAAAATCGGAAAACCATATCGTAAATCGTTCATTTGCAAAAGATCAGTTCATCCTATGGAACTGGACTGTTCCTGTTGCCAAACATCAATCCATTGTCACTATTCATGCGTTTCATACAAATTCCATTGTTTTCTAACTCTTCCTTTCTTGATCTTCCCCCCATATTATGCTACCAGACTTTACGTTGACACTCACGTTATATACTACTTACAAGTAGTTCGCACCACAGCACCACACTACTACTACTACTACTACTGATAATAATAATAATAATAATAATAATAATAATAATAATAATAATAATAATAATCACACTACTGCTGCGGTGACCAATTTCTACGTGTTCTTAGTTTTCGTAATTAGCTGGTCCAGACAATCGTTACTAAATAGCATCTGACGGTTTATAAATCAGAAGGTAAACTCGAAGTGTTGAATACGTTTATTTTGACACACCACAAATAGGATAGCAGACCACAAGCAGATCGGTCAGGCACACTAGCGAGTGAATGTGCGAGTGAATAGGCGAAGCGCGTTGCAGAAGGCTAATGAGCCAACTCCCAGGATTACAGTGGCTTGGTTAAATAGATTAATCGAAAGGGCTTAACCAAATTAAATGTAAGCGAACTGGATGGAATATATGTGGAGGCACTACAATAGCCCCCTTCCAGCAAACAAGGATACAAAGTGTGTTTGCGAAAAAATTCAAAATTGTCGGAAAACACCAAAGGTTATGAAAATTAGAGTTACCTTGTTCGAGTACGTTCGTAATGTCGCATAGTAACAATTATTCAAAAAAAATGGTAAGCGGCTATTAGCGAAAATAATCGAGGCGTGAAGAGTTAGAGCGGAATTCGATAAACGTATAAACATTACGGCCATGCTCATCGATAAACCATGTGGCTGAAGATAGGGGAAGATATTACGGTCGAGATTATCGTGAAAAAATTTGGAGAAGAATGCTGCGTACAAATGCGATGCATGGACATCAGATGCATATCAACAACATAAGTTGCTACCATTGAGTAAATGACTCGAAACTTATGTGTATGATAGAGTTGCAAACCGTTGCCAGCGTTGGAGTAGTCGAAAACATGAGAATATCAGCGTGAACGAGGTTCGTTCGACTGCTTGAACTGTTACTTCGTGTGTATGTGTGTATGGTCATACTGCCAATTTACTTAGCAGGCTGCAAGATTTTCGAGGTACGAGCAGCTGATGAGTGCGTCGAAGATATCTCCAATGCGATAATCGTATAGCCACGGAGATAATAATTGTCACTGAGCCATTGCTTTGTTAATCGATACGCCGAAAAAAATGTAACGAACTCACTTCAAGTAGGAAAGTCGTTCGTGTTATCAAAAGCAGTAATATAATTCCGCGAGTTGCGACTCGATACAATATTCGTAATGCAATTCGATTAGCGATTAAGATAATTCCATTATTGTCATAATAAAATATCATGATTAATCAGAATAATGGTTCTACCACATAATTACTAGAATGATAATGATAATTGGATAATTCGAGAAATAGATTCTTGCAACGAGTTGATACCTAATCGAAATGATAGTAAGATAATACGATTTTTGTATGTGCATATAACCGCTGAAGTGGGTTTGCTGCTTTCATCCTATGAGAGAGTGAGTTGTCTGTATTGTACATCGAGTCTGGTTCGTTGATTCGTTCAGCGAATTCATTAAGTTCCTGAGCTGTTATGTAGATGTACGGCGTCGAGATTTCCAGTTAGTGGTTCTGTTCGATTTTTTATCGAGATTACCAACTGGTTGGTTGTATTTGATTTGTCGTCATGAAGCGTTGGGTGAGTAAGATTAAACGGCGGGCTTACCAGATTTGTGATGAGCGTTTACTGATCTTCTGTGAAGACGAATCGGAGAACGAAGCGAATAAATCGATGAAGCAGATGGGGAGCGATATGAATGGACGACGGGCTCATCATTTGTGTACACTGGCGAGCGAATAAGCGACTGAAGCGAATCGTACGGAGCGAAGGAAGCGATGTGGAGAAGCAATGTGGAGAAGGCTAATGAGCCAAATTAAATGTAAGCAACCTGGAATATATGTGGAGGCACTACACTACTACTACTACTACTAGAATGTCAACCTCAATCGATTTCTTAACACCAACAGATCATAAACAGCTTATTGAATTATTAATCAACATGATTTAAATGCAATTTACTTAACAAAATAATAAGTAGTGTTCACCTGATTCGCATAAAAATATTTTCGTTAAATATTATATCATCGGTTGATGCATGTGAATTTTTTCACGAGGTTTTAATCTTTCTCATTTTTACCAACCAAATTTCCCTTTTTGAGTTGATGGATTAAATTTGTAACTCATGTGGATGATTGTTGGTGAAGTTTCATTCTCTCTGAGTCGGGTATGGTTTGATTGTGAAGCTTTGATTGTTGTTCTTCTGTGAACAACCTGAAGTTTGTGCTGATGATGATGATGTTGTTCAGTAGAAGAACAATGAAAGTTTCACAACCAAATAACATCCAACTCATAGGATGAAACTCCATCAGGACGATGTAATTATCTGACGTATATCATCCAACGTTAATCAGTCGCTGTTAATAATTATGAATTAATTGTAACCTATAAGTTATGTGACTCGAAGAGACAATGATTGAGGTCAGTAGGACAAGCTACGAGTCATACATGGGGAAATCCGAATACATCACTCCTACCTGAAGTATTGTGCTGATGATGATGTTGTTTAATGGAAGAACAATGAAAGCTCCATAACCAAACCACATCCATCACAGAGAACGATTCTCTATCAAAAAACTAGATAAATTCTCAACAAATAATGTTAATCAGTGCAATTCATAGATGATTAATTTTAGTCAAACAACTGTTCCAGGCCTTTCAGGATCTACTCAATGGAGAGGAAGCAACATTGGAGAACAATTGGAAAGGGATTAAGGAGGCAATCACTTCAACATGTCAGGAGGTCCTTGGTCGCAAGAAGCACCATCACAAGGAATGGATCTCTGTTGGTACTCTTGAAAAAATTCAAGAAAGGAGGAACAAGAAGGCAGCTATCAATGTCTGCCGAACAAGAGCAGAGAAAGTTAAGGCGCAAGCCGAGTATACAGAAGCAAACAGGGAAGTGAAGAAGAGCATCAGAGCTGACAAACGAAAATATGTGGATGATCTAGCAATGACGGCGGAAAAGGCTGCAAGAGAAGGAAACATGAGACAATTGTACGAAACAACAAAGAAGCTCGCCGGGAACTATCGTAAACCAGAACGACCAGTGAAAAGCAAGGAAGGCAAAGTAATCAGCAACACTGACGAACAGCGAAATAGGTGGGTGGAGCACTTTAAGGAACTATTGAATCGACCAGCTCCACTGAACCCACCCAACATCGAAGCAGCATCCACGGACCTCCCAATTAATATTGGCGCACCTACGATTGAGGAGATCAGTATAGCCATCAGACAAATCAAGAGCGGCAAAGCAGCAGGACCAGACAACATTCCAGCAGAGGCAATGAAAGCAGATGTGGAAGCAACTGCGAAAATATTTCATATTCTCTTCAAGAAGATTTGGGATGAGGAACAAGTACCATCAGATTGGAAAGAAGGATACCTCATCAAAATACCAAAGAAAGGCGATCTCAGTAAGTGTGAGAACTACAGAGGCATCACTCTTCTTTCAATACCAGGCAAAGTCTTCAACAGAGTATTGTTAAACAGAATGAAGGACTTCGTAGACGCCCAACTTCGAGATCAACAAGCTGGATTTCGTAAGGATCGATCGTGTACTGACCAAATTGCTACATTACGGATCATTGTGGAACAATCAATTGAATGGAACTCACCACTCTACATCAACTTCATCGACTACGAGAAAGCATTCGATAGCGTGGATAGGAAAACACTGTGGAGGCTTCTTCGACACTACGGTGTGCCTGAGAAAATAGTCAACATCATACGGAATTCTTATGATGGATTCAACTGCAAAATCGTACACTGAGGTCAGCTGACAGACTCTTTTGAGGTGAAGACCGGTGTGAGGCAAGGTTGCTTACTCTCACCCTTTCTCTTTCTCCTGGTCATCGACTGGATTATGAAGACGTCAACATCTGGAGGGAAGCACGGTATCAACTGGACAGTTAGGACGCAGCTGGACGATCTGGACTTCGCAGATGACCTGGCTCTTCTATCGCACACTCAACAACAAATGCAAGAGAAGACGACCAGTGTAGCAGCAGCCTCTGCAGCAGTAGGTCTCAACATACATAAAGGAAAAAGCAAAATTCTCCGATGCAACACAACATGCACCAACCGAATCACGCTTGATGGAGATACCTTGGAGGATGTTAACACCTTCACATATCTTGGCAGCATCATCGACGAGAAAGGTGGATCGGACGCAGATGTGAGGGCGCGGATTGGCAAAGCAAGGGCTGCATTTCTACAGTTGAAAAATATCTGGAACTCCAAACAACTTTCAAACAAAACCAAAATCAGGATCTTCAATACAAATGTCAAGACAGTTCTACTGTATGGAGCGGAAACATGGAGAACTACCAAAGCCATCATCCAGAGGATACAAGTGTTTATTAACAGCTGTCTACGCAAAATACTTCGTATTCGTTGGCCAGACACCATCAGCAACAACGAACTGTGGGAGAGAACAAGTCAGATTCCAGTGGAGGAGGAAATCAGGAAGAAGCGGTGGAAGTGGATAGGACATACACTACGAAAAGCACCCAACTGCGTCACTAGACAAGCCCTCACATGGAACCCTCAAGGCAAAAGGAAAAGAGGAAGGCCAAGGAACACACTACGCCGAGAAATAGAGAAAGATATGAGAGGAATGAACAAACATTGGACAGAACTGGAGAGGGAAGCCCAGGACAGAGTTGGTTGGAGAAAACTGGTGGGCGGCCTATGCTCCATTGGGGGTAACAGGCGAAAGTAAGTAAGTAACTGTAGTCACGTAAAAATTGAATTTTGAACTGAAATTGACATTGTTTAAATCAATAACTGACAGTTACTTGATGGATTGATAAGGTTTAGTTAAATTAACTGATATAAATGTTTTGTTTGAAAGTGGTAAGCCTATACTATTTAGGTAATGCTAGACTAAGCCACTATTTGAGATAGTGGAGAAAAGTTTTAAGCTCAGGTGGATCATTGTGTTGAGGATGTTAGATCCCCAGAACTCGCTTGATAAATGCCTTATTTTGGATTTCATGTTTGCGAACATGGGCTGATCAGTTGACCTTGAGATTTCATTTCCCACCAGGAAAATCCATGGCTGCGTGATTGGTTACTGTGTATTTTAGTGTACTATATTCGTAACTGTCCCAATGACGTCTCTATGATGTATAAATAAACGAGAGTTGTGCGCTTGATTGTATTGTGATTGTTGGGTGTTTGTAGAATATACTTTCTACGCTTAACATGACTTCTGTTTTACAGCTTTGGATTCAAGGTAGCCTATCTGGACGCGGGGTCATTGTCTCGTTCGCGTTTATCGACTAAGGTGAACTCGTAATAGCTTCAAGCGTCCCCTAGTGACGAACCAAACACATTGTAATGGAGTTTCGTTCTCTGAGCTGGATGTGGTTCTTCTACTGAACTACAACATCCACTTCATCAGTACAAATTTCAAGTAGAAGAAGTGAAGTATTCAAAGTATTCTCCCCACACCCACGACTCACCAATAACAACCAATCAACAGTGAGGTCAATCAGACAAGAGATTGAAACTTGATCACAGTATCTCTTGACAAACAAACAAACACTGCTGGTGAGTCCCATACCAGGACGAAACGGCCGTCCAGTGCTTCCAGGTTTCTAATGGTGGTCTAACAATGATTGATAGATGATTTCAAATGTGTAAAAACACAAACCTCCAAAACTCTGCCCCAAAATATCATAACAGTGCTCACTAGTGACTAGTTTCGTGAGGAAATTCTCGGAGTTCTAGTTGAGAAAACGTGACCAATGCAGTTCAACTCTGTCGGGTGTAGGCACTAACTACCACAGACAAATGGATGAGGTCGCGCAAAATCCCTAGATCAATCAGAGTTAGACATTAACACCGTTGGATGCCGGCACAGTGGTCCGATGGTTAGGCGTTCGCGCACAATATCGAAGGTCAGGGTTCGAGTCCTGCGAGGTGCAAGAGTCGTGGATGCGCACTGCTGATGAGTTCCGTACCAGGACGAAACGGGTGCTTCCAGGTTTCTAATGGTAGTGGTCTAAGAACGACTGATTGATGATTTAAAATGTGTAAAAAATACACAAACCTCCAAAACTCTGCCCCAAAACAATTTATTAACATTTATCAATGTTAAGTTGAAATGGTTGTAAGTACATACATTTTTTATATGTGATTTTGTAGTTTGTTTATTATTATTATTAATGACAACAATACGATGATGATGATGATGATGATTAATTTAAACAAATTAACTATATTCATTCATCATTGTTCAATTGATGATTTGACCAAGAATGATGATGAATACTCATGAAATGAGGGGTCATTTACTATGAATTTCAATCTATACAAACAATCTTTTTTATTTGTGGTTTACACTGTAAGTTGTCTATTGAATCACAAGGTGATGTGTGTGCAGTGTGTGTGTGTGTGTAGTTTAGTCAAGTGTAGTGTAGTGTAGTGTAGCGGCTAATATAAATTACTAGTCACTGATGAAAACCCAATAGGTCAATAAACAATTATTGAGGCAGCTCTCTCTCTGTGTGTGTGTCTCTCTGCATATTTTTTTTTAAAAATTGTGTTATATAGGTTATTATTTTTTTTAATCTGATTTGTCTCAATTAAAAATACTAATCAGTTATTTGTAAGTGTACTTAGTTGCATTCATTTACAATGATTGTTTGAAGCTTCGAAATTGATGTGTTTTTTTAGGGTTGAAATAACTTACCTACTTACTTAGTTATTACACATTTGAAATCATCAATCAATCATTGTTAGACCACCATTAGAAACCTGAAAGCACTGAAAGACGGTTTCGTCCTGGTATGGGACTCATCAGTGGCAGTGTGCATCCACGACTCATGCACCTCACAGGATTCGAACTCGGAACCTTCGGTATTGCGTGCGAACGCCTAACCATCGGACGACTGAGCCGGAATCCAACGGTGTTAATGTCCAGGTTTCTAATGGTGGTCTAACAAAGATTGATTGATGATTTCAAATGTGTAAAAACACAAACCTCTAAAACTGTGCCCAAAAATTACTTAGTTATGCCTATTATCTCTAGTGAAGCATAGGCTGCTGACCAGCATTCTCCAACCTACTCTGTGCTGGGCTTCCCTCTCCAGTTCTGTCCAATTTTTGTTCATTCTTCTCATGTACTGTCTCCATTTCTTGGTGTAACGTGTTTTTTGGTCTTTCTCTGTTCCGTTAACCTTGATGGTTCAAAGTTAGAGCTTGTCTTGTGACGCAGTTCGGTGCTTTACTTAGTGTGTGTCCTATCCACTTCCACAGCTTCTTCCTGATTTCCTCCTCCACTGGAATCTGGTTTGTTCTCTCCCACAGTTCATTGTTGCTGATGGTGTCTGGCCAACGAATCCGAAGTATTTTGTGTTGACAAATGTTAATAAATACTTGAATCTTTTGGATGATGGCTTTCGTGGTTCTCCAAGTTTCCTCTCCATTTAGTTAACACTTAAACTAATAAAATTATTGACACTTCTAATCCATTTAAAACCATTTATATGACTGTTTATTTGATTTTAAAAAAATAATCTCGGTAAAGCAGTCATCAGAAGTACTAAGATAGATGGTCAGAGATCGTTAATCCGCATTTTCTGAATGAACTAGTCGGGTTCGATGCCACGCATTAGCCCTTAAGTGCCCTGGTATGGCCAAAAGTGGGTAGAGTTGCCTCACTCTGTTCAAACCGTCACATGCAGACACGCGTATTTAGACATTAACAGGCAAGTCCTCCTGCGATGGCCGATTTTGTTGACGTCGGGATCACCAGATGTGGGGTCCATTTATCTGAGTGTTCGGATAGCTCAGTAATTAGCTCGTCTAGACAATCGTCACTAAGTAGCGTCTGACAGTTTATAAATCAGAAGGCGAATTCGAAGTATAAATACGTTTATATTTTGGACACACCACATAGCGAAGTTGAAAAGCAGCGAAGGAATAGGCGAAGCGCATTGGAGAAGGCTAAGAGCCAACTCATAGAAATGGAGCATGACTAAGAATATATAGTCAGACAAATATAAGACAGACATGAGACAAGCGAAATAGGCACACATGAACAAAGCGACGAACGACATGTCATGCGAGCTCATACAAACCAGACAATAATAAGAACGGATGGTACATATAAATTGTTGCTACGCGAATGGCTTGGTTAAATAATTTAATCGAAAGGGCTTAACCAAGTTAGATGTAAGCGAACTGGAATATATATGTGGAGGCACTACACTCCTACCCATTGCTTTCTTGTTTCATAAGGGTGTCATTTACCAAATTGAGCTGACGTAAACAGAATTTCTCATATATCTTTTTTTCCTCTGCCTTCGAGGATTCCAAATTAGAGCTTCCTTTGTAGCTTGCCATGAAATCACATGCATTCACACACACTCGTTTCGTTCATCAGTGAGTGATCTTGTTCAACCATTTAAATGCTGTTGTCTATTCAAAAAACCTCTTCAAAATATTCTACATACTTATTCTATTTACCTTGGCTTAAATAAAATATCTGTGTAGAAGAAAATTACTGAAAAAGGGAAGTGGGATAAGAAAGTAATTGAGAAAATCAACATGTAATTTTTAGTTGAATCATTTATGACAGTTTAAATAATCTGAAGATAGTTTTGAGAATGATTTTAAACCATGATTGAAGTTGTCACTTTATATTTACAGTTTGACAACACTTTTCATATCGAGAATGAAGAAAAGCCAATTCAACTCATCCGGAAGTTAGGAATTGCGAAAAGTGGTTGAGATGTCAAGGGATAAGTGAGGGTGTGCGTAACGCGGCATATGCAACACTGGTCTGATATGATTATGCAAACAAGCGACTTTAGGCTAGAATGTATCCACTAAAAACTAATGAGATCAGAATCACTGTCGGAGATGAACAGAATTATGTATTTTGAGGATTTATTTACCACTACGTGGTGGTTGGTGCACAACATGAACCAACCAAATCACTCTTGATGGAGATGCCTTGGAGGACGTTAACACCTTCACATATATTGGCAGCATCATCCACAACCAAGGTGGATCCAATGCAGATGAGGGCGCGGATTGGCAAAGCAAGGGCTGCATTTCTACAGTTGAACTTCAAACAACTTTCAACGAAAACCAAAATCACGATTTTCAATACAAATGTGAAGACATTTCTACTGTATGGATCGGAAACTTGCAGAACTACCAAAGCCATCATCCACAAGATACAAGTGTATATTAACAGTTGACTACGCTAAATACTTTAAGTTCATTGGCCAGACACCATCAGCAACAATGAACTGTGGGAGAGAACAAACCAGATTATAGTGGAGGAGGAAATCAGGAAGAAGCGGTGGAAGTGGATAGGACACACACTCGAAAAGCACCGAACTGCGTCACAAGACAAGCTCTCACATGGAACCCTCAAGGTGAAAGAAGAGGAAGGCCAAGGAACACATTATGCCGAGAAATGGAGAAAGACATGAGAGGAATGAACAAACATCGGACAGAACTGGAGAGGGAAGCCCAGGACAGAGTTGGTTGGAGAAAACTGGTGGGTGGCCTATGCTCGATTGGGGTTAACAGGCGTAAGTAAGTAAGTAACTACGTGGTGAAACAACAAGTTCTTGTTTTGATGGGTGCCCAGTTTTTTTCTGATGATGAAAATGAGCTTACCTACTTGGAGTTCTCTTTAAGAACAGTGTAGTTGAATTTTGTTGACTCGTTAATGAATACATGATATATGATAAAAACAATCGGCTTTGCATTATGAATCTATTATAATTCATAAATTGAGCGATTCATCAGACATAAACTGTTGAAACCTTACTTACGCCTGTTTCTCCAAATGAAGTATAGGCTGCCAACCAACATTCTTCAACCTATTCTGTTCTGTACTCTCCTTTCCAGTCACACCCAATTACCGCTCATTCTGTTCATGTCAACTTCCATTTCTCGGTGCAGTATGTTCTTTGGTCTAGCGCTTCAACTCTTCGTCTTGAGGGTTCTAAGTTAGGATTGTTTTATCACGCAATAGGCTTTCGCCAACTTGCGTCACCTATTGTACAGGCGAAATATCCATTACAGATGTCTCCGAAGCATTGCTCGTTTATCCTGGGACAACCGAGTAAACAATGCTATAGTTAGGAACCGAGTACTAGGTAGGGATGGAAGATCAACAGAAGAAGTTTTAAAGTTTCATCAGTTGAGGTGGTTGGGACATATGTTACGAATGCCTAACCATTGACTACCTCGTCGAGCTATGTTTTGTAATGTAGGAGTAGGTTTGGAGGAAAGCTAGGGGTGGCAAAACCAAAACATGGCAGAAATCCATGAAGTCACTGACAGGTGGACTGAGTCATTTTGGTAGATGTAGGCTACTTGGTTGGGGTCCGTCAGACGAAAGTCACCAATGGTTAGAGACCTAGAACGACATGGCTCAAAATCGTTTGCAATGGCGCAGATGCATTCATTCATTGTGTTCTCTCAAATTCTAACCTGAATTCCTCATCATCTCTATCTTTCACCTTCTAAATTTATCTTACTGAATTATACTTCTCTAATCATATCTTCGAACCCTAATCTTCTCCATTTCCAGTAATCCTTCTACGATATCTACTACGATGGGATATGAATTGATAATTACGTCTCTCTGCCAATGTAGTATGGTAATCTGAACTTATGTACTCATGTACGAAGTTCCACTTTGTAACTTACTGAATGACTGTTTTATCACGCAGTTGAGTGCTTTCCTTGATGTATGACCTATCCACTGCCATGGCTTTTTTTAGTAATTACTTCCTCAACGGGAATGTGGTGTTTGCTATCCCACAGTAAGATTTTTACTGAAAGATAAACTATTACCGTACAATTCTTCATTCTGTTTATCTGATCTTCAATTAAATCAGACATATCACCTATCTAAGAAAATCAAATTACAACTTTTTTGAAAGCACTTCATGCAAACCGATCAGCAGCTGAATCCTTCTTGCATATATGGTCCACTCAGATCGCAAACCAGTCGCGTGAGTCGTCTTTCAAATTCCTCTATAAAATGAAAAGAACCTGCTAGAATGAAAAGGTTTAGTGGGCCATGATCTGACTTCATTTCGAACAATTATTGATTACGTATTCTACAACATAAATTTTCCCTTCACATTTCGTCCAACTGAGTTTATACGATGACGATAATAAGAAGTCCAATGTGGTTTGTTTTGAGTGAATTTATTTTATAAAGCAGACGTGATGAGATGGGAAGCATAATAAACAGCAAAGCATAGTGAAGCAGACAAGGTGAATAGGTCAACTCAACGTGATGATGAGGTATGAGTGAGTATTTAGAGTTAGATAAAAATGATCTAAACATGTGATAAGCAAAGTCAGCAGTGCATATACACACAAACACTGAATTAAAAACAATCAAGGTTAGAAGCGAATAATAGACAAGGTCAAAAAGCATGTGATTCGAGTGATTCGTTTATTCATAGACTGTAATAGGATAAGCTATGTGTGTGCTCAACCTACTAGTACACTCACTAAAAAAGGTTTTTGATGAGGAACTTGTGCACAGATGTGGAGTCTGTAGCACAATCCATCATTTCATTCCGGACTTCTGTGTACAGAAGTGTCATGTTCATTGACTTACTCTGCCATGATCTTAACAGCTGTTTGGTTTTGTTAAAAATGATTGGTGCTAATTATTACCTCCATTTTCTCATACTTTACAAAGTAGAAAATTGTCTTTAATTTTTTATTCTGTAGACTATTATCCCTAAAATCCTGTAAAACCATAAGATAATGTCAACTGTTATTGATGGAGAGAGTGGAAAGGCCTGACGGACAACACTTGAAGTACAGAATTCCGATGACATTTGGCCATAAGCTCTGACTCGACTTGAACACCACTGGTCGAGTGAGAGCTTATGGCGAACTGTCATCAGAATTATTTACTTCAAGTGGTGTTCGTCAGGGCTATTCACTCTCTCCATTCTTGTTTAACTTTGTCGTAGACATGCTTCTAAATATAACATTACCGCCGTCCGAATTTTCAGGAATAGACCTTTTACCAGGAGACACGCTTGCTAATTTAGAATGTGTTGATGAAGACGATGACAAAATGCAGAGTCTTCTGACCACTCTAAGCAGCAATACAAGCATGTTCGGGAGGCGGTTCTCAACCTCGAAATGCAAACTGTTGCTTCAAGATTCGTCTGCATCGGCACCTGAACTAGTGATAGGGAGTGAAGTAGTCGAGCGTGTTGACCGCTCCACGTATCTGAGGAGTCTCAACAGTGCCGATGGCCTGGTGACTGACGTAATCTCAGCTCGGATACAGAAAGCTCGATTGGCTTTTGCGAAGCTGCGTCACTTATGGCGTAGGCGAGATATCCGTTTGCTGACTAAAGGACTAGTGTACTGCGCAGTAGATCGCTCCGTCTTACTTTATGGCTGTGAAACATGGCCAATGAGAGTAGAAGATATTCGTCGGTTATTGGTTTTCGATCATAGGTGTCTTCAAAGCATTGCTCGTATATCCTGGGACAACCGAGTGAGCAATGCTGTTATTAGGAAACGGGTTCTAGGTAAGAATGGCAGATCAATAGATGAAGTATTGAAACTTCATCAGTTTAGGTGGTTGGGACATGTGTTGCGTATGCCTAACCACTGACTGCCTCGAAGAGCTCTGTTTTGTAGTGTAGGAGTAGGTTGGAAGAAAGCTGGGGGTGGCCAAACCAAATCCATGAAATCATTGACGAATGGACTTAGCCATGTCGGTAATTGTCGACTACCTGGTTGTGGTCCGCGAGATGATGGTTAGAGACCTTGAATATCATGGCTCAAAATCGTCTATTTCGTGCTAGTATGAAATTCATCAACAGTACGTATCCACGATAACGTTGTAAAACTCTTCTATTCTACTATGGATTATTCTATATGAAAAATTACCTATAAATACAATTGTACAACTTCAGCAAATGATAAACTGAAAATACTTAAATTCCGTATTTCATTTTAACAAAAGTTAGGCATTTACGCACAAGGTCCTGCGTTCGAATCCTGTGAGATGCAAAAGTCGTAGGTGAGCACTGTCTGCTGATCAGTCCTGTGCAAAAAAATTGTAAAAACAGCAAAATCTGTGTATACAATTCATAGTTGAATTGATTTTGAAAATACTTATAATTTACTGTAAAATATTTGAATATAAATTATAAGTTACTCAATAATAATCATAATCTGATTTGAATTCAAGTAATTTCATTTCATTGTTAAATGATATTTTTTTAAAATTAGTCAGTCATTGAGTATGATGTGATCATCGGATTACGTGTGTGTGTGTTTGGTAAGATCACATGCAATACATGTGAAATCATTCAAACTGTCTTGAGCAATAATTGAATAATACACACTGCAAATACTTACAAAATGATTCAAGTGTCCGGTATAGCACGTAGTAATAATCGATCTACACGTATGGCCGCTTACTAAATTTATGATTATTGCTGATTCAACTGCAATCAATAACTTTCAGTCAGTCAGTTGCAACGTACAACTTCGTACGTATGTACATAAGTTCAGGTTGCCATACCACATTAGCACACAGAGATGCAAATGTCAAATCAAATCCTATAATGATGGAGATAGTAGAGGTATTAATGGTAATGAAGAAGACTAGGGTTCGAAGATATTATTTAAAAAAGTATAATTCAGTGAGATAAGGTTAGAAAGACAAAGGTAGAAGTGCTGACGAATCCAGAAGATTAGGATTTGAGAGATTACAACGAATGGATGCACTTGCGCCATTGCAAACGATTTTGAGCCATGTCATTCAACGTCTCCAACCATTGGTGACTATCGTCTCGCGGACCCCAACCAGGTAGTCTACATCTACCAAAATCACTCAGTCCACTTGTCAGTGACGTCATGGATTTCTGCCATGTTTTGGTTTGGCCGCCCCTAACTTTCTTCCAACCTACTCCTACACTACAAAACAAAGTTCGTCGAGGCAGTCGGTGGTTAGGCATACGTAATACATGTCCCAACCACCTCAACTGATGAAGTTTTACCACTTCGTCTATTGATTTGCCATCCTTACCTAGTACTCGTTTCCTAAAGACAGCATTGCTTACTCGGTTGTCCCACGGTATACGAGCAATGCTTCAAAGACACCTATGATCGAAAACCAGTAACCTACGAATATCTTCTACTCTAACTGGCCATGTTTCACAGCCATATAGGAGAACGGAACGAACTGCTGCACAGTACACTCGTCCTTTTGTTAGCGAACGGATATCATGCCTACGCCATAAGTGACGCAGGTTGGCAAAAGCCAATCGAGCTTTCTGTATCCGAGCTGAGATTTCGTCAGTTACCAGGCCGTCAGCACTGATGAGACTCCCCAGATAAGTGAAGCGATCAACATACTCGACTACTTTACTCCCTATCACTAGTTCAGGTGCCGATGCAACCCAGTCTTGAAGCAACATTTTGCATTTCGAGGGTGAGAACCGCATCCAGAACATGATCGCATTGTTGCTTATGGTAGTCAGAAGACTCTGCATTTTGTCAGCGTCTTCACCGAATAGAACTATGTCATCGGCATATTCTAGATCAGTAAGCGATTTTCCAGGTAGAAGGTCAACCCCTGAAGAATCTGACGAGCTTAATGTTAACTCTAAGAGGATGTCTATGACGAAGTTAAACAAGAATGGAGAAAGTGGACTGCCCTGACGGACACCACTTGATGTAGTGAACTCAGATAACATTTCGCCATAAGCTGTCACCCAGCCAGTCGTTTTCGAGGAGAGAGCTTGTATAAGGTTAATGTACTACTTTGGTACACCTTTCAATGACAGACACTGCCACAGAACCTCACGATCCACTGAGAATCAATAACTTAAACGAATTGGGTTGTGAAGATGATTGAGTTTGGTTGAAATATTAGACCATCATTGGAATCCTGGGTGCATTGAACCACCAGTTCTTTTTAATATGGGACTCTTCAACAATAAATATCCGGTAGCCCTGTAAGTAGAAATGGAACCCAGGACCTTGAGTCTTGCTCGTGAACGCTTAACTTCCAAAATCATTGAGTCGGCAACCCAACAGTTCGACTTCCGCTTGCAGAATTGTGGATAGACACTGCTGAAGGTTCGCGTGATAAGACGAAATGGTTCTCAAGTGCAATTAGATATTCAATGGCAGTTATGATTTTAATCAGTTCTTAATCAAAATGGCTATTCATTACCATAATAAAGATTTGTAAAAACTATACACTTTGTCCATATTAAAGTCCTATTTTGAAGGCTAATAAAAGTTGCGTGTTTATACCTCTTGTATACGTTTTGGCAATATGAAAATTATATTTAGTCACTACGTGTAATCATCTACTCGCTATCGTTTATACGTGATTAGAGTACGGATGCATCATTGTAGGTTTCTTTTTCGCATGAATTGATACAGGAATCTAATTGCAGAATCTACAAACTGTTCAACAAAGTTAATTCAAAATTTACATTCAATTTTTACATTTTAAAATAGGTGAATTATAAAATTCGTTTATAGTGGTTTTTCGTTCGCTAAGCTGAATGTTTGGGTTGTGGAGTTTTTACCATTGTTTTTCTTCTGATGTAATGTGTCGATTTACTGCGCGTACTTAAGCTCGGTAATTAACTCGTCTAGATAATCGTTACTCAATAGCGTCTGACGGTTTATAAATCAGAAGATGAACTTGTAGTGTTGAATATGTTTATTTGGGACACACCACAAAGCGAAGCGGAGAAGCAGTGAATAAAACGAATGAAGCGATGTGAATTGGAGAAGCGCGTTGGAGAAGTCTAATGAGCCAACTCCAAGAATATATAGTCAGAAAAATATAAGACAGACATGCGACAAGCGAAATAGGCACACATGAATACAAGCGACGAGCAGTTGACAAGGTCAAATGACAAGTGGAACACTTCATATCAGCTCATACAAACCAGTCAATAATAAGAACGAATGGTACATATAAATTGTTGCAATACAAATAAATGGCTTGGTTAAATAAATTAATCAAAAGGGCTTAACCAAATTAAATGTAAGCGAACTGGAATATATGTTAAGGCACTACACTGAACAACATCATCAGCGCGAACTTCAGATAGAAGATTTGAAGTATTCGAATCTCTCCACGTTTGACGCGTAGCTTGTTCTGTTAACCTCGATTTTGATTGGTTGCTGTTGGCCTTAAATTTGTCGTTGTTTGCACCTTTGTTTTGGTGGTGTTCCCCTTTTAATCTGTTTCTTGATCCTATGTCACCTATGATTCGTAGTTTAACGTATATTTTTAAAAATCGGTTTATTTATCCAATTTCTGTCTGACTTGATTACATATTATATAATTACAGTGTAATAAGATTTGTGTTTGATTAACTCGTTTTAATGAGTATGCGATTTTATTACTTACCCTGGTACTTACTTACGCCTATTCCCCCCTAATGGAACGTAGGTCACCGATCAGGAATCTCCAACCAATCCTGTGCTCAGGTCTCGTTTCCGATTATTGCCATGTGTTGTTCGTTCTCTTTATGTCTGCTTTCGATTCTCGATGTAAAGTGTTATCTAGTCTTCCTCTCTTCTCCTCACCTTGACGGTACCAAGCGAGGGCTTGCATGGGAAGGCAGTTTGATGCTTTCCCCAAAGTATGTCCTATCCACTTCAAACGCTTTGTCTTAATTTCTTTCGCAATGGAGTTTGTTCTCTCCCACAGTAGGTTGTTTCTGATGATGTCTGATCAACAGATCCTCATTATCTTGCGTAGACAACAGTTAAATGATGGCTTTTGTGCTTCTCCGAGTTTTCGCTTCAGGCTATCTTCGAGATTTGTATTGTGAATAGTGTGATTTTGATATTGGCTGACAATTTTTGTTGCTTAGATTTTCTGATGTAAGTCTAATTTGTGACTAATTAATAACTTGCAGAAACTTCTAGTACATTGGATATTTTCATTTCCATGTATTTCCGTGCGTTGAATAGTAGAGCTAAAGCAGAATTCACTTGATAAATGAAATAATGACCTAATACTGGATTCAACTTACTTATTGAACAATGAAAATAACATCGGACTAAACAAGTTGATGAAAAAATTTGAATCTCGCTCCATCAACTTTATATTTTGAATAGTTTTATGGTAGTTTGAAATGGCTGATATAAAGTGAACCAATCAGAACTGGCCTGATGAGGTCATTGGATAACCACCATTAATGTCCTAGAGTACGAATGAATCCCATTGGCTAAAAGGCAAAATTATTTTCTACGTAGACAGATGTATAGCACTCCGATCTCAAGATACACACATCATAACAAGTAATATGCATTTGGTTAATGTACTGTACACCTACAGTACTGTGAAACCAAGTCTTATTTTGGTTACTTAAGATTATACTGAGAAAAAAAACTAAACTGAATTATTTCTCTTGAGTTCGAATAAATAATCTCACTATACTTAACTAATTAAGTAAATAATACACGATGGATGCATATAAACACATTTATACATAAAATTGATCTAAATTTAACAGAATGAAACTAGATTTTTTCTTCAAATCTTATACTATGTGTACATTTGTACTGTAATGTATATAACTCTATTCAGCATGAAAATCAATTCACACAATCTAGTTCTGTTGTAACGGTTACTTAGACAGATTTTCGGTCGATACTGTTGTAATGGCTTGCTTAGATAAAATTCCCAGCTAATTCCTATTGCTTAGTATTCTCTGACCACAAAACACTGGACAAGTTCCAAAGAATCAAAAACACGGTTGAACAGGAAAAGATTATATTCCAAAATGGCAAGGTTAAATGGAAATAAGAAGCCAAAGGTGATGGCAAAGGCGAAGAAGGCAAGAAGGCGAAAATAGATACAACACTAGTCTATTTATAGCATTTACATGAGAAAGCTTCTGGATAGAAATTCACGTGATCGACTGTATTAGAATTAACCAATCAGCATGCAGCCAACAATACGAGAATTTTCTACCCTGTTCTCTAAGATTCGATTAGGCGCTGATTGGATAGGAAATTAGCCAATCATCGCGCAGCAACGTAGTCATGCTTTAATTCCATCTATGTCCCACTAACACCTCCCCTTTGAGAAAATTCGTAGGATCTGGTGCTAGAGTCCAACTGCTTCCTGGGTGCCTTGCCACCCGTACTCTTACTAGCCGCCTGCTTTGTAGGAGCCATATCTTTAAACAAATGTCGATTGGGCTGATTCCCCATCGATAAGTTTTGTTGAGGCTCATGAACAGCATATGGTATAGGGCGTCTCGGACATGAAACAGGTTTGGCATCTGCTTTCGCTGGTAGGTGAGCTTTCATATTCGTACAGCGGCCAAGGCTATTCTGAAAAACAGAGGCTGACTTCCTCTTCCGTTTATATTGTAACCTTCCACCTGTCTTCTTTTTAAGTATCGGGGTGTCCAATGATGAACACGATACGCTGCAGGCACTGGGTAAATCCATTATTCCCAGTTTTTATAGCATATCTAGACCAAGAAGATCAAGGTTTGGCCGTTCTGTCAGATAGCATATTCCTGTACATTTTTTTCCGTTGAAGGAAAATTCACACTGGAATTCACCAACCAGTTTTAACACACCACCTGAAGCGCTTTTAGTTGTTTTCTTAGATGGCTTCATTGGCGGTTTTCCCAGCAAGTTGTACGTTTCTCTAAACATTAAGGTGATATCAGATGCCGTGTCGATTTGAAAGCGAGCTGATGCATCGTTCATCTGGATAGCAGCTACGAGAGAAAGTGATTTAGACTCGGCTAATTTCACCACATGTCAAGTACGTTTATGCTTCTTCCTGGGCTGAGACGTACGATTTGGTTGACAATGGCCTTCTTTATGTCCACGTTTATTGCACATCTGACATTTATGTTTTTTAAATGGACAGAACCATACGTAGTGCCAATCACCACATAACCAACATGCCGTCGTTGGTTTGTTGAAAAATGTTTTCACCTTCTTGCCTTCTTCGCCTTCTCCATCACCTCTGGCTTCTTATTTCCATTTAACCTTGCTATTTTGGAATATAATCTTTAATTCCATCTATGTCCCACTAACAAGTTCAAATGAATATATTTTGTTATATTAAGTAAATGAAACTTTAGTGATTAGGGCAAATTATTTTATGTACTAATTAGCAAATATTAACCCTAGTAAACAGGTGTAGACCAAAAAAGATTGTGGATGATTTTTGGTGGTGTTTCATTCACTCAGCTGGATGTGGTTTGGTTGTGTAACTTTCATTGTTGTTCTTCTTCTGGACAACACTATCATCAGCAGCACAATCTTCAGGTGGAGAAGTGAAGTATTCGAAGTATTCTCCACATTCATGACTCATAGCTTGATTTGTCTGATTTGTTGATAAATCGGATCAATGTTGATGTATTCGTTGATTGCCGCCGATTGACCTAAGTACTGAGCCTTTAAAAATTCTCAAGTTTTCTCTATCCAGTGTGTATGACCATAGTTGTCCGTATGTAATGATATAAGACGAGAAATGTCATGACGTTTGAACGTTAATTGATGTTCACGTAAACGAAGCTGGAGAGGCCGTCCACTTTGTCCGATGTAGTGTTTTTCACAGTCTTAATAGATTTTATTTTGTAGACGGTATTTGGTTTTTCTTCATTTGTCATTTTGTCCTTTGGTCGACAACATAGGATTGATTGAAGTGATTCTGTTGGTTTGTGTGCTACACCTACTCCAAATGGTCTTAGTAGTCGTGCTGTAATTTTCAATGCGTCTTTTATATATGATCAGATGATCCGTTTATTGGTTCATGCATTTGATTTGGGTACTGTTGACGATCTGAGTTGATTATTTTTTGATGAAGTTGAGTGGATAGTCGTTCTTTTGGAAGATAAACATAAGATGTTTTTCCT
Source organism: Schistosoma turkestanicum (assembly GCA_944470395.2). Classification (NCBI taxonomy): domain Eukaryota; kingdom Metazoa; phylum Platyhelminthes; class Trematoda; order Strigeidida; family Schistosomatidae; genus Schistosoma; species Schistosoma turkestanicum. The sequence continues at coordinate 434,077 of OX103972.1, read as the reverse complement.
CGTTTTTTAGGGTTTCGCATGTGCTGCAGGGTGTCTTCGCTCTCTTGAACTAATTTTATAGACAGTTGGTTTTGTGAGTTCTTGGCTTGTTGATATGTTCGTCAACTGATATGCTTAAACTATTACGAGTTCAGCTTACCCGGTATATGAAGCGTAGACAAATGATGCAATGACACGATAGTCTGTTCTAATCCGTTTGTCCCCGGACCAGCTAACTCTATCAAGAAGTCTTGATAAGGCATAGAAAGTGTATTCTACAAGCACTCAAAAAATACGAGGTTACTAAGCACACAAATCAAGCTTATTTACACATGATAAAAATACCATTGGGAGAGCCACAAAATAGCGTACTAAAACAATCCATCAACCAATGACAGTCAAGGATTTTCCAAGTGGGACATGTAAGCTAAAGGTCAACCAAACAGCTTATGCACCAAAAACATGAAAAAATCCAAAATTTGGACCTTTTCCAAACGAGTGTTGGGGATCTAACTTGCCCAACAGTTGTTATTACTGTAATTGAGAATTAGATCTCTGTGTGGGCTGACTTTCATCTTTGTTTTTTGAAGGATGCTTTAATGATCCTCGGTCCATTAGATTCCCATCCTATCAGTGCCTTTTGTACATGTTTGGACAGCATCAGTGCAACTCCTTGTGTATGTGAATCATTTTCCTCTTCATGACCAGAGTATAACAGCAGTTACCCTGAAGCAAGTCTCAGTTGTCCTACCTGTGTCCAATGCGTTTCACTGATGCCAAGCACCTCGAGGTTGTATCTTTTCATTTGTGCCGCAACTTGAAATAGTCTTCCAGTCTCTCACAATGTAAGAACGTTCCATGTACCTAAAAGAATTGTTGCTCTGGTTGTCAGATTTTCAATATCCTTGAGTTTCCAGTTTTTTTGTGTCAATTTTAGTGACTTGAATAAAATGAAATACTTTACTTCTCCGACCTGAAGTTTTTTACACTGCTGATGATGTTATTGTTCAATAGAAGAACAGCAATAAAAGCTCCACAACCAAACCACATCCATCCAAGAGAACGAAACTCCGTTACAATGTGTTATGTTCGTCACTAGTTACGCTTGAAGCTATTACGAGTTCACCTTACCAGCGTCCAGATAGGCCACCTTGAATCCCAAACTGCAAAATAGAAGTCTTAATAAGCGTAGAAAGTATGTTCTACAAACACCCAGCAATCACAATACAATCAAGCACACAGCTCTCGTTTATTTATACATCATAGAAATGTCCCTGGGAGAGTTACGAAAATAGTACACTAAAATACACAGCAGCCAATCACAGCCATGGATTTACCTGATGGGAAATGAAATCTCAAAGTCAACTGATCAGCCCGTGCTGGCAAACGTGAAATCCAAAATAAGGCATTTATGAAGCGAGTTCTGGGGTTCTGACATCCTCAACACAATGTTCCACCTGAGCTACAAAATTTTCTCCACTGTTTCAGATAGTGAATTAGTCTATCATTACCTCATTTTAATACAACTAAATAGTATAGGCTTACTACCACTTTCAAACAAAACTAAACGCCATCAATCCATCAAATAACTATCAGTTATTGATTTAACCAATGTCAATTTCAGTTCAAAATTCAATTTTTACGTGACTACAATTGTTTGACTAAATATTAATCATCTATGAATTATTTTTGTTGTGTATCTAATTTAATTTAACAAAAAAAACAGTTGAGTTTTTTTTTTAAGGTTGATCATGTTAATTATGTGATTTAAACAAAATTTAGTAATTATCTTACATACATATCATAAATTCCACATTTTGTTTATTGTGTTGTTGAAGGTCATTTTAAATATGCACTATAATAAATGTGTATTGAATATTGAAGAAGAACAGAAAAAAGCGAACGATATTCAATGCACTTAAACAAACTAGTCAAGTGCAATCATCCTTCAGTAGTTATTGACTTTTCACTTGATTATTTCAGCTGGTTTTGTTTGGATAAGGATAAGCTTCACGTTGATGTATCGTACGTAGTCAGAAGACGAAATATTGATGTTTTCATTCCTTTTTTAGTGAATGAGTCGAGTCGAGTCGCCATTGACTATGATCATTACATGAGAAGATAAATAAATCTAAGGTAAAGAATAAATATTAGCTGGTGTTTTTCGGTGTGTAGAAAGAACACCGAAATTATACCAAGAAAGTGGACAAAAATCAAATTGGAAAGAAGGATACCTGATCAAAATACCAAAGAAAGGCGATCTCAACAAGTGTGAGAACTACAGAGGCATCACTTTTCTCTAAATACTAGGCAAAGTCTTCAACAGAGTATTGTTAAACAGAATGAAGGACTACGTAGACGCCCAACTTCGAGATAAATAGGCCGGATTTCGTAAAGATCGATCATGTACTGACCAAATTGCTACATTACGGATCATTGTGGAACAATCAATTGAATGGAACTCACCACTCTACATCTACTTCATTGACTACGAGAAAGCATTCGATAGCGTGGATAGGAAAACACTGTGGAGGCTTCTTCGACACTACGGTGTGCCTGAGAAGATAGTTAACATCATACGGAATTCTTATGATGGAATCAACTGCAAAATCGTGCACGGAGGTCAGCTGATAGACTCTTTTGAGGTAAAGGCCGGTGTGAGGCAAGGTTGCTTACTCTCACCCTTTCTCTTTCTTCTGGTCATCGACTGGATTATGAAGACGTCAACATCTGGAGGGAAACACGGTATCAACTGGACAGTTAGGACGCAGCTCACACACACGTAGCTCACACCACACTAGTATTCGTTCATAGGTGTATTCAAATCACTACTCGTATATCCTGATACCATCGAGTAAGCAATGCTGTTGATATGAAACGGGTACTAGATAAAGATGGCAGAACGATTGATGAAGTAGTGAAACTTAATCATTTGAGGTGGTTGGGACATGTATTACGTATGCCCAACCACAGACTATCGAAAGAGGCTTTATCTTGTGATGTACGAGTAGGCTAGACGAACACTAACCGCTGCCAAACCAAAACAGGGCACAAATCGATGAAGTCGCTGACAACTGGACTGAGTCATTTTAGTAGATGTAAACTATCTCGTTTGTGTCCGCTAGACAACCGTAACCATTGGTTAGAGACTTTAAATGACATGGCTCAAAATCGTTTGTAATGGCACAGAGTCATCCGCTCTTTATTTCTCTAAAATTCTAACCTTCTGAATTCCCCATCACCTTTATCTTCGCCATCTCAAGTTTATTTCACTAGATTCTACTTCTTGAATAATATCGTCGAACTCTAAGATTTCCGATTACCGCTGACACTTCTACAACCTCTACTACTATGGGATTTAAATTGACAATTGCATCTCTGTGCTAATGTGGTATGGCGACTTTAACTAATGTATGTACTTACAGAGTTCTACAATGCGGCTGATTTTCCTAAACAAAACACGATTCGTGTACAGATTAGTTTAAACTTTCAAAATATTTGATCTGTTTTCCTCGTAGATTGTTCAACCCTACTAATTTTCATCACTCAGTTGTAAAAAGTTGAATTTCTCAAAATTATGTAGCAGGATGAACCTTATATTCAACAATTCTGACAAACAATGAACTTGATTACATTATAAATGATTTCAGCCACTTATATTATCACATGAATATATACATTGTCCTCTAATCGATGATTGCATCAACCAATAATGTTTGAGTTAAACACCTACGATTTAAGACTCATTTAATCTCGGATTGGTTATTACTCTGTTCCTTTTTTTTAGTTCATTACCAATCAACAAATTGTATTCCTTTTTTATGAAGTATGACTAAACCTTTTGTTGTACTTACAGTTATCTTCGAATTCGACTGCACTAGTTGTATTGATAGAAACAGATCATAATTATTGTCTATAGCCCTGGTAAGACATTGTGTACGACACTAAGAGAGATTTATTCGAGAGCGATTCATTTGTAGGCAAATTAAATCCTACAATATCTTCACCAATGGATTCAGGTAAGTCAGTTTGTGACAACGCAGAACTTGGTACGTGTGCAGATAAAACCCCAGTTCAAGTTGTCATACCAGAGAGATGAAATTGTCAATTCAAATCCCATAATGAATAAGGTAGTGGATGAATCCTCTCATTTCTAAACAGAATTACATAACCAAGATATGTACAAGTGTCTAAGTACTTATTTAATTACTGACTCATGTTTTTTCTAGTGCAACATAGGCCGCCGACCAGTATTCTCTGACCTATTTTCTCTATCCTGGGCGTTCTTTTCTAGTTCTGTCCAATTAATGTTCATTCTACTCACATCTGTCTCCATTTCTCGACGTAAAGCGTTTTTTGTTTTTAATCTTCCTTCTCTTTTCCTTTGGCTTTAAGGATTTCAATTGAGAGCTTGTCAGTCAGTCAGTTGTAACGTAGAACTTCGTACCTATGTACATAAGTTCAGGTTGCCATACCACATTAGCAGCACAGAGATGCAAATGTCAAATCAAATCACATAGTGATAAAGATAGTAGAGGTATTAGTGGTAATGAAGAAGACTAGGGTTTGAAGATATTATTCAAGAAGTATAATTCAGTGAGATAAGGTTAGAAAGACAAAGGTAGAGGTGCTGACGAATCCAGAAGATTAGGATTTGAGAGAGCACAATGAATGGATGCACCTGCGCCATCACAAACGATTCTGAACCATGTCATTCAAGGTCTCTAACCATTGATGACTTTCGTCTCGCGGACCCCAACTAAGTAGCCTACATCTACCAACATGACTCAGTCCACTTGTCAGTGACTGCATGCATTTCTACCATGTTTTGGTCTAGCCATCCCTAGTTTTCTTCCAACATACTCATACACCACAAATCATAGCTCGTCGAGGCAGTCGGTGGTCAACTGACAGCTTGCCATGTGATGATGCATTTGGATGTTTTCTCCAATATGTATCCTATCCTCTTTCCAGTACTTCTTCCTGATTTTTTCGTCTACTGGAATCTGACACGTTGTATTGTTAATAATTAGTGTCTGACCATTTGTTTGAAGTACGTGTGAATAAAAGTAAAATTATTTTAATTCTATGTATGACCTAATAAGGTAATTTTTTTAAAAAAAAGAAATCTTGTCAAAATAAAATAACGCAATAAGCATAAAAAACTTTTTTCGTTCTAGAACATTCTTATCAACATTCATTAATTAATTGAATAATTGTTAATAAAGACAGTAAGTAACAGTGTTATTTTTTGATGAAATTTGAATCAAGTTTAACAAAGTTTAAGTATTTGAATTAGAAAAAACATTATAGTCAAAAAATAAACTAAACATTTTTTAAGACATTGTTTTTTTTACGTGGTTGCAAAGTGACATGATCAAGAAATTCTAGAATATGCTTTTAAGCTAGTTTTCAGTCAGTCAGTCAATCAGTCAATCAGTCAGTTAGCTAAAACGTAAAACTTCACACGTATGTACATCACTTCAAAGTCTTCATTAGCACATTAGCACACACACACAGATGCAATTATCGATTCAAATCTCATAGTACTAGAAGTTTGTGCTGATGATGTTGTTCAGAAGAAGAACAATAAAAGCTTTACAACCAAAATATCCAGCTCAGTAGAGATGGTAGAAGAAGTATTAGCGGTAATGGAGAAGATGAGGGTTAGAAGTTATTATTCAAGAAGTATAATTCAGTGAATTAAATTTTTGAAAAAATGAAGGTCATCAACAGTAGGATCATGATGTTATGATGCGCTGTGCCGACTCCTATGCCCCCCTTAAAAGCTAGCTTTTTGCGTGAGAAGACAAAGAGTGTGGGTGTAGGAACAATTTGATTTCGACCAATTCGGTCTCTCGTGCTGTTACGGGTATGAGGGCGGTTGTCACTTCCCGGCTGCCCACACCGTGGAAGGTTGTTTCTTGAGGAACCTGAAAAAGAAGATAGATTAGTGTTGGTCTTGGAGACCTGAGAGCGGGACCGTAGAGTCCAAGGGACAACTGCTTGAGGCCGGTCACGCACGGCCTTTTGATGAAAGGTATTTTGAGGATTAGCTCCGCTCTTAAAGGCCCCTAGTGGGCACCCTTACCCAAGGAGACGGAAATCCGTGAGGTATGACATTTTTTAGGGTCGACCTTTTCTAACCCTTCCTTCCTTGTGAGAAAACAGCATTGCTGCAGATGCTGTTTGTCTGAGGGAAACACCTTACTGCTGTCACATCCCTCTGCAGTAGTCAGCAGTACGACTTCGCCCTCAGACCTTGAGTAGCTGTTTTTAGTCTCATCGTTCTCCAATCCACCTGCCTAGCATGGTAGGACCTTCAGGAACATATGTTCGAGCCAATATAGCTCGGTTGGGTCATGGCGATAGGCAAGCCCGACCACCATGTCAAGGTAGCAGCTACGGTCAGGGAAGACAAAGAGTAGAACAGGAGGTCTATTTGACTACGGAATCGTATGAATAAATATAATATCTTCACCTACTTAAAGAAGAAGACTGTTTCTTAACCGATGACATGTATTTATCTTTAGGAAACCTTGGTTTTCATCCAATGACCTTGCTTTTAGGTTACTTCTGATATTAGCTGAGTATATCATACAGGCTATTTCTTCCTATAGGATCCTAAAGCCAATGTATACGTTAGTATGAAACCCGTATGTTTACATCGGAGTCAGATCCATCTTGTATATGATTGATGCTGCTTAGGTTTCCATAACTTACAAAGCTTCTCGTTTAGGTATGATTTGGTTAGTGCAAGTTGCGCTGTGTTGTATCGGAGGATCTTACTTTTTTCCCTTGTGTATGCTGAGACCTACTGATGCAGAGGTTGCTGCTACATTGACTGTCTTCTCCTGCATTTGTAGCCGCTTATGGGATAGAAGGTCCAGATCATCTACAAAGACTTAATTGTCCAGCTGCATCCGATCTGTCTACTGTAATCCTTACTTCTAACCCCCAGATTAGTTGTTGACGTTTTCATAATCTAGTCGACCACCAGGAGAAACAGAAAGGTTGATTGTAAGCAACTTTGTCCTGCACCAGTCTTCACTTCGAATGAATCTGTGAGTTGTCATTAATGCAAAACTTCGTCTGGCAGTTCATCGTCGAATTTTGTATGATGTTGAGCATCTTCTTAGGTACACCATAACATTGAAGAATCCTCCCAAGTGTCATGAAAATCGTTTATTCTACTTGGCTATTGATAAATCTGATCAAAATGTATCGAAAAATATCTCCTATATTTCAAGAAAATTATATCAATTATCAACAGAGATGGATAGTTAATAGCGGCAGAATCCAGTGCGTATGTTTCATTTTATTTAGAGCTTGTCAGCTGGATATACTTGCTTCTCAGAGTAGATATTCACTTCAGTACTCGAACTCTGTGCCGTTCACTGTAGAGGTCATTATTGTGTTATCCATTTAGCTACTGAGTGAAAACAGCTACCGGCTTATGCATCAGGGTGAAGTTTAATTCATCGGTATCGGTTATTTGAATAAAGCGATGACATTTAAAGCGTAAAGTACTCGGTTCGAGTCCCGGTATGAACATCAACTCTGGTATCGGGGCAGATGTATATCTTAAATAGGATGAAACTAGCTAGCATCCTGCACTCCATCACTGTCCATCAGTTATCTCTGCATTATCATGTCTGTAACCTTATGGTAATCTATCTATTTATCTAAGCAATCCATATACGTGTTGTTAGTGACAACAATTTAATACTTTATAGATTTTGAACCCAAAAAAAAGTAGAGAACACGATAATTGCATAAATTTTTTAGTTAAAATTATCTTTTTTTTCAATATGAACTTAATCTGTTAAGAAAATTAAAAAAAAAATTCCGATCAATACCACATAAAATAAATACACAAAATACCACAATTTAAAACAACAGAATTCTTAACTTGAATAATTAACACCAAGATGAATAATTTAAGTGTATTCATTTTTGAGTGTTTCTCTACTTTGGCAGTTCTTGTCTAATCAGAGAAGGTAACTTTTTGTACAAGAGAATGGTGTACTGGAGTAATGCTTACTTACTTAATTACTTATGAGATGGTGGAGAAAACTTGTAGCTCAGGTGGATGATTGTGGTGGTGTTTTGTTCTCTGAGCAGAGAACAAAACACCACCACAATTAATTACTTATGCCTGTTAGCCCCAATGGAGCATAGGCCACCCATCAGTTTTCTCCAACCAACTCTGTCCTGGGTTTGCCTTTCCAATTCTGTCCAATTTTTGTTCATTCTTCTCATTTCTTCCTCTATTTCTCGGCGTAATGTGTTCCTCAGCCTTCCTCTTCTCCTTTTGACGTTGAGGGTTACATGTGAGGGCTTGTCTTGTGACGCAGTTAGGTGCTTTTCGTAGTGTGTGTCCTATCCACTTCCACCACTTCTTCCTGATTTCCTCCTTCACTGGAATCTGTTTTGTTCTCTCCCAAATTAAATTGTTGATAATGTTGTCTGGTCAACGAATCCGCATTAATTTGCGAAGACAACTGTTAATAAACACTTGTATCTTCTGGATGATGGCTTTCGTATTTTTCCAAGTTTCCACTCCATACAGTCAAACCGTCTTGACATTTGTATTGAAAATCCTGATTTTGGTTTTGTTTGAAAGTTGTTTGGAGTTCCAGATATTTCCCAACTGTAGAAATGCAGCCCTTGCATTGCCAATCCGCTCCCTCACATCTGCATTGGATCCACTTTGATTGTCGATGATGCTGTCCAGATATGTAAAGGTGTTAACGTCCTCCAAGGCCACTCCACCAAGAGTGATTTGGTCGGTGCATGTTGTGTCGGTCATCTAGCCAGGACATTAAAAATACACTTACATTTAACAAGAACAGAAAATAAGCAAGAACAACAACGACAACCAGTAAACATACAAAATTTCAGATTCAAAGTAACCAGCAAAGTGAAGCTACGAGTGAGTAGTGTGAAGATTTAGAAACTGTCGTAGTGAATACACATTAATCAATCAATCATTCTTAGACTGTCATTAGAAACCTAGGAGCACTGGTGTTGGTGACGTTAGTTCCCCATAACTCACTTTATAAATGTCGTAATTTCGGATTTTATTCATGGGCTGGTCAGTTAACCTTGAGATTACATTTCCCCTCCAGGAAAATCCTTGGCTGTGATTGGTTGATGTGTTATTTTAGTGTGCTATTTTTGTGAATCTCCGAAGGACGTTTCTATGATGTATAAATAAAAGCGATTTGTGTGCTTCAGATCATCTTTGTTTTTGCTGGGTGTTTGTAGAATACACATTCTACGCCATACGAAGACTTTTATGTCAGTTAGTTGGGGCAATGTATCAGAGTAGCCTATCGTGTTACTTGTTCATTGTCTCATTCTACATTATCGACTAAAGTGAACTCGTAATAGTTTGAAGCATATCGAGTGACGAGCATAACAACTGGACGGCCGTTTCGTCCTGGTATGGAACTCCATGACTTCTGCAACCCGCAGGATTTGAATCAGAGACCTTCGGTCTTGCTCATGAACGCCTAACCTCTGGACACTACGAAGGCATCCAACGGTGTCAATATTTAAGTCTGATCAACCTAGGGATTTTGCGCGACCTAACAATGATTGATTGATGATTTCGATGTGTAAAAACCCTGTTCTCCATAACTCTAATTGAAAAAATCGTTACGGTTATGACAATTTGAAAGTAATTCATGTTCAAAGGGTATTCAGTGTGTCCATCCTTATGGATTTTTGTTTATTCTTATCGTGAAGTACTACAAAATTGAATATATAAACCATTCGCTTTTGACTTAATAGTGTAAATTTCTCCAAATCAAACCAAGGTGTTATGTCACCAATCTTCATTTCACAATTATGAACATTGTTGAGTTTAACTGAAATGGATGAGTCAATCATTGTTAGGCTAACATTGAAAATAAATTTGAAAGCACTGGATGGCTGTTTCATCCTAGTATGGGACTCATCAGTGACAGTACACATACACGATTCCCGCTCGCGGGAAATGAACCTAAGACCCATGGCCCCGGATGCAAACGATTAACCTCTAGACCACTGAGTCGGCATACAATTTTGAATTCTCGGAGTTCTAATGATAAGCCGTGACTAGTGGAGTTTGAGTCTGTTGAGTGAATGTATTTAGCAATCGAAGACAATGGGTGAGAGTGAACAATACATTGAACTGATTAAAATCAAACATTAACACCGTCGGGAGTCATCAGGCTCAGTAGTCAATAGGTTAAGCGTTCGTGTACGAGACTGAAGGTCTTTGGTTCAGTTTTTGGTCGCAGAGATTGTAGATATGCACTGTAACTGATGAGTACCACAGTAGGACAAAACGGTCAGTCAATTCTTTCAAGTTTCTAGTGGATTTTTTTGAAATTTATTATTAATTCAACAGCTGAACTTAGTTTGTGATGAAAACTCATCGAAATTTAAACTTAATCATTCTTTTTGGGGCAGAATTTTAGAGGTTTGTGTTTTTACGCATGTGAAATCATCAATCAATCATTGTTAGACCACCATTGATAATTTCAAATGTGTAAAAGCACAAACCTCCAAAACTATGCCGCAAAATATAGTAACAGTACTCATTACTGACTAGCGTCGTGAGGAAATTCTCGGAGTTCTAGTTGAGAAGATGTGACCAATGCAGTTCAACCCTGTCGGGTGTAGGCAGTAATTACCAAAGATAAATGGGTGAGGTCGCGCAAAATCCCTAGATCAATCAGAGTTAGACATTAACACCGTTGTATGCCAGCCCAGTGGTCCGATGGTTAGGCGTTCGCGCACAATACCGAAGGTGCCGGGTTCGAATCCAGGCGAGGTGCAGGAGTCGTGGATGCGTACTGCATCTGATGAGTCCCATACCAGGACGAAACAGCCGTCTTTCAGTGCTTCCAAGTTTCTAATGGTGGTCTAACAATAATTGCTTGATGATCTAATCATTTTTATTGTAATCAATTAGTTTTAATTCAAATAACATTGAACATTGTAATCATCGTTTAAAACAAAACTGATTCAAATTTCAAATATTCATCAATATAAGAATTTTTTGGAAATTTTTATTAAATTCATTCACAAAATAATAATCATAATAATAACTTAATTGTACTTCCGTTACGTTTAAAAATCCCAGTAAAAAAAAATTGAACGAACAAACAAACTAATCTAATCTAATCAGTTAGTTAGTGATATATTTCGACTTAAACATAATTCCAATTTTCAGTTAAACAAAATCTTGACATTTTCAAAGTTCATTATGATGAATTTCTTTATTATGATTGTTTCTTATTGATTTATTAAAAATGAACGATTATCGATCAGTCCACTCCACTTATTCGTTCTTGATGTATGTATGTGTGTTAATTAGCTTGATATTAGTTATCAGTGGTCATAAGTAGTATGATTATTGTGAGCGATCATTATGAAACTTTGTTGATTAATTTTAATAGGGATGATTAATACAATTCAACATAAGGATTTTTAAAGTCTAAATAAATATTGTATAAACTGAGTACTTCTACTACTGGAGAGAATATTTGGAACTCAAAACAACCATCTGTTAGCCAACATTAAAATCATAATTTTCAATACAAATGTTAAGATAGTTCTACTATATGGAGCGGAAGCTTGGAGAACCATGAAGGCTCTCATCCGGAAGATATAAGTGTTTATTAACAGTTGTCTACGCTGAATACTTTGTATCCGCTAGCAAGACACTATCAGCAATAACCTACTCTGAGAGTGAACAAATCAGATTTCAGTAGAAGAAGAAATCCGAGAGAAGTGCTGTATGTAGGTGAATGAGGAATAAACTCAACTTCGCAACAAGTCAAGTCCCTAATTCGAATCCTCAGGGCCAAAGGAGAAGAGGAAGACTAGAAAAACACATTACACCGAGAAATGGAGAGAGATATGAGAAGAATGAACAGCTGTTGGATAGAACCGGAAATGAAGGCGTAAGTATGCAAGTTAGTATATATATGTCATCAGTGCTGATGACCTGGTGACTGACGAAATCTCAGCTCGGATACAGAAAGCTCAATTTGCTTATTCCGATTTACGCCATTTATGGCGTAGGCGAGATATCCGTTCGCTAATTAAAGGACGGGTGTACTGCGTAGCAGTTCGCTCCGTTCTCCTATATGAATGCGAAACATGGCCGTTAAGAGTAGAAGATGTTCGTAGGTTACTAGTATTCGATCATAGATGTTTAAGAAGCATTGCTCGTATATCGTGGGACAACCGAGTAAGCAATGCTGTCGTTAGGAAACGAGTACTAGGTAAGGATGGCAGATCAATAGATGAAATGCTGAAACTTCATCATTTGAGATGTTCGGGACATGTGTTAAGCATGCCTAACCGCCGACTGCCTCAGCGAGCTATGTTTTGTGGTGTAGGAGTAGGTTGGAAGAAAGTTAGGGGCGGCCAGACCAAAACATGGCAGAAATCCATGAAGTCATTGACAAGTGGACTGAGTCATGTTGGTAGTTGTTGACTACCTGGTTGGTGTCAGCGAGACGATAGTCACCAATGATTAGAGACCTTGAATGACATGGCTCAAAATGGTTTGAGATGGCACAAGTGCATCCATTCGTTGTGCTGTCTCAAATCTTAATCTTCTGGATTCGTCAGCACCTCTACCTTTGTCTTTCTAAACTTATCTCACTGAATTATACTTCTTGAATAATATCTTCGAACCCTAGTCTTCTTCATTGCCATTAATACCTCTACACTATCTATATCGCTATGGGATTTTATTTGACATTTGCGTGTCTCTGTGTTAATGTGGTGTGGCAACCTGAACATATGTACATACGTACGAAGTTTTACGTTGCAACCGTCTGATATATACACTCGTGAGGTCAACCGAATTGTATTTAACGAAAATTACAGAGTTACTCAGTAAAATCGGAAAACCATATCGTAAACGATTAATTTGCAAATCTTCAATCCATCATCAATCCATTGTCTGACATTTCACTATTCATGCGTTTCATACAAATTCCATTGTGTTCCCACTCTTTTGTTTTCTTGATCTTCCCCCATCTTCTGCTGCCAGACATTACGTTGACACTCACGTCATATACTACTTATAAGTAGCCCTCACCACATATATATATTACTCATAGATATTTATTGTCATTTTCAGTTTATAGAAATTGTTGAGTTTCATTGAAACCATGAATTGACCTCACAATCAATGATCGAACTGACGGCCTTCTGCTTCGCCCACAAGCACTTAAACTCTTATACCACCGATAAGCCAGAATCCAACAATATCAATGTTTCATTTCAATCAATACAAGACAATTTACAACCTCATCTAATGTCTTCATTGAATAACTAACTAACTAACTAACTACCCAACTGCAATACAACAGATGTGCTTGTTAATGCTTGTTACAAATATCATTACTAATATAAGCAAATTCATGAAATAACAAAGATTCATATGGCTGTTTAACTACTACTACTACTACTATTCCTGTTTTCTATTTAAATTACAACTCTTTACAAGTATAAAATGACATACCTGACCTTAAACCCTATTAGGTCATACCGGATAAATATATATATATATATATATATATATATATATATATATATATATATTTATATATACTTGAGTGACTATGTAATCCAATAAGATTTATGCGTTAAGAAGGTTAAATTCATGCTCATTGAAGATTTTGTTCATTTTATAATCTCTCAGAAATGATTTTAAACAAAATATGTCTGAGGTTTTTCGTTAAATTACCAATATCCAGAATTATACGTACATGTATAAATCAATCGAATCATAAGTTCTTGTTATAAATTACTTGATATTCAATTTTCAATTGAATTGATCGATTTTCTGTTAATTAAACACAATGTCTGCCATTGTTTATTAACACAAACTAAACGATAAGATTGAACATTTTAGATGTATGGTACATTAAACCGGTGTATTGATGAAAAGCAACAAATGTGGAACAGTTTGTCTGAAATTTCAATTCAGACAGACAGATACAACGTAGAACTTCGTACGTAAGTACATCAGTTCAGGTTGGCATGCTCCATCAGCACAGAGACGTAACTGTCAGTTCAAATCCAAGAGTGATAGCGATAGTAGAAGCATTAGCAGTAATGGAGAAGATTGAGGGGCGAAGATATGATTCAAAAAGTATAATTCAGTAAGATAAATTTAGAAGGAGAAAGGTAGAGATTATGAGGAATTCTGAGGACTAGCATTTCAGAGAATACAAAGAGTGGATGCACCTGTGCCATTGCAAACTATTCTGAGCCATGTCATTCAAGATCTCTAACCAATTCAATATTATTGGAACAGTATACCATGCAATAATCTTGAAATATCGCAAATTTTTTTTGGGGTTCCGGTAAAATGGTTAGAAATATCTGTTTATTACTGAACGGGACAGTAGGAACTCGAAAAGATAGTGACACTCACCGTTGCCTCTTTGTTGTCATTGCCTACTATCCCATTCGATTACAGTTCAGATGAGATAGGAAATGAGTTTTATGGAAAGCTCTCTGTTGGGAACGTTAGATCCCCATAACTCGCTTGATAAATGCCTTCATTTTGGATTTCACGTTTGCGAGCATTGGCTGGTCAGTTGACCTTGAGATTACATTTCCCACCAGGAAACTCCTTGGCTGTGATTGGCTGCTGTGTATTTTAGTGTGCTATTTTTTTAAATGTCCCAAGGACGTTTCTATAATGTATAATAAATAAACGAGAGTTGTGTGCTTGATTGTATTGTGTAACTGCTGGGTGTTTGCAGAATATACTTTCTACTCATACAAAGTCTTCTATCTTCAGCTTGGGATTCAAGGTAGCCTATCTGGACACTGGTAATTGTTTCGTTCGCGTTTACCGACTAAAGTGAACTCGTAATAGATTCAAGCGTACCAAGTGACGAGCGTAACACTTTCCAATATTCTTCCAGAAAACTAATCACTTTGATGTAGTGATAAGTGGCTAGTGATATTAATACTCGGTTAGTTAGATAAAGCAAAACTGAGAGACATCGGAATTGAAACAGCTATAAGAAATCTAAGGAGATAGAGAGCAGCTTTGCTTGACAAACTTAACCCTGAGATTTTTAAGGATGGTGATCCAGTTTTAGCAATGAAATTGACCGAGATCTTGGGTAGAATCTGGGAACTGGACGTAATCCCATCCGACTGATCTCAATCACTGACTGTCCCAGTCTATAAAAAAAGGATAAAAGTCTTCTTGTGACAATCACAGAGGAATCAGTTTGACTAAAATAGTGTCTAAAATGTTTATCTCGATAATAATTCGACGTCTAACTATTTTTTGTGAGGAGCGGGTTCAATAAAACCAGGCTGTTTATGGAACTGTCCGTGGACATATATATCACATATTCACTCTTCGGTAGCTCCTGGAATACAGACACATACTCAAACCTCCCACAATACTAGTATTTATCGACCTTAAGGTCCCATTCCAGTCTGTTGATCGTGAGGTTCCATGACAGTGTCCATCAGTGGAAGGTGTACCGAAGAAGTACATTAACCTTGAATAAGTCCTCTGCAAGAACACTACTGATCGAGTGAGAGCTTATGAATAACTGTCATCGGAATTTCCTACTTCAAGTAGTGTCCGTTATGGCTGTTCACTATCTCCATTGTTGCTTAACTTTGTTATTACAATGCTTTTAGAGATGAGTAGGAAGGTTTAAATACCGAATGAAATCTCACTGTTCAGAAATAATATGTAGAGTTGTGGACATGTAGCTTAAAACTTTGAATGAGTATGTGAATAGACTTGTTTCAGCAATAAACCTTACTTACCGTTTGACCTGTGAACATAACACAGGTCATAAGTCATACTTGCTCAAGCTATCTATCATATTTTTGATGAAATTCAGTTATGTTTGTGAAGTTTTAACAAGTGATTAGTAATTCAGATAATCAAACAGTTACCAGAGTAATCTCATTTTTTATTCTTGACTCATGCTGTGACGAGATTATAATCATTACGATAACTAAAACACGAACAGTAACATCTTATTCGTGTAAGCGATGGAAATGAGCCAATCAGAAGCGAGCATGTGACTTCAAGGTTTTTGCGCGCGAGATTTAAATACAATATCTTTCTACATACAATGTTCAAAACATTTAAAATGACAATTATTCGTAAATTTTTTTCCACTTTAAAGTAAAATTAGAATAATTTTTTCTGGTTAGCGTTTGTCTAACTGGTCGGCGGTTTTCTACGGGATGGGTTTAACTAACCCCACGTTAACCCTCCGTCTTTATTCAGGATTTGGACAAGCAGTAACTCCAGAGGAGTTGCAGGGTAGAAAAGAGTAAGACCAAAGAACATATTAGGCCTAGAATGGAATACAAACATAAAACTAGAAAAGAAGGCCCAAGACGGAATAGGTTGGAGAATACTGGTTAGTGGCCTATGTTCCACTAGGGCTAACAGCTGTAAGAAAATGAGTAAAGTGCTTTGATGATCACCCTTTTGTTAACTGCTGGTATTAGATTTGTTGATTGCAAACACACAATCCTAAATTTAAGGATACCATTATCCAGGAAAGAACACAAAGAGTGGATGCACCTGCGACATTGCAAACGATTTTGAGCCATGTCGTTGTACAAGGTCTCTAACCATCGGTGACTATCGTCTCGCGGACCCCAACCAGGTAGTCTACATCTACCAACATGGCTCAGTCCACTTGTCAGTGACTTCATGGATTTGTACCATGTTTTGGTTTGGCCGCCCCTGGTTTTCTTCCAATCTACTCCTACACCACAAAACATAGCTCGTTGAGGCAGTCGGTGGTTAGGCATACGTAACACATGTCCCAACTGATAGATAGATAGATAGATAGATAGGTAGATAGTGAGGACATTCATTATCAACAAGACAACCACAGAAAACAAAGTCAAATTAGTTCATTTCACGCTAATTGAATTCGATGGTGTAAAAGTTAAACGCATCAGTGTTCCAGACAAAAATTTTAACTTCTGAATGCAGAAAAAAGAACTACATAAACCATCATCTAAAATAGTTTAAAATTAGTTCATTGAAAAAGTCTCTTTTTTTTCAAACAATAAAAAAAAACTTGAAGAAATATTCTGTTGAAATTTTAATGAATTCAAAATTGTTCAATGAAATTGTTTTTGTTTTTTTAAACTGAATTGACATTGATACAATTGAATTGAACTGTTTTGTCTGGGGTGTCGTTGTTGACTATTTTAGTTCTTCTTCATGCATAGATTCTTAAGACTCATACTTACAGAGGTAAGCGAGTTACTCTTAGTGCAGCATAAACCGCTGACTAACATCCTACAACCTACTCTGTCCTGGGCTTCCCTTTCCAGTTTTGCCCGATTTTTGTCCATTCTTCTCATGTTTGTCTCGATTTCTGAGGGTAATATGTTCTTGGTTTTTCTCCTTTTCTTCGGTCTGGGGGATTCCAGGTGATGGCTTATGTTGTAATGCAGTCGGGTGGCTTCCACAACGTGTGTCCCATTCACTTCCAGTGCTCCTCCTTGATTTCTTTCTCCACTTGAATCTGGTTTGTTTTTTCCCAATATAGGTTGTTGTTGATGGCGTCTGGCCAACAGATATGAACTTTAAATACTCATTCAGACAATTTAATACACAAAGTTGCTTACTGTTTAGTTTTAATGATGAATACAAACAGACGTACTTAAAGGCCAAAGAGTTAATAGTTTACAAATAATCGTGAAATTCTCGGTTCTCATTTCGCCGCTACAGTCGCTAATATGTTGAACCTACATGGCTTGTCTTAGCCTTTGTAAAAATTAATTAATCTATCCTTCTTGAGTTATTCACTTGTATTTTGATCTTGTCAATTATTCACTTAAAATCCTCGTTGTTTTTACCTAAGAGCATCACTTACTTTGACTACAACATGACTTTAAATATTTAGTTATGCCACATTGTATTCAACTGTCTCATTTGCCTTCACTATGAGGCTTTTTTTCTCATGTCTGTCTGCGTGAACAATTGTATGAAATCAACTTATCCAACTGAACACCTAACACTAAATTCAGAATTCTCAATACAAATGTCATAACAGTTCTACTTTATGGGAAGAAAACTTGGATAACTACAAAAGTAATCATCTACAAGATATAGATGTTTATTAATAGTTCTTTACGCAAAATACTTCAGATCCGTTAGTCAGACACTAGTATCAACAACCTACTGTGAGAGAGAGAGAGAGCAAACCAGATTCCAGTGGAGGAAATCATGAAGAAGCGTTGGAAGTGGATAGGACACACACTGCGGAAAGTACCCAACTGTGTTATAAGACAACCCCTCACTTAGAACCCTCAAGGTAAAAAGAAAACCGGAAGGCCAAGAAAGACATTACACCAAGAAATGAAGACAGACATGAGAAGAATGAACAAAAATTGGACAGAACTCGAAGAGGAAGCCCAGGACAGAGTAAGTTGTAGAATGCTGGCCTTCGGCCTATGCTCCACTGAGGGTAAGTAAGTAAGTAAGTAGGTAAGTAACTGAATATCTACTCGGCTTCTAATTACCGCTGTTGCACAAATGAGGTTCGCCTAAATATGATATACAGCAGCTGGAGGGGAAATTTATTTTAGATCAAAAGCCACTCAAAGTTATTCATTAAAATATATCTATCTAGGTGGAATTAATCTTTGAAAATCTAGGAAACCATCTTGCCTAAAAAACAAATTATCTGATGAAGTAACAAATGAAATGATGATTATTTCACACATTAAAACAAATTGAAATTATTCAATAACCAATTTGTAAAAATTACAATCAACATTTGCATATCCAATCAAAAAATAAAACAAAACAGAAACACACAATGATTACGCATTATTTAAAAACATTTGAATCATCATGTCTTGAATTCAGTTGAAAAAAATATCACTTTGGGTTTATTATTTTAAACAACAATCATTGAATGAATACATTATCACATTTTTCATTTTCAATTGAAACATAATTCATATGATAGTATGGTATGGTATGATATGGTTTTATTTATTCACAATAACAATCACAATAATAATCATAAAGTACTTCACTATTGAAACATTGAATCCAATTCAATGTTCAATGATGAATTCTCTCTTACTAAGCGTTTTTTGTTTGTTTTAATTATTGAATAATAGGAAGACATGAAAACTTATTTGCACATTTTTGAAACCATGAATCGATCAATGTTAGACCACCATTAGAAACCCACAATCACTGGACGGCCGTTTCGTCCTCGTATGGGACTCATCAGAGGCAGTGCGCATCCACGAATCCTGTGCCCCGCGGGATTCGAACCCAGGACCTTCGGTATTGGGCGTGAACGCCCTAACCGTTAGACTACTGAACCATTATCCAACGGTGTTAATGTCTAACTTGATCAAATTCAAGGAGTTGCGCAACCTCATACACAGTCTTCAGTAGTTACTGTCTACACCCGAACAGGTTGAACTTCACTGGTCACGTCTTCCCACTAGAACTCGGAGAGATTCCTCACGAAGCTAGTCACTAGTGAGCACAGGTAATTTGCATTACGGGGTTGTTGTGAAGATTGTTAAGTTACACATTTTTTGAAACCATGAATCGATTAATGTTAGACCACCATTAGAAACCTGGAAGCATATAACGAATAGAGTAAGCTTTCTTTTTTTCGATACAAATTGAAGGATAGAATAATTTGTAAAATATCAATGAACTTATTATCAGTAAAGTTATATATCAGTAATATTTGAGCTTTTGTGAACATAATGTTAACTGATGACAATATGATAGACAGACAGACAGATACAACACAGAACTTCGTACATAAGTACATCAGTTCATGTTCCCATACCACACATCAGCACAGAGACGTAACTGTCAGTTCAAATCCAACAATGATAGCAATAATAGAAGTATTAGCAGTAATGGAGAAGATTAGGGAGCGAAGATATGATATGATTCGAGAAGTATAATTCAGTGAGATAAATTTCGAAGGAGAAAGATAGAGATTATGAGGAATTCTGAGAACTAACATTTCAGAGAACAAAAAGAGTGGATGCACCTGCGACATTGCAAACGATTCTGAGCCATGTTGTTGTTCAAGGTGTCTAACCATTGGTGACTTTCGTCTAGCGGACCCCAACCAGGTAGCCTACATCTACCAACACGGCTTATCAAAAGGAATTGAGTTGAAATCACTGTTTATGGCAATCGGACAATTATCGATTACTTAAACCTTATATCGATTACTCCTAGGTGTTGAAAAGTGTTGATGTTATATAGACGAATAGTTTTAATGTTTTGAGATGGTGGAGAAGACTTATAGCTCAGGTGGATGATTGTGATGGTGGTGTTTGGTTCTCTGAGCTGGATGCGTTTTGGTTGTGGAGCAAACAACGATAGGTTAAAGGTCAACAGCAACCAATCAAGATCGAGGTTAGCAGAACAAGCTACAGGTCAAACGTGGAGAAATTCGAATGCTTCACTTCTATCTAAAGTTTATGCTGATGATGTTGTTCAGTAGAAGAACAATGATGAAAGCTCCACAACCAAAACACCTAGCTCAGAGAACCAAACACCACCACCGCCACAGTTTTAATGTTTGTTTTTTTCTGATTTCTAGATATTAGACCCTATTTCGGTTCTCGCCCATATTAAGTAAATATTAGTCAAGTACTTAATTATGTAGGCCTGTTGCTTCAAAGGATGGCACTTCGTCACAAACCTTCGTTTCCAGTTCTATCCTATAGTTGTTTAGTCTCTACATGTCTACCTCCAATTTCCCGATATCGTGTATTCTTCTTCAGTTTCTCTCTTTTCCTTTGACTCTGAGGATTCCAAGATATGACTAGCGTCGTAACGCATTTGAGTGATTTCCATAGTGTGTGTGTGTCCTATCGAATTCCACCGCTTTTTCCTAATTTCCTGTTTAGCTGGAAGTAGAGTTGTTCTCTCTCTCACAGTAAGTTGTTACTGAAGATGTCTAGTCAACGGATCCGGAGTATGTTGTTAATAAACACCTGTTTCATGTGAATGATGATTCCTCCGAATACAGTCGAACTGTTTTGACATTTTTATAGAAAATTTTAAACTTTCGTATTGGTTGACAATGGTTTCGAATTTCAAATGCTCTTCAGTTGTAAAAATATTTTCCTTATTGTGCTAGTCCAGGTACGTAAATGTTCACAGAACTTCCAAAGATTTTCTCTTAGGTATGATTTGGTTGGTGCATGTTGTGCTGTGTTGTATCGGTGGACCTTATTTTTTCCCTTGTTTACGTTGAAACTTACTGCTGCTACAATGGCTATCTTCGTTCGTATTTATTGTCGAGTATGGAATAGATGATAAGCTCTACTGTGCTTCCTTTCGGATATCAACATCTGCATAATCCAATCGACCGATGGGCGGTCAAATTAAAAACTTACGCTACTCACTTTTTTATGCGTTGGTTATTCAAATCTAAAAGCAATACACGCAATGTTTCATCTCTCAGATGATCATTATTTCTTTTCTTTTGATAGGCTTTTTTTAAAAAAAAATTTATTTTGTACTTTTTAAACTGTTAAAAGTTATTAACTATTTTTACACATTTGAAATCATCAATCAATCATTGTTAGACCAATATTAGAAACCTGCAAGCACTGGAAGGCCGTTTCGTGCTAGTATGGGACTCATCAACAGTGTGCATCCACGACTCCTGCACCTCACAGGATTCGAACCCGGGACCTTCGATCTTCCGCGAGAACGTCTAACCATCGGACCACTGGGCAAACATCACACGGTGTTAATGTCTAACTCTGATTGATCTAGGGATTTTGCGCGACCTCACCCATTTGTCTTTGGTAGTTACTGCCTATACCCGATAGGGTTGAACTCCACCGGTGGTCACGTCTTCTCAACTAGAACTCCGAGAATTTCCTCACGAAGCTAGTCAGTAGTGAGCACTGTTACGATATTTTGGGGCAGAGTTTTGGAGGTTTTGTGTTTTTACACATTTGAAGTCAATTATCTGGCCTATTTTCAACGGAGATGTGGCATGCGATACTCTGCAGGACAGATTAATGAGAACCATTTAATAGAACATTCAATGCAGCCAAACTTGCGTTGACCTTCTCAAATCAAGCAGCGATGTCTACCTAAACGAAGGATAAGATATCTGAGTTGGCCTCCTCAATGTGCATTTACAAATTCAGCTGCTCCTATGGAGATAGCTATATCGGGCATACTACCAGGCAACTTAACCAACGAATGAGTGAACATCTCGCCGCAGCATGGTTTAAGAAAGGTCAGTCAAAAATAATACGCAGTTCGATCTTAGCACACCTGGTTGATAGTGGTCATATTGTAGATAAATCTAGATCTTTTCGGGTGATCTGTCGTATACCTCAATCATTTCCCAACGGAGTTCGATCCCGTCTCCTACACATAGCAGAAGCCATAGGAATTCGTATATTTTTAATGTGTATAAATTACAAAATGTACAAGAAATGATTGTCAACAATCAATAACCTTGAGCGTTATGTTCACATGGATGTTGATTTTCATTATACAAACTTGTTAACCAGTTAGGTGTACGTGTAGACTAACTGGTTAGGCTCCGTGAGACGAAAGTAACCAATGCTTAGAGACTTTGAATGACGTAGCAGTAAATCGTTTGCATTGGCTCAGGTACATCCATTCTTTGTGTTCTCTGAAATTCTAATCTTTTGAATTCCTCATCACCTTTATCTTTCTCTTCTTAAGTTTATTTCACTGAATTATAATTCTTGAATAATATTTTCGATTACTAACTAATCTTTTCAATTACCGCTAATACTTCTACTATCTCTACTATTATGAGATATGATTTAAAAATTCGATCTCTCTCTGTGCACCGATGGGGTATGGCAACTTGAACTGATGTATATACGTACGAAGTTCTACGTTGTAGCTAACTGACTGTTAACTATGCAGTTACAAAGTATTGAATCCCATTGGCAGGTGAATGAATCCATGATGCTGAGAAGTATTATAGTAGAACAAAACAGTTATTAATCAGTAGTCTGTGTTTTATGTTCAGTAGGTTACTGAGTTAAATTTCACAAGAACCTCTTACTAATCGAATTGAGAATGCTTACGATGGACTACACCACAAGATCGTAAGTGAAGATCGATGTCAAAGAAGGTTGCTAACACTCACCCATTCTGCTGCTCCTGATGGTCAACTGGATGATGAAAACCTCAGCAACTCCGAGGAACTAAAGGATACAAAAGGCAGGTCAGATTCAGATAGACTGTTTGGACTTCACAGATCATTTAGCCCTTCTATCCCAAATACATCAACAAATGCAGATGAAGGTGACAAGTGTAGCAGCGATCTCTGCACCATTAGGACTCAACATACACGAAGGATCCCAAACAACAGCATGCATCAACCAAATTACCCTAGATGGAGAATCTTTGGAATATGTGTAAAACTTCTAGCATACCTAGTCAGTATCAATAATAAACAAAGTGGATCTGACGCAGATGTAAAAACACGGATTAGTTAGGAGGTAATGAAGGGTAGTATTTCTATTACTGTGAAGAACATCTGAGACTCAAAACAACTGTCAACCAACACCAAAGTTACAATTTCCAGTAACAAGGCCGAGACAGTTCTATTGTATAGAGTGGAAAGTTGGAAATTTTTCAAAACTTATCATCCATAAATTACAAGTGTTTATTAACAGTTGTTTGGGCCACATGCTCCGGACACCGCCAACAACAACAACCTACTACTGTGGGAAAGAGCAACCCACAGCCCGGATGAAGACGAAATTAGGGAAAAGCGTCAGAGGTGGGTAGGATACACATGACAGAAATCACTCAAGTGCATTACGAGGCAAGTCTTAGCCTGGAATCCTCAGAGTGATAGGAAAAGTGACAAATCAGAGATTACATAGTATCGGGAATCGGACACAGAAACAAAGAGAATCGACAGTAGTTGTGTAGAACTGGAAAGGAAGACCTAGCGCCGAGTTGATTGGGGAATTCGCATCGGTGGTGTTTACTCCATCAAGGATATATGTGGATGAGAGAGAAACTAAATTGCATAACATGTTATTGATCAGTATAGTTGCGGTCAATAAACAGAACCATTTTTTACCAAACCAATAAACATGACCATGTATGTACACAACATACAATTGGTGTAATTACCTCACTTTTTTTGTGATGTTGGTTTTACACTCTCCTAATGTGATAAATACTTACAGAGTTTGCAGTAGATTTTGTACACATTCTTTTGTGTGTGCATGTGTGTACGTGTGTGTGTGCGTGTTTGGATATGTTGATCACATTTTGGTTACGGGTTATATATAAACTGTGTTGTCATAAATTAACATTTCTACAACTAGTTTGATTTATTTACAAATGTAAACTGCATACACAAATTAATTATTCCATAGAACAATACAAATTATTCTCACTAAAAATCGATACGTTCACTTGTTACGCTTTGATAGGAAATTTTTTCAATGATAAAAATGACTTGTTGATTGGTATGCTTGCTTACTTAATTTACGCCTGTTATCCCCTCAACGGGGAGCATAGGCTGCCAAGCAGCATTTTCCAATCTACTGTCTGTGCGCAGTACACCTTACTAGTTCTGTCCGGTTGTCGTTCATTAATCTCATGTTTTTCTCCATTTTTCGGCGCAATGAGATCCTTGGTCTTTCTCTTTTCCTTTAACCTTGAGGATTCCAGGTGAGAAATGAGTATTTTATATTAGGAATAAATGAGGAACCAAAAATTAAACGAAACATAGGTAGTGGTAGTAAGCGTTAGAAATGAATAGGTGTTGGTAGTGGAATTCAAGATGCCTGTTTCGTCCTACCTGGTATTCGTCAGCTGGATAAATCTGCATCTCAGCAGCGATTTTCCACTACGGTTATTCATATTTCTAACCATACGGTATTATGTGGATAATTCACTCAAGATCTCCATATATACCAAAAGAGACTGATCCATTTTATGAGAAGTTGAGATTAGAATTTGGGCGAACACAAAGAATGGATGTACCTGTGCGATTGCAAACGGTTTTGCACTAAGTCGTTCAAGGTCGCTAACCATCGTTCTGGGGACCCGACCTTAAAGTGTATACCTATCACCATGGCTCACTTCACTTCCCAGTGACTTTATGGATTTGTGCCGTGTTTTGGTTTGGCCGCCCCTAACTTTCTTCCAACCTACTCCTACACCACAAAACATCGCTTGACGAGGCAGTCGTTGGTTGGGCATACGTAGCACATGTCCCAACCACCTCAACTGACGAAGTTTTTAATACTTCATCTATTGATCTGCCATCCTTACCTAGCACCCGTTTCCTAATAACAGCGTTGCTCACTCGGGTGTCCCACGATATACGAGCGATGCTTCGAAGACACCTATGATCGAATACTAACAACCTACGAATATCTTCTACTCTTACTGGTCATGTTTCGCATCCGTTGAGTAGGACAGAGCGAACTACTGCACAGTACACTCGTCCTTTAGTCAGCAAACGGATATCTCGCCTGCGCCATAGATGACGCAGCTTGACAAAAGCCAATCGAACCTTTAATATCTATCTCTCTGCACAATTGAAATGAACAGTGTCAAAATAGGTTATTTTCGATCTATCTATGTACATATACACATACATTAATCATATCAAGTGGTGATTGTACTTATTTTCTTCCTCTTTTACATTTATCACAAATGATAATGCCCTTCGTTTTTGGTAAAACAAAACTATAAATTCACAAAATGTCACGTTACCTACTACTACCACAAATCATCAATGTATGCAATGAGATGAGATGAAATGAAAATTACACATGTTCATTTTCTATCTACTTTTGTTTTATTTTTAAACAAAGTGTATTATTGATTTTCAGTTGGTTTTTTTATTCAATAATAAGGAAGAAATGCATGCACATTTGGCATAGATATTGATTGATATTATTGGATGGAAGTGATGAAAAGATAAAATAAATTGTACCGAAATCATTTCAAGTTTAAATTCTCATTTGTGAAGTAAATACAGCGCTGTTGGTGTGATCTCGACAAAGTTAACTTAACTCTGTTTGACTATTTGTTATTTCAAATGAGGTAAAATTTCTGATTCTTTTAACAAGGTACCTAGAATTCAGTTCACTCTCGGATGGGAACGTCATTAAACTGATCTCATGAGTAATTGTAAAGTAGCATTTCAAGTTCAACTAAGTCAGGTGACTGTTACCTATCGATAGTATTGGAAAATCGTTTCGTAACATTGTGAAATGATAGAAGTATTATACGCTGAAATAGTAATGTAAAACTTAAGTGCTATTCCTTGAGAGCTGAATATCATAGCTTCGCTTTCATGAACTCGTCAATGTCAACAGTTGTGGTATCTAATACTGAGTAAATGACAAAGGCTTCCAGGTAGTCGATGGTCATTTTATTGAAGATCAGTTTATGGTATAAATCATGTTTCGACGTCCAGCGACTTATTGGAATGCGATGTTGTTTTCTAATATGGATCCAAAATTACTGATGAGTCTGTGATAGTTGGGACATGTGTTGCGTATGTCTAACCACCGACTGCCTCGACGAGCTATAATTTGTAATGTAGGAGTAGATTTGAGGAAAATTAGGGGCGGCCAAACCAAAACATGTCAGAAATCCATGAAGTCACTGACAAGTGGACTGAGTCATTTTGGTAGGTGTCAACTACCCGGTTGGGGTCCGCGAGACGAAAGTCATCAATGGTTAGAGACCTTGAACGACATGGCTCAGAATCGTTAGCAGTGGCACAGGTGCATCCATTCTTTGTGTTCTATCAAATTCTAATCTAAATTTCTAATCATCTCTATCTTTCTCCTTCTAAATTTATCTTACTGAATTATACTAATTTTTTCTTCTCGAATCATATTTTCGCTCCCTAATCTTCTCCATTACTGCTAATACTTCTATTATTGCTATCACTGTTGGATTTGAATTGACAGTTGCGTCTCTGTGCTGATGTGGTGTGTCAACCTAACTTTTATGTACATACGTACGAAGTTCTACCTTGCAACTGAATGACTGATTGATGAGTCTGTGGTAGTTTCTATATCATTTACCATAAAGAATAAACATTCTAAACAGAAGGATATCACGAATGTACTTGTAGAAAAAGTGAACTTTTTCACTTCACATTACTGATTCATAAATCTTACTTTCTCTGATCACGCCAGAGTAGTATTGTATTGATGTGCATGAAGCATTTTGTCTGGTGTCTTAGAAAATCGAAAATGTGTGCTCTGCTATCATATGATAGTAGTTAGCGTATACTTCACGCGAATAAAATACCCGAAACTTACGGTATGACTTAATCAAATGTTACAGCAGAGTATGAAAAAGTGAACTGGAAAACTGCAAACTAAAACAAACTCACTAAATTAATTGGATGAACAAAATCAGTCAGTGAGTACATCAACGACAACGTCCATCTACATACCCACGTACATCAGTTCAAGTTGCCATATCACTTGAGCGCAGACAAATAAGATTGTCAATTAAAATCCTATAGTGGTATCAGTAATAATAGAAAAGAATAGGGGTTGAAGAAATGATTCGGGAAATTAGAAGCCAGTGAAATAAATTTAAACAGACAAAAGTTCGGGAATCGACATCCGCTTTCATACCTATAACAACACACGACACCAACTTGGTCACAAACTCCAAAGAACAACTTATATCAATGAATACAAAAACTTGACTAGATAACTCTTTACGTACAAAATAAATAAACAAGTGTTCGCATGCTGGGAAGTATGACCTGTTAAATTGGCTAAAGATATTTAATTCAGTTACTGTTGATTTCTGAACGCCGACACAAAATAAAATGAAAAAGTTTTCTTTCGCCATAAACTGATGTAGTAAAAATCAATAAAACGACAAGAAGTAGATTTCGACAGCGATTGAGTTACTGAAGAAAACTTCAATTTTCCTGTCTGAAAAAACAATTTTCAGCTACTGATTCTATTGGTATCATGAATCGATCTAAGTTAGACCACCATTAGATCCCTGGAAGCACTAGACAACAGTTTCGTCCCAGTATAGGACTCATCAGAAGTGCTTAAGCACGACCCCCAACTAGCAGGAATCGAACCCAGTACCTCCGGAGTCGATTCATGAGTTCTATGAAACTCATCAATCCCCACAATCCTATAATGAAAATTATGTTTAAGCGATATAAAAAAACCCACAAGAAACCACACGCTCGAAACTAACATATCCATGGTCACTTTTCTTAACCATCTGGAATTTGCGTCGTAGGATATGTCATAAAATCTCAAACGGCATTATTAATCAAGATAAATAATGAAAACACACAAACAAGAGATAGCAGTGTGTCATTGTCATTATCTACAAAATAACCAATACAATACTATTGACCGTTGTAACAACATTCCAAACGGTCACACAGTTGACACAACATACCATACAGCGGGGTTCTACAAGTTTGTATGAAGCAAAACATTTCAGAAGCTGTCAATGAAACAGATTAGCTGAATTAACTGTGCCAATTTCACAGAATCAAACAGTTTTACAACAGAAGTTTCATTTGGTACTACGTGAATAAATCATAGACAGAAAAAGTAGTAACTTCTAAGAAATGAAAAAGATAAGTCCGTTTTAGATCTTAAATCCCAGTCTCCTCAAATTTTTATTAGGTAATCATCAGATATGTAAGCTCAGAGGCCAACACGCACATCTCCACGTCAAGGTTTCGTATTGATATAAATGGATTAGAAAGTAGGCGAAAAAAAGAAGACATTTTTGCAGCATCAGATCAATAGGAGTTTATGTGTTGTTGTGACAGTCATTTCGACGACGGTGTACTACTACTACTACTACTACAACCGCTACTACTACCACTGGTACCTCTCTCTCTCTCTCTATCTCTATAATAAACACATTGAAACAACAGAAAAACAATAGAAAAATTATACAATGGCAAATATCAAGTTTGTAATTCATTGTAAAAGTGATTTGAAAACTGGGGAAAAGAGGGGAGGCCTGTTTGTTTGTCTCTTAAATTCTATAAAGGGGGATAATAAAATACACTCTAATAATAAGGGATGCGGAAGGAGGGAAGTGGCGGAAAAGAACAATCAGAGCGAACACGCGCACACACACACAGTTTCAAACTACAATTATAAATGTATTTGTATGCAGAGTACATAAAGCAAATCAAGAGAGAAAAAAAATAAAACTGAGACACAAGTTACACATGTAAAGAAGAATAAAAGAACTAAGACAGACAGTGTGCTAATTAATACATATTTTGAAGAGTCATTAACAGATTATTATAATAACAATAATAATTATTATTATTATCATATATAAAGGTAAGTGACAAAAAACACGAGACACACAGAGAGAGAGCAAGCGAGTTCGTTAGACTGTAATAATTCATGTTGGCTGACTTGTTTGTTTGAAACAATCAACAACTAGTGAAAAGTTAAAGAGAAATGGAGAGAGAAAGAGAAATTACAGATCAGAAATAATCAATCATTGAATTGACACAAAAATTAATGCATGAATCAGAGAGAACACAAGAAAGGAGAAACTCTACACAACACACACCAGAAAACTATTCCCCATCCAAGTCGACATACACACATATAATAAATGTGTATTGTATGTAATAAATAGAGTTTTTGTAGAGCGTTAAACTGTTTACAAACTAGACAAACAGAAAGAGGAAGATGATGATGAAGATTATTACACAGACGACTATATTTTTAAGCGATACAGAATTGTTCAATGAATCACTTCACTCACTCACTCACTCGCGCTCAGAGAAGACAACAAATCAAAAGGTTTATTATTATTATTAGTTGGTGTCTCATAGATGTGTACTTCTCTTCTCCTGCACTTCTCGGTAACATTGAATTAATCGCGGTGTTTTGTTTGTTTGTGGCATTATAACACGTCAAAAAAAAACGTCAATTATCATGTCTAGATGAAATAAACGACGACGGACAGGAAGTGGCACACACAAACGCACACACAGTGTCAAAACTAGTTAGTTAGTTAGTGAAATATTTCAATTACAAAATGTATCCTCAGAAAAAACCAAAAAACCAAAAACAGAAAGAAATTGAAGAAAATTAGCGAATAATCATAATAATAATAGTAATAATAAATGGTAAGATAAGAAGAATAGTACATTTTATTACTATTTATAAATATATGTATGTATATACAAGACAATATAATCATGTGTAATTGTAATTCATAGTGTATTAGTAGTGAAATTACGATGGCAATTATGATATGGAAAAAAACCAAGAGAAAGAATAATATATTTATGTATAATAGGAACAACAACAGCACCGGACCGAAACAAATCAACTATGTGAAGATTGTTGATCTTAATAATGAAGCATCAATTAGAGATTGAGTGAATAGAGCAGCTTTTGCATTGTCTACAGGCTAGAAGAATTAGATTGATGTTCAACGACTGATGAGCATAAAAGTAAGATTGTTTTTTGCTTGTTTGTTGTTGCGTAATATTAAATTATAGATGAAGTAACTATGAGCATTTCATCAAGACATGCTAATCGAATGATGAAATTCTGCAGGTGGTGTTCTTGTACTACTCAGTACCAATTTACTTTGACATGTGGATGTACACTCGGATTTGGTTCGACGACGTGATTTATTGACAAAAAAGCCAGTAGGTGGTTCAAACTGTAATGAAATACAAAATAAATAACACAGAAATAATAACAAAATGATACGCCGATCAATGTTCAACCACTATTAGAAACCTAGAAGCTCCTGGGTTCGAATCTTGCGAGTAGCGGGAGTCGTCGACAAACAACACTGATGATGAGTCCCATAATCAGACGAAACGACCCTCTAGCACTCCCAAGTTTCCAATAGCGGTCTAACAATGATTCATTCATGATAATAACAGAATTCAGTGGGTAAATATTTTTATTTGGACATGATGAACCGATTAATGTTAGACGACCATTAGAAACAAGGAAGCACTGGACAGCTGTTTCATCCTAGTATGGAATTCGTCAGCAGTGCGCATCCACTGAAGATCCTAGGTTCGAATCGAACGAGTAGCGGGAGTCGTCCATGAACAACACTGCTGACGAGTTAGTTCCGAAACCAGATGAAACGGCCCTCCAGCGCCCCAAGATTTCTAATAGCGCTTTAACATTGATCAATGATTGATTTTAATCTCCGGTATATCGTGGGATACCCGAGTGAGCAACGCTGTTATTAGGAATCGGGTGCAAGGTAAGAATGGCAGATCAATAGATGAAGTAATGAAACTTCATCAGTTGAGGTGGTTGGGACATGCGCTGCGTATGCCTAACCACGACTGCCTCGAAGAGCTTTACTTCGTAGTGTAGGAATAGGTTGGAAGAAAGTTAGGGGCGGCCAAACCAAAACATGGCAGAAATCTATGGAGTCATTGACGAGTGGACTGATCCATGTCGGTATTGTCGACTATCTGGTTGGGGTCTGCGAGATGATTATAATCGATAGTTAGATACCCTGAATGACATGGCTCCAAACCGTTTGCAATGGCGCCGGTGCATTTATTCTTTGTGTTCTCTCAAATCCTAATCTTCTGGATTCTTCAACACCTCCAGTTTTGACTTTCTAAACTTTTCTCATTAATTCATACTTTTCGAATAATATCTTCTAATCCTAACCTCTCCGACTACTACTAATACCTTTACTATCTCTACTACTATTATGTGATTTGAATTGACAATTACATCTCTGTGCTGATGTGTGGTATGGCAACATGAACTGATGTACTTACGTACGAAGTTCTACGTTGCATCTGGCTGACTGACTGATTTTAATCTCCACAACCATATAATGCAAACAGTTCATTATTTTTTACACATTTGAAATCATCAATCAATCATTGTTAGACCACCATTAGAAACCTGGAAGCACTGGACGGCCGTTTCGTACTGGTATGGGACTCATCAGCAGTGAGCATCCACGACTCCTGCACCTCACAGGATTCGAAACCGGGACCTTCGGTATTGTGCGCGAACGCTTAACCATCGGACTACTAGGCCGGCATCCAACGGTGTTAATGTCTAACTCTGATTGATCTACGGATTATATATATATATATTCGCCTATTTTAGTACAGTAGTAATAGTAACTCCGCCAGTAGAACCTTAGGGGCTACTGCCGGTCCCAAGCCCGGGAAAAGGAGGAGGGTTGGACATGGGGTTGGCGACCCCATTCCGTTGAAATCTCACTTGCCAAAAAAACGCTAACCAGAAAAACTGATTCAAACCATTTTAACTCTGCCCTGGCAGTTGGAAGAAGAATTATGACGTCTCGTGATGAAAGCCGAGTTCCCTCGGAAGTCACGGGGCCGATGCCTCTTCTGACAACCAGAACAACCATTTTTTTAGGTACATGGAACGTTCGTACATTGTGGGAAACTGGAAGACTATTTCAAGTTGCGGCACAAATGAAAAGATACAACCTCGAGGTGCTCGGCATCAGTGAAACGCATTGGACACAGGTAGGACAACTGAGACTTGCTTCAGGGGAACTGCTGTTATACTCTGGTCATGAAGAGGAAAACGCTTCACATACACAAGGAGTTGCACTGATGCTGTCCAAACATGCACAAAAGGCACTGATAGGATGGGAATCTCATGGACCTAGGATCATCAAAGCATCCTTCAAAACAAAGAAACAGGACATTACAATGAACGTCATCCAATGTTATGCACCTACCAACGACTACAATGACGACGATAAAGATCAATTCTACGAAAGGCTGCAGTCAATCGTCGAGAAATGTTCACCAAAGGATTTAACGATTCTTATGGGAGACCTGAATGCCAAGGTTGGCATGGACAACACTGGATATGAAGACATCATGGGACGACATGGACTGGGAGAAAGAAACGAAAACGGTGAGAGATTTGCAAACCTATGTGCCTTCAACAAACTGGTCATCGGTGGCACAATATTCCCGCACAAACGCATTCACAAAGCTACATGGATTTCACCGGATCACACTACTCAAAACCAAATTGACCATATCTGTATCAACAAAAAGTTCAGAAGGACCATGGAGGATGTGAGAACCATGAGAGGAGCTGATATAGCTTCAGATCACCACTTGCTGATCACCAAAATGAAACTGAAACTAAAGAAGCACTGGACAACGGGACAGACGACATCACACAAGTTTAATACGGCCTTTCTTCGGGATACTGTAAAGCTCAACGAATTCAGGATAGCCCTCACCAATAGGTTCCAGGCCTTTCAGGATCTACACAATCGAGAGGACGCAACATTGGAGAACAATTGGAAAGGATTAAGGAGGCAATCACTTCAACATGTCAGTAGGTCCTTGGTCGCAAGAAGCACCATCACAAGGAATGGATCTCTGTTGATACTCTTGCGAAAATTGAAGAAAGGAGGACCAAGAAGGCAGCAGTGAATGTCAGCCGAACAGGAACAGAGAAAGTTACCGCACAAGCTGCATACACAGAAGCAAACAGGGAAGTGAAGAAGAGCATCAGAGATGACAAACGAAAATATGTGGAAGATCTAGCAATGACGGCGGAAAAGGCTGCAAGAGAAGGAAACATGAGACAATTGTACGAAACAACAAAGAAGCTCACCGGGAACTATCGTAAACCAGAACGACCAGTGAAAAGCAAGGAAGGGAAAATAATCAGCAACACTGACGAACAGCGAAATAGGTGGGTAGAGCACTTTAAGGAACTATTGAATCGACCAGCTCCACTGAACCCACCCAACATCGAAGCAGCATCCACGGACCTCCCAATTAATATTGGCGCACCTACGATTGAGGAGATCAGTATAGCCATCAGACAAATCAAGAGCGGCAAAGCAGCAAGACCAGACAACATTCCAGCAGAGGCAATGAAAGCAGGCGTGGAAGCAACTGCAAAAATATTTCACATCCTCTTCAAGAAGATTTGGGATGAGGAAAAAGTACCATCAGATTGGAAAGAAGGATACCTCATCAAAATACCAAAGAAAGGCGATCTCAGTAAGTGTGAGAACTACAGAGGCATCACTCTCCTCTCAATACCAGGCAAAGTCTTCAACAGAGTATTGTTAAACAGAATGAAGGACTTCGTAGACGCCCAACTTCGAGATCAACAGGCCGGATTTCGTAAGGATCGATCATGTACTGACCAAATTGCTACATTACGGATCATTGTGGAACAATCAGTTGAATGGAACTCACCACTCTACATCAACTTCATCGACTACGAGAAAGCATTCGATAGCGTGGATAGGAAAACACTGTGGAGGCTTCTTCGACACTACGGTGTGCCTGAGAAAATAGTCAACATCATACGGAATTCCTATGATGGATTCAACTGCAAAATCGTGCACGGAGGTCAGCTGACAAACTCGTTTGAGGTGAAGACCGGTGTGAGGCAAGGTTGCTTACTCTCACCCTTTCTCTTTCTCCTGGTCATCGACTGGATTATGAAGACGTCAACATCTGGAGGGAAGCACGGTATCAACTGGACAGTTAGGACGCAGCTGGACGATCTGGACTTCGCAGATGACCTGACTCTTCTATCGCACACTCAACAACAAATGCAAGAGAAGACGACCAGTGTAGCAGCAGCCTCTGCAGCAGTAGGTCTCAACATACATAAAGGAAAAAGCGAAATTCTCCGATGAAACAAAACATGCACCAACCGAATCACGCTTGATGGAGATACCTTGGAGGAAGTTAACACCTTCACATATCTTGGCAGCATCATCGACGAGAAAGGTGGACCGATGCAGATGTGAGGGCGCGGATTGGCAAAGCAAGGGCTGCATTTCTACAGTTGAAAAATATCTGGAACTCCAAACAACTTTCAAACAAAACCAAAATCAGGATTTTCAATACAAATGTCAAGACAGTTCTACTGTATGGAGTGGAAACTTCGAGAACTACCAAAGCCATCATCCAGAAGATACAAGTATTTATTAACAGTTGTCTACGCAAAATACTTCGTATTCGTTGGCCAGACACCATCAGCAACAACGAACTGTGGGAGAGAACAAGTCAGATTCCAGTGGAGGAGGAAATCAGGAAGAATCGGTGGAAGTGGATAGGACACACACTACGAAAAGCACCTAACTGCATCACGAGACAAGCCCTCACATGGAACCCTCAAGGCAAAAGGAAAAGAGGAAGGCCAAGGAACACACTACGCCGAGAAATAGAGAAAGATATGAGAGGAATGAACAAACATTGGACAGAATTGGAGAGGGAAGCCCAGGACAGAGTTGGTTGGAGAAAACTGGTGAGCGGCCTATGCTCCATTGGGGGTAACAGGCTTAAGTAAGTAAGTAAGTAATAGTAATGCTGTTGTTCAAAAACTTACATTGATTCTGAAGTCGTTCAATGTACGATATTTGGAATCTAACAATTTTTGTAAACGTGCATCCAATTTCACTTTACGTTGACTATAATGCAAGAAAGCCCAAAACTTTTCTAATCCATACAAATGACCTTCATCATAGTCTTTCAGAGTTTCCTCCTTTTTAATATAAAAAATCCGAAAGAAAAAAAAAAGATGAGAAATTGAAGTTTATCACGTAAAACAAGAATTTATTTTTAAACTGTATGAACTAAGCAAAAGACTTTGATCAACAGAATTTAAGAGAAAAAATTCACACCATATACACAGAGGCTACAGTAAATGAGGTACCGTGGGGGAAGGGTATTAATCATCGGTAACAAAAAAACTCATGCATGAAAGGCGGATTCATGAGCAGCAAGTTGATGTGCATTTCGGCCGAGGATGTATGCATCACAATCTTAACTCGACAACAACTTCTGTAGGCCAAAAAATGGTGTGTTGTATGATATATGAAAGTAAACTTGGAGTCTGTAGGAGCCCATAAATACCTCTTGTTTAAAGTCTTCAGGGGCAAAGAAACGCCGGAAAAAGCTTGGCAGATAGTACAGTTTTGACTGGACGCTTACCAATACTGCTGCTGTATTTTGTACGATCTCTGAAATCGCCAGAAGCTCAAGGTAGTGTATAACTGCATGAATACTTTACATTCCTGACTGCACATGTAAAACTTGCAATTCGCATAATACTGGTAGCTTAAGAGAGTTAGATACAGTAAAATGTTCACGGTAAGCACAAACATAAACCGTTACCTCCAGTGAAGCATAGGCCACCAACTAGTTTCTAGTTAGCGTATTTTTAGCGAGTTACTTTTCTACACGAGAGAGTCGCTAACCCCATACCCAGCCCGCCCCCTACTTTATCCGGGTATGGGATCGCCAATAGCCCTAGAGGGGCTCCAGTATATTACATATAATTTAATTGATCAACCAACCAACCACTATACACCCAAAGAAAAGGTAATTCAAACAATAAAACTGACAACAAGACTAAAAAAAATCACTCACTCACCTGGAAATCTTTAAAAATAGCCCTACGAAAACAACGCTCTAATCCGTAACTGTAAAATCGAAACAAACACTCCAATCCATATCTCGCCTTCTCTTTTGCATCATCCAATGCATGACGACGAAAATCTTTGTACATTGTTTGATTAAAATGTTCACGTAGGAAAAATGACCAAAAACTATACAGAGTATTCATTTCCTAAGTGACAAAAGAGAACCATCACATAAATTAATCAGAATGGTTGAATTTAGTATTCTGCTGCTGCAGCGATTATTATATAGGACTCTCTCTTCATAAGTAGCAAAATGGGATCGTGTTACGAAAGAAAAAAATTCATTTTGATTGTATTCTGTGTTAATATTGAAGCTGAATAAGCTCCAGGAACACGACTATTGTTGGAAGTCGAAATGTGTGTCTGTGTTCCACGACCTGTCGTAGTGTCAATATGTGGTCTATACAACCACGTCCAGGTCGAAAACCAGAGTGGTTTTCTCGAGTCTGCTCATCACGAGCTCTAGTTAGACGTCTAAGTATAATCGAGGCTAACAATTTAGAAACTATATTAGTTAAACTAATTCCCCTGTGATTGTCACAAGAAGACTTTTGTCCTTTCTTATAGATTGGGACAATTAGCGACTGAGACCAGTCTGATGGGATTACGTCCAGTTCCCAGATTCTACCTAGGATCTCGGTCAGTCTAACTTTAAAAACTGGACCACCATCCTTAAACATCTCAGGGGTAAGCCCATCAGGACCTGCAGCTCTACCTCCCTTTAGATTTCCTATAGCTTTCTAAACTTCATGTAGACTGGGAGGACTTAAATCGATTGGCCATTCAGGATGACTGGGGATCGTGGGCAACTGAAGTGTGGCTTGAGGCCAGTTGAACTGGTCACTAAAGTGTTCTGTACATCGGTCAAATCTCCTGGACTGAGAATGGATAATAAGACCATCCTGTTCCGAGATAGTCTCACTCGACAAGACCCCAAATCAGAACACAGTTGAGCAGGAAAAGGATAATAGTCCAAATAACAAGGTTAAATGGAGGTAAGAAGGCAAATCGAAGGCGAAATAGGAACAACGTTAGTGTCTTTAGTTTTTACATGAGAAGCTTCTGGAATGTACTAACGTTGATCGGATTAGACTTAGCCAATCATCGCGCAGCTAACGCAGTCATGCTTTAATCCATCTATCCCCCACTAATAGAATCATTTCAACTGAATAGAGTAAACCCAGTTTTATAAGAACTTTACCTTGATAATAACAGTTTTCAATTGGCTACGACGTCGTACTGTTATAGATGAGAAATTATTCGGATAACTTGAAGGGTTAATATAATGTGCAACAGTTTGTTTTGGTGGTGAATCATGTCTTATTATAAAAATACGGAAGACAACCAAAGGTTGTGGTTCTTGAGAAAATAGAGGTGGTATCTTCGAGGCATTGATCACGTATCGATGAACAATAAAGTGAGGTCAGATATAGAATACAACGACGTAAAGATGGCATATCCGTTGTGAATCTTTGTCAACCACGGTGGTTTGGACATGTGCTACAAATTTACTTCCTAACGCCTGTTACCCTCAATGGAGTATAGGCTGCCAACCAGTTTTCTTCAACCTACACTATCTTGGGCTTCCTTTTCTAGTTCTGTCCAACTTCCGTTCATGAGTCTCATGTCTGTCTCCAATACTCGACGTAATATGTTCTTTGGCCTTCCTCTTTTC
The DNA here is from genome assembly GCA_944470395.2 of Schistosoma turkestanicum. Lineage (NCBI taxonomy): Eukaryota > Metazoa > Platyhelminthes > Trematoda > Strigeidida > Schistosomatidae > Schistosoma > Schistosoma turkestanicum. The sequence continues at coordinate 395,900 of OX103972.1, read as the reverse complement.
CTTTCACCTTAAGGATTCTAAGCCGCAGTTAGATGCTGTCCTTAATGCATGTCCTATCCACTTCCAGCGCCTCTTCCTGATTCCCTCCTCTGCTGGGATATGGTTTGTTCTCTTCCACGCGGTAGGTTGTTGCTGATAATGTCTGGTTAGAGAATCCAAAGTATTTTGTGCAGACAACTGTTAACAAACACTTAGATCTTCATACAATCGACTTCGTTAAGAATACATGCGAATAAACCGAGAGAGCGGTTAAAGATGTTCAGTGACATGAAAGCAACCACACACACACACACACACACAAGTAACTGATAAGAACAAAAGGGAAAACGATAATAATAATAATAATAACAACACAATAATGAATTAATCTACCTGTGATTGACCTTTGCCTTTAACTTCACGATCTTTCAGGCATTTCGCACGAAATTGATTGTAGGCATGAAATGTGAAACCTTTTTGTTGAAGTAAATGATGATGTGGATGATGAGGATGAGGATGATATTGATGATGATGATGAGCAGCTGACAAACCGCTACTACTTTGTATGGAGAAAGAAAAAACTTATGATGAGAAAAGGAAGGAGATCAATATATTTATAATGTGCGAATATACAAAAATGGCATAAAATGTTGCAGTGATTTTTTAATTGGAGTTAAAAATAAAGGAAACACTTTCATGTTTTCTACTAAGGTGTTCTCAGTATGAGATCCCATGATATTTACTCTGGTCCGACCAAATCAATTGTGGAGTTACTGTTATCATCATCTTGCATTTTCCCGACCGAAGCTGCTACCTTGACGTGGTGGTCAGGCTTGCCTATCGTGATGATCCAACCGAGCTATATTGGCTGGAACATATGTTCCTGAAGGTTCTACCATGCCAGGCAGGTCGATTGGAGAACCATGAGACTAGAATCAGCTACTCAAGGTCTGAGGGCGATGTCGTACTGCTGACTGACTGTAAAGAGGTGTGACAGCAGTAAGGTGTTTCCCTCAGACAATCAACATCTGCAGCGATGCTGTCTTCTCACAAGGAAGGAAGGGTTAGAAAAGATCGACCCTAAATATGTCACACCTCACCTACCTCACGGATTTACGTCTCCGGAGGTAGGGGTGCCCACTAAGGGCTTTCAAGAGCGGAGCTAATACTCAAAAAACCTTTCATAAAAAAGACGGGTGTGACCGGCCTCAAGCAGTTGTCCCTTGGGCTCTGCGGTCACGCACCCAGGTCTCCAAGACCAACACTAATTTATCTTCTTTTTCAGGTTCCTCAAGAAACAACCTTCCACGGTGTGGGCAGCCGGGAAGTGACAACCGCCCTCATACCCGTAACAGAACACAAGACGAAATTAGTCAAAATAAAAATCTTGCATTTGTTCCTTTGTAAGGTGACGATTTTAGTTGCAATTAATTAGTTTAAGCTATAAAACTTGATTTTACAAACGTCAAAGTGTAGTATATCAGTGTATCTTTTATTCTTGTATTTATCATAAAGAACTTGAAATCCATTTTGATAAAAATAATGAATAATTTCATTGGGCGGAAAAAGAAACTATAAACACAATGAATTTGGACTTGACATAAGCAAATGTTAGGCATAGTTTTACCTCAACGAAACATCGAATTGGCCACGAGCAGCAGAATCCGGACGAAATAGAAATCCAACATGTTTTTTCTTATTACATGGTGAGTCGTCAGTTTCTGTCGCAGTGACAGGATGATCGTTTTGCTAAAATTAACATGCAATAAAAATAACACAATGAACGGATTGATACAGAAAACATTGTGATGATGTTTTGTTCTTAGAACAGGTTGTTTTGGTTGTGGAGCATTCTCCACTATACAGAAACATATTCAGCATCACAACTCAGCAAGTAACAATGTAGAATTTCGTACGTACGTACATCAGTACAAGTTGCCAAATCACATTGGCACAGAGAGATGGAGTAGTTAATTCACGTCTTACAGTAGAAGTATTAGCAGAAATCGCAAAGATTAGGGTTCGAGGATATTATTCAAGAAGTAGAATCTAGTGAAATAAACTTAAAAAGAGAAATATAAAGGTGATGAGAAATTCAAAAGATTAGAATTTATGAGAGGTCATAAAATGGATGCCTCATGTCATTCAAAGTCTCTAACCAACGGTTACTATCGTCTCGCGGACCCCAACAAAGCAGTCAACATCTTCCAAACATGGCTCAGTTCATTTGTCAGTGACTTCATAGATTCGTGCCATGTTTTGGTTTGCCACCCCTACCTTTTTCCCAGCCTAACCTTACATTACAAAAGACAGCTTGTCGTGGGAGTCGATGTCTAGATATACGCATGTCCTAACTACCTCAACTAATGAAGATCCAGTACTTCGCCAATCGATTTATCATCCTAACAACAGCAGTGCTTACTCGGTGGTCCCACGAAATACGAGCAATGCTTCAAAGACACTTATGATAGAATACTAATAGTCTAGGGATATCCCCTACTCTCACTAGCCGAGTTTCACATCCATAAAGTAAGAGAGAGAGAGAGAACTGCTGCGCAGTACACTCGTCCTTTGCTTAGTAGATGGATATCTCTTCTACACCGTAAGTGACGCAAGTTGGCAAATGGAAATAATCTTCACAACTTTCATCAAATAAAAACTATGAGGCACGATTGATTTTGCAAGTAAAAAGCATGATAACTTGGAAAAAGACTTTATACAATAATACACTAAAACGACATATTCAGATATGGGGACTCACTGTATCACCAGTACTAGTTGACTCATTCGGTTTCACATCATAATCACTGGAAACAGGGAAAAATCCAGCAGTACGACCTTTCAAATCATATTTCATGCTAGGTAATGGTAAATGATTCTGTGTATAATTTAAGAAAGACAATGGTGATGGTTGGCATACAGGAATTTGAGGAAATACATTGTCGATTGGCGAAACCAAAGGTATAGCGCCAAATTGAGGAATGTAATACATTGGAGGTGTCGGTGTTAAAAATGGTGTTCGACCAAATGTTGGCAATAGAAATCCAGTTTGTGGATGCATAGCCGTAGCTGTCGGTATTACTGTATAAGCAAGTGGACCAGGAATTGAAGGATGTACATATGGTAAGCTGGATTCTGTAGTCAATGTATATAAAAACAGATAAGAAATGTTATTTTTATTAGGCATCAAATTCAGCGAGACAAAATATGCTTACAATTATATACAAATACATAGGCGTTTATCGAAGGGGACGTGTAGCGACAACAGTTTACAATCCAATTTTTGGGATCTGACAATAAACTGATCGTCTACTACTCTATTACAAACCAACTATTATTCTGTTCACGTTTGTATAGAGATCATACGAATGCATAGGGCGTCTTCCTTCTGAATATGGTGTTTAGCTTCTCTCAGTCAGTTGCAACGTAGAACTTCGTACGAGGGTACATCAGTTCATGTCGCCATATCACGTCAGCACAGAGATGTAATTGTCAATTCAAATCTAATAGTAGAAGAGTTAGTAAGGGTATTAGAAGTAATCGGAGAGGTTAGGATTAGAAGATATTATTCAAGAAGTATGATTCAGTGAGAAAAGTTTAGAAAGTCAAAACTAGAGGTGTTGTAGAATCCAGAAGATTAGCATTTGATAGAACACAAAGAATAAATGCACCGGCGCCATTGCGAACGATTTTGAGCCATGTCATTCAAGGTCTCTAACCATTGATGACTTTCGTCTCGCGGACCCCAACCAGGTAGTCTACATCTACCAACATGGCTAAGTCCACTTGTCAGTGACTTCATGGATTTCAGCCATGTTTTGGTTTGGCCGCCCTTAACTTTCTTCCAACCTATTCCTACACTACAAAACAAAGCTCGACGAGGCAGTCGGTGGTTGGGCATACGCAACACATGTCCCAACTACCTCAACTGATGAAGTTTCACCACTTCATCTATTGATCTGTCATTATTACTTAGCACCCGATTCCTGATAACAGCGTTGCTCACCCGGGTGTCCCACAATATACGAGCAATGCTTCGAAGACACCTATGATCGCAAACCAGTAACCTAAGAATATCTTCTACTTTGACTAGCCATGTTTCACAACCATAAAGTAAGACAGAGCGAACTACTGTACAGTACACTTGTCCTTTAGTTAGCAAACGGATATCTCGCCTACGCCATAAGTGACGCAGCTTCGCAAAAGCCAATCGAGCTTTCTGTATCCGTCAGTCACCAGGCCATCGGCACTGATGAGACTCCCAAGGTTTAGCTTCTGTAAACGACCATACTCCATTTCCAAAGAACGTCAAATATTCAAGGCAATCTATATTACAAAATGTAGTCAATGAGTTAGTTGCAAAATGAGAAAATAACGCTTCCTAATCTAATCGAATCGAATCGACAAGCAACATACATAGAAGCACAATGTGATTACATAATAACATGAAATTCATTACCTGAATAAAGTGAAGCCGATGACAATGATACAGAGTGCAGTGAAGCAGCTTCCGACACAGATTGTTGATGATCATACTGTACAAGTGAGTTGTTAGAATGAACTGGGATAGTAGTAGTCGCTGAAATATCGGAAGTAGATGTACAAGAAGTAGTAGAAGTAGTAGAAGTAGGAGTAGAAGTTGAAGAAGAGGAAACTGTTTTTGTACACGTAGAAGTTTTGTTTTCAACTGCGCTGGTTACATTGGATTCCTGTTTTTTGTTTTTTTTCAAAAAAATAAAAAAAGGTTATTCAACTTGGTGGGTGATTATGAATAAACATTGAAGTTACACAGAAAATCAATTTTATTGTACTACAAGGTAATGGATGATGATATAGCAACATGATAAAAACAGCATAAATTAACATACTGTAAAATTTGTATCAGAATGTACATTGGATCCATCGATAGCTTTGCAAAGATCATCAATAATAGTTTCAATGGTTTCATCAGTAGAGCTGTGATATGTAAAAACAGAGAGAGAGAGATAAAAGTTTGAGAGTATAATACAAAATGTACATTTTTCTTAATCAACAAAGTGCAAAATGTAATCATTCATCATCAGTAAGTAATTTCAATAGATTAACACTACCCTAGGGGGAAAAAACGTAAGAAAAAATTGTACATGTATAGACAAGCGCAGCTGAATAGTTGAAGCAGCGATGTTATCTAGTGTAGAAGTAGGCTAGAAGAAAGCTAGGGGCGGCCAAACCAAAACATGGCATAAAATCCGTCAAGTTACTGACAACTGGATTGAATCGTGTGGGTAAGTGTGTACAACTTCCAACATGGATGCAGAAAGCTCGATTGGCTTTTGCGAAGCTGCGTCACTTATGGCGTAGGCGAGATATCCGCCTGATAACAAAAGGATAAGTTTTTACTGAGCAGCAGTTCGCTCTGTGCTACTTTATGGCAGTGAAACATGGTCAAGGTATTCGCAAATTACTGGTTTTCGATCATAGGTATCTTTAAAGCATTGCTTGTATAGCTTGGGACTATCGAGTGAGCAATTCTGTTGTTAGGAAACGACTACTAGGTAAGGATGACAGAACAATAGATGAAGTATCGAAACTTCATCAATTGAGGTGGTTGGAATATGTTTTACAAATGCCCAACCACAGACTGCTTCATCGAGCTATGCTTTGCGGCGTAGGAGTAGGTTGGAAGAAAGCTAGGTGCGGCCAAACCAAAACATGGCAGAAATCCATGAAGTCACTGACAAGTGGACTGAATCATGTCGGTAGGTGTCGACTACCTGGTTGGGGTCCATGAGATGATAGTAATCGATGGTTAGAGACCTTGAACAACATGGCTCAAAACTATTTGCAATGAAGCAGATGCATCCATTATTTGTCTTCTCACAAATTCTAATTTTCTGAATTGCTCATGACCCTTTTTCACTTTTACGAATTTATTTCACTGAAATACACTTTTCAATTTACATCTTGAATCCCTAAACTTTTTCAAGACTAATAATACTGCTATTGAGATGGTGGAGAAAATTTGTAGCTCAGGTGGATGATTGTGGTGATGTTTCTTTCTCTGAGCTGGATGTTTTCGTTGTGGAGCTTTCATTGTTGTTCTTCTGAACAACAACATCATCAGCACAAACTTCAGATACAATTGAAGTATTCGAATTTCTCCACGTTCAACCCGTAGCTTGTTCTGTTAACAGGTTTTTAAGTATTTAAGTTAGAGCTCATTGGAATGTTTTCCTACAGCCCGTAGACTTACTAATTTTTTTGAGGTGACTGTTTTAGTAAAGTAAGTAGGGTGTGTGTACAATTGAGAGTGCAATCAGTCAAATAATTTAAACAAAAATTCTCACAATAGTTGAGAATGAATACAGAAAATCTTAGATCTTAGAGATGAGACCGAACAAATGAAGTGCAGTCAAGTGAAGTGAAGGAAAAACATACACACACATACCCGTTGATAGTGGAAGGGAATTCTGAAGGTTTGGAATTGTCATTATGTGCATTTTCATCCAAGCTACTGCAACTAGGCGGTACAGGATCACAGGATGTGTTTGGAGCAATTACCAATAAACAAGAAAGCATAGAATCGTCCAAATCATCCTCTGAGTTAGCGGATGATGTTCTCGTTCGACACTATGAGATTTGCAAAAAAAAGTTTCAATTAGCTACAAATAATAAGATTACATGTAGACATGAATGTTTTGGTTCGGTGAGTGCTGGACACGAATACAGAAACTTTGTGTGACGTTTATCAACTCCAAACACTTGTGGGATAAGAGACATGTTGGTCTGCCAGCCAAAATGTGAGTACATTGAACAACGGTTCACTATGAGCTATTCTATGATGGATGAAACATGAACTATAAGAACATAAGACACGAGAAAGCAGTTTTTATCAGAACTGCTTTTGAAACAGTGCTCGAATATCGCAGAAACAATCAAGTGGGGCCGATGCTGGGGCTGGGCGTAAGGTGCAAGACAGAAACAGTGAATTGGTTGATGAAGCTGTGAAGTTTCATTAACAGAAATAGATGTGTCAAGTTCATTTAATCACTTCTAACCTCGACCCAAGAGGTCTGTTTAAGGAGGAATTTAGGAAAAAAGTGGGGACGGCAAAACAAAGGCATAATAGTTGATTAAATAATTAACCGTTAGGATGAGTTGTGCTAGTAGTAGATAAAAACTACCTGTTTATGGCTGTGAAACGTACCTTCTAAAAATACGATACTATCACGCTCGTCACTTGATATGCTTGAACTATTACGAGTTCACCGTAGTCGGTAAACGAGAGCGAAGATAAATAATCCAGTGACACGATAGGCTACTCTAATCCAAGCGTCCTAAGGCCCCACTAAGTAAAGGAAGAAGTTCTGATATGGCGTACAAAGTGTATTCTACAAGCACCCAGAAAATATGAGGCTTTTCAAGCACACAAATTGAGTTTATTTATACATGATAGAAACGTCGTTGAGAGAGCTACAAAAATAACGCACTAAAAAGAACACATCAAACAATGACACTTAGGGATTTCCGGGTGGGAAATGTAATCTCAAGGTCAACTGATCAGCCCATACACGGAAACATGAAATCCCAAATTAGGACCTTTATCAAGTGAGTTCTGGGGATCTAACGTCCACAACACTCCTCCCCTTTCTAGTAGCGCACGTTCCTGGGGTCGACTTGCATCTTAACTGTTGTTCGCCGCTGTCGGAGATATTTTCTGGGACAGAGATCAGCTTGTTGTTGACCTTTGACATGAAGAAACTAAGCTTAACAAACTGGTACAGAATGTAGGATCAGTCTTTGGGTACTACCCCTGGAGCGGTTTGGCTTCCTGTTATATGCTTCAGAGTGGTGGTTGCGATACCAGGAGGCATACGGTGTTGACGGGACATCTGCTAATGTTAGCTAGTCGAACCAATCAAAACCCAGCAAATTTAGATCGGCCGTCGGATTGAGCTGAAGTGAGGTGAACTGAATGTAGCAAAGGACACATCTACTCAGGTTAGTTGACAGTTGCACTGTAAGAACGTCAAATTGACTTGATCCACCACTCTGAACCAGTCGTGTCACAATGCAGTTTGGTATCTATCAACATCATTATTTCAGCTGCTGCTCGGTATAATTTAATTCCCATAAGCAAACTCAATTTGAGTGCTTAAAAAACCTCATATTTTCTGGGTGCTTGTAGAATACACTTTCTACACCATATCAAGACTTCTTCCTTTACTTAGTGGGGCCTTAGGACGCTTAGATTAGAGTAGCCTATCGTGTCACTGGATCATTTGCCCTCGCTCTAGTTTACCGACTGCAGTGAACTCGTAATAGTTCGAGTATATCAACTGACGAGCATAACAGATACTCATAAGTTACTAATATTTGAACATAAACACCTTTTAAACATTGCTTGAGCAAACTGGGACCACTGAGTGAGCAATACGGAGGTTAGAGAGAAAATACTAAGTAAGGATAATAAATCAGTTGATAAAGTTGCGAATCCCCAAAACACTGGGGAGGTTGGCAACCCGCTGCCTACCTCGATAGACATTGTTAAGCTGGTATAGAAGTAAGTTACTGGTTGTGGAACTGGATCGTGAAGGCTGGTGCAGGTTACTTAGTTCACATCCAATCGACCTATCGTAATTAATAACAGCTAACACTCGGGCGACATGGACCAGAACTCAGTGCAATTACCGAATAAAAGTGATTACAAAATTGTTTTTTCTTCAATATGAACTAAACAGCTGCTGGTATTCAGATTCCATTCAGGTTTTTAGTTTTAATAATCTGTCTTATTGTAAATACAAGAAGCATAACAGATTACAGAGTTCAGCACTATCTCATTACTCAAACAAGGTTATGAATAGTTCTGTATCACAGGTGGAAAAGCTCACATCAAATTATGTTTTGTAAGGGTGATGAAAAGGATTTTATACATTCGTTGTTTTAATCATGGAGAATTTTCAATAAAAATTGATCATAATTTATTCAATGTCCAAACTATCGTTAAGCTACTAGGTTTGAACACTTAGACTTGTCATAAATAACTTGAAATATATTTTCCAAAATCACTAAACACTAATTGACACTTCTGAATTCAAACCTACATGGTAAGTAGAAGAGTATTTATCACATTCGGAATAACTTGATCGAGTGCGTTTTAACTCTAAAGATTGCGGTGGCAGGTTACCATGGACAGAAGAATGTGGTTCATTAGAAAAAGTAAAGTTTAAATCTTCTTGTGTTGTTGAATTGACGGGGATAGCATCTGATTTTGTTACAGATTCTGACGTGGATTCTATAAATAGAATTTGAACAAATAGCTAAATGTTAAAGATGAGTTTGAAAAATCTATTTAGTTGAAGTGAAAACACTGATTAATTTTAATGGAATAAATGGTTGGTAAGTTGTACACGAGTTACACTATTGATTTTATTATCATTTGAGTTTAGTTTTACGCTCGTTCACCTCATATAACAATTTGGGAATTTGAATGAGATTTTGGACATCATCAGAAAAATGACTGTTGGTATAAGATTAGATACAGTGGTTACTCACTACAGCATTGTCGGACTTGTCACCACTCGATTGTTCCAAGAACAATGCTCTGAGGAAATTTATGCTCAAAAACCCGTACTGTATGCATGTCGCTTACTTTCATCTTCATGCTTCACTCATGAAGTAATACAAAAAGGTTTGTTGCACAACAAAGATACCACTCGGTTACGCTACAGGACGGTAGTTGTAAAAAGCTGATATTTCTGATTACGTGTCGAGAATTTGCCAGACATCAATCTATTGGAACCGGTGACACTTTTAAGTGATGCGCGGTCAACGAAGGACAATTATGAAGCAGAACTGTGGGAAACACATCTCAAAATGCTAGTATTGTTGCCCACGGAGATTTGACGACCGCATTTGATCTTCATTTTTATCAAATAGAACTGTTATTTAGATCATTTTAAGTAGATTAATGGACGTGCTAAGAGATCGGTCCCTGAAAAGTTAACTGATGTTTTCTTTAGAACAAATAAATGTAAAAAAATTAAATAGAAAGGGGGATAACGAGTAACCCGAACGGATACCTGAGGTAGACAATTTACCGGAAGCTGTAACATGAACAAGCCTCTGAGCAGATTGTCACCACAATGTTTATATACTTAGATAGGTTTTAAGATGATAAACATTGAAAAGAATTAATCAGTCAACAAAGTCAAAACGTGGTTTACACTTAAGAAATAGCACTATATGTTGGCACTGGGACGACCAGTGATTGAGACTAGTCGGATGAAGCCTAGTTCATATAGACCCTGGTTAACAGCATAGTCACGCTAACCTCAGAAACTGCACCACAGTGTTTCGAGATTTCTGGCGTTCGTCTGTCATAACCTGTTGCTCTACGTCTTTTCAGGTAAACCGTAACCGTAATCTCGGCGAGAGTTCATTAGCGCACAAATTTGGCATTTAGAATGATTGGTGATTATAGATCACTTGAGATTAATTGACAGAAAGATGAAACGCAGAACTTCGTACATAAGTACATCAGTTCAGGTTGCCATACTACGTCAGCACAGAGACGCAACTGTCAGTTCAAATCCAACAGTGATAGCAATAATAGAAGTATTAGCAATAATGGAGAAGATTAGGGAGCGAAGATATGATATGATTCGAGAAGTATAATTCAGAAGAAAATTTAGAAGGTGAAAGGTAGAGATTATGAGGAATGCAGAAGCTTAAAATTTCATAGAACACAAAGAGTAGATGCACCTGTGCCATTGCAAACGATTCTAAGAGAGTGATTGAAGGTCTCTAACCATAGGTTACTTTCGCCTTGTGTACCCCAAGCAGGTAGTCTACATCTACCAACATGACCCAGTCCATTTGTCAGTGACTTCATGGATTTCTGCCATGTTTTGGTTTGGCCGACCCTGGCTTTCTTCCAATCTACTCCTACACCACAAAACATAGCTCGTCGAGGCAGTCAGTGGTTAGCCATACGTAACATGTCCCAACCACCTCAACTGATTAAGTTTCACTACTTCATCTATTGGTTTGCAATCCCTACCTAGTACTTGTTTCCTAACAACAGCATTGCTTATACGGTTGTCCCATGATACACGAGCAATTCTTCGGAGATATCGATGATCGAAGACTGGCCCTCTACTACTAACGGCCAAGTCTCGCATCCGTATAGTAGGACGGAGCGAACCGCTGCACAGTACACTCGTTCAATGGTTAGCAAACGGATATCTCGCCTGCGCCATAAGTGACGCAGGTTGGCAAAAGCCAATCGAGCCTTCGGTATCCGAGTTGAGATTTCGTCAGTCGCCAGGCCATCAGCACTGATGAGACTCCCAAGATAAGTGAAGCGGTCTACACGTTCGACTACTTCAATCCCTACCACTAGTTCAAGTGCCGATGAAACCCAATCTTGAAGCAACAGTTTGCATTTAGAGGGGGAAAACCGCATCCCTAATATGCTTGCATTGTTGCTTATGATGGTCAGAAGACTATGCATTTTGTCAGCGTCTTCACCAAGTAGGACATATTCCAAGTCGATAAGCAAGCCTCCTGGTAGAAGATCTACTCCTGAAAATTCAGACGCTAATAAGGTTATATCTAGGAGTATGTCTATGATAAAATTAAACAAGAATGGAGAGAGTGGACATCCCTGACGGACACCACTTGAAGTAAAGAATTCCAATGACAGTTCGCCATAAGCTCTCACTCGACCAGTGGTGTTCGGGTAGAAAGCTTGTATGAGGTTAATGTAGTTCCTTGGTACACCTTTCAATGACAGACACTGCCACACAACCTCACGGTCCACTGAGTCAAATGCCGCTTTTAGGTCCAGGAACACGACTATTGTAGGACGTCGAAATGTGTGTCTGTGTTCCATGACCTGTCGTAGTGTGAAGATGTGGTCTATACAGCCACGTCCAGGTCGAAAACCAGCATGGTTTTCTCGAGTCTGCTCTTTACGAGCACTAGTAAGGCGTCTAAGTAAAATGGAAGCTAACAATTTAGAAATTCCCGTGATTGTCACAAGAAGACTTCTGTCCTTTCTTATAGATTGGGACAATGAGTAATTGAGACCAGTCGAATGGGATTACGTCCAGTTCCCAAATTCTACCTAAGATCTCAGTCAGCCTAGTTGATAAAACTGCACCACCATCCTTGAATATCTCAGGGGTCAGTCTATCAGGACCTGCAGCTCGACCTCGCTTCAGATTTCCTAACGCTTTTTCAACTTCATTAAGACTAGGAGGACTTACGTCGATTTGCCATTCAGGATGACTGGAGATCGTGGGTAACCGAAGTTTGGCTGAAGGTCAGGTGAACTAATCCCTAAAGTGTTCTGCCCATCGATCCAGTCTCCTGGATTGAGAATGGATAATAAGACCATCCTTTTCCGAGATAGTCTCACTCACATTCGGGTTCCTAATACCGGTTTCTTTAATAAGGCGGAAAAGTTGTCTAGTGTTGCCTATCGCTGCTGCCTTTTCCATCGCTTTTGCTTTCGCCACCCACCACTGATCACGGTCGTTGCGCAGGCTTTTCATCAGCCTGCGCTTAAGCTGGCTTCGTTCTTCATCATGTTCACAGCCAGGTGGGATGAGTTTTCGGGCATCCATCAGCTCGGTGGATGCTGCAGAGATCCACGGCTTTATTCTAGCCTTATGGTTAACCTTACTAGCAGATATCACTGCTGTTCCCACAGCCTTCTTGATATCATTCCAACCTGACTTCGGATGGGAATCGCTTAAATGGTCGCCTAACTGTCTTTCTAAAGCTCCTGAAAAATATTCTCCGCCCTATTATCATTCAGTAAAACCCTAAGAGGCTTTCTTACGGTGTCTTTCCCACGTCCAGTAAGCCCCAAACAAATACGCGCTCGCACTAGAGCATGATCTGAATCTAAACATGTGCCCCACAACGAGCGACAGTCTTCTATCGAACCCCTCCATCGGTGGCTGATGGCAATGTGATCTAGTTGAGTCCAACGTTGAGACAACTTTGGAGGTCGCCAGGTCAACAGATGCTTTGCCTTATGCCTAAAGTTAGTGTTTGCTAGAAATAGGCGGTTATCTGAGCACAGTTGCAACAGACGGTCAGCATTGTCTGTTCTCTGAACCGCGACACCATAACATCCACCTAGGTGTCTTTCCTGCTCACTTAGTCTACCTGCTTGAGCATTAAAGTCACCAGCCATTATTACTACATCAGAGCGTCTAGCTTTTTGAGGATGTCCGAAAGCTTTCTGTAGAACTCGTCTTTCACATCGTCTGAACTGCATTCAGTGGGGGCATAGGCAGATACGATGAAGAGACAACGACGGGTGTCCCTATCTTTCCGAATCCTTACTGTCCCGTTAAGTCGGACGGCTCACAATCGACTATCTACTGGGATCCAGTCTAGGAGCGCCAGTTCTGCCCTACGACTCAATGCTATGCCTACGCCAGCAAGACCCCCGGAAGCAGCATCAGGGCTACCGGATACACGAAGAGTAAATCGAGCTGCTTCTTTATTTTGACAAGGCGAAATCAGATTAATGACTTTACTAGAATCCTGTATGCGCGTTTCCGAGACGCAGCATACATCGATGGCACGAGATTCTAAAGTCGTATCTAATGATGCCTGTTGCCCTATTTGACACAATGTCCGTACATTAAATGCTCCAACATGTAGTCTAGAACGGGGTTTCAGGAGACCAGAAATGGCGTTCCGTGAACTCACATAGTTTGCATTAGCTGTGCACCGTGATAAAGGAATATGAGAAGAGTTAGTCATGGAGATAAGAGAGGTATTAGGGAGTGTAGGAAGGATTTGATTTCGACCAAATTGGTCTCTCGTGTTGTTATGGGTATGAGGGCGGTTATCACTTCCCGGCTTCCCACACCGTGGAAGGCTGTTTCTTGAGGGACCTGAAAAGGAAAATAGATTAGTGTTGGTCTCGGAGACCTGGTTGCGTGACCGCAGAGTCCAAGGGACAACTGCTTCAGACCGGTCACGCACGGCCTTTTTATGAAAGCTTTTTTGAGTATTAGATCCGCTCTCAATAGCCCTTACTGGGCACCCTTACCGACGGAGACGGAAATCCGTGAAGTATGGTGAGGTGTGACATTTTTAGGGTCGACCTTTTCTAACCCTTTCTTCCTTGTGAGTGAAGCCAGGATCGCTGCAGATGCTGGTTGTCCGAGGGAAACACCTCACTGCTGTCACACCCCTCTCCAGTCAGCAGTACGACTTCGCACTCAGACCTTGAGTAGCTGATTTTAGTCTCATCGTTCTCCAATCGACCTGCTTGGTGTGGTAGAACATTCAGGAACAGATGTTCCAGCCAGTATAGCTCGGCTGGGTCATCACGATAGGCAAGCCCGACCACCATGTCAAGGTAGCAGCTACGGTTGGGTGAGACTAATTGAAGTGTGTACCTTGAAATACTTTGCTTAGCGAATTTAGATAGAGTCAATAATAGTCACCTTTTTTTCCGGGACAATCTCCCAAAGGAATGTGTTATCAGTATTTTTTTCCTTGATCAACTGGTAGAGTTGTCTAGTAGTATTATATATCGGTGCCTGATTATTCCACCTCATTTGCTTTTGCTATTCACCACTGCTCACAATTTTTGAGTTTGAGTTGTTATGATTTCTCATTGTTCACCAAGTCCGTTGGAAAGAGTCTTTGAGTCTCAGTCAATTTGTTGGATGTCACCCAAAATCTACTGGTCATATGATTGCTAACCTTTAAATTTACGTTGTTGACAGGTTTAACTTCTCTTGTACTCACAGCTGCTTGGATATTGTCTCAAGCATTTTGGGCGTAACTGTTTTCGCTGAATATAAACTGAATAAGTAGTACTTAATCTTTTCAAATTGATATTTACGGAATTTGCTTGATGTGACATCCAGTAAAATTCATAGAAATACGAGCTCCTATTTGGGCATGATTGGAGTCTAACAAGAGCAGCAGTTTTCTGTCGAGTCTTTCCAACGATGACTGATGGTGATATGATCTACTTATGTCTATCATAGGTCATCAGGTTAAAGAGTATTAGCGCATGTTTGAAGCTCGTCAGTTATCAGAAATAATTGACTGTCGGAGCGACATCTTAACAGATGGTAACTATCATATGTTTGCAGTTTTCTAGTTTACCGACTGAGGCATTCAGATAGCCTACTACATAGGGACATGTTATGGACACAGTGAACATTGATGGGACTAGATTCTAGTGTTCTAGCTAGTTAAGTTTGTTGTCCGATTTGATATAAGGTCTAGACGTTAAAACTACCATGTAGGTCGAAGCATGGTTTTAGAAAACCCCATATTGCATTTTGCAAACTTGAATTGTTAGTATTGCTGGCAAATGTTGAAGTTGGAGCGGTGCGTGTTGTAGTGACGGCTGAATATATGAAGATGAGATTTAATTATGAACCAAGTGATTCAGCATGCTGTATGGTAGCTAACACTTTTCGGTTACCAACACCATGCAAATATCCTTCTTCCTTAGGAGGGTCTGAAAAAGAAAATGTAGTAGTGGTTTTAGCGACCCAGAAGCGCAACCACAAAACCTAAAAATTAGTAAATGGTAACTGAATCTACACACATAGCACACCTTGAATTTACGGATTCGACCCAACAGTACGACTAGAACTTTAAATAAAACTTTCCTAGGAGTAAAGAACCAATTATTTTTTGTTTGTTCTCACCTGGTGGGTTTGTGTTGGTCACTGGTTGGGATGGGATGAATTCGGGGGCATCTGGATTAAGAACTGTGGTGTTCTTGGAGCTGGTTTGAAATTTCTCTTTCGAGGGAGGAGGAAGAGCCCAAATTGATGGATTGTTTTTGCACCGGACACGAGCTTTCGGCACATCGACATCTAATAATGGACTAACTCGGATTGCCTAATTTTGGGATAAAAAACGGAAAGCAATTTTAAAAATTACTTTAAATTAGTATTATGCAAATATCATATAGATTTGAGAAAATGCTGTTGCTTTGGCTGTTTAACGCCGCTTTATAGTTTCTCGTCGTATTTTAATTTCGACACCGAATCCTTTCTATAATTGTTATTGCTGTCACTAACTTTACTACTTTGGGATTTGCCTGACACTCATAACGTTTCGTCGAGCTAATGGCGTGTGGCAACTTGAGCGGTATACATATACAACAGGTTCTATATTGTGTACAACATTCAATTGTACGGTTTTAAGCTATCGAGGTAACTATTGATTTTCAATCTAAAACAATAAGATACAAATGACTCAACAGTATTTTTGATTTGTAGCACTATTTTATTTATACCCTCCTTGTGTTTCGAATAAAGTTGGGGGATTTGTATGGCGGAACTGTGAACGCTTCTCCGTTTTGTTACCGGTTTATGTAAAGCAAGTATCAAAGCCGACCTAGAAGCCGATAAGTACTTTTTGTTGACTACTAAGTTTGCTGTGTCAATGGAATATCATTCTACTTTCTCGTGGATCCGAAACCAGTGGCAAATGGTGCAGATCAATAGATTGGAAGTACTTCAGTTGTGTTATATGACCATTGTTTGATGCGATGCGAATTTCTGCATCATTCTAAAGCACACTGGAGAAGAGATAAAATACGCAAACCAATATAACTCAGTTTGAGGAATTAATCAAAAAGATGTTACAGCTGAAGTGATCATAACTATTTAAAACTATTTTCTGTATTGATTCAGATGAGACATAAGGAATAACTTGATATCAACGTTAAGTAATCTAAGTTGTAAATAGGAAAGTATTAAAGAACAATGATGAAATTGAAAGACAGACAGACAGTTCAGGTTGCCATGCCCCATCAACACAGAGACGCAACTGTCAGTTCAAATACAACAGTGATAGCAACAATAGAAGTGTTAGCAGTAATGGAGAAGATTAGGGAGCGAAGATATGATATGATTCGAGAAGTATAATTCCGTAAGATAAATTTAGAAGGAGAAAGGTAGAGATTATGAGGAATGCAGAAGGTTAGAATTTCATAGAGCTCAAAGAGTGGATGCACCTGCGCCATCGCAAACGACTCTGAGCCATGATGTTCAAGGTCTCTAACTATCGGTGACTATCGTCTCGCGGACCCCAACCAGGTAGCCTACACCTACCAACACGACTCAGTCCACTTGTCAGTGACTTCACGGATTTCTGCCATGTTTTGGTTTGGCCGCCCCTAGCTTTCTTCCAATCTACTCCTACACTGCAAAACATAAATTGAAAGAACCAAGTAATCAACTCAATTAAAGATAATAAAGAAACTGAGTACGTACGTACCTCTAAAATATCGTTCAAATCTGCACATAATGACGCCACACGATTAAATTTAGCAATCACATTGACATCAACCCATCCATCAGAATCCATTTGTCGACGAAGATATACATCTCTAGTCAAATTATCTGGACTGAAATAGAATTCAACTTGATGCAATATTTGATGACGTATCAAGATTGTCGGATCATTGCTTGAAGAGGCGAGGAAACACAGATTAGCCGGTTGGGCAATAGTTGTGCCCGGAAATAAAGAAGAAAAGACATTGTTTAATTCAGTAGCTAAAGGAGGATTGAAAATTTGAGGGCCTATACAATTAGGTTCTGTTGAATCAGTTAACCGTTGTTGCGATACACCTGAAATACCAACTGATGGTGAATGTGGCATTTGGCAAATAGTAGAATAATCATAAACAGGCTCATTAACTCCTGATGTCGCTGGTGCTGATAAAGGTCCTGTCGGGTATATCATTAAGAACGGATATCCAACAGCTGGAACTAAAAGAAATCATATACGAGTACACTTTAAAATAAATAAAAGTGCTTTTAATGCTTAATTTATTAAGAAAAAGCCAAGAAAAGCACATCATGATGCGTAACACTGTCAAAAACTAGCATTTCACAAGAAGATCAAATTAGATGAAAAACAAACAGTTATTATGTTAATTTTATTGAAACATCCACTTCGATAGCCTGAACATGTACTACTAATGTCGTTTCAGTGAGTTTTACGTCGTACATTATTTGCCAACGGTGGGACTGGTTGGAAAAAGTAGTCAGTGTTTGACATGGTGTTGCAGTAGGAAAGCTGCAAAGAACTGCGGATTGTTAGTCCAAGTTAGAGGTGGTGCACAGCTCAAAATTAAAGTCCTACAGTGTCCTAATTAACTGAAACAATCAGATTTTATAAATTCCTTTCATACTTCAATCTAAACTTCCAGATTCATTTTACGCTACCCTCACTCCTGGCATACTAACTTGGACAGGTCAGTTGAAAGGCAGTTATATTAGAAGCGACAATCTTAAGGCATACTGTCGACTATATCGCCGTTTGACAGTTGTAACAAGTTTATCTCAGGTAACCCGTATTTCCAAAGTTTCTTCAAAACAGGAGGGGATTTAGACATCATACTTAAATGCTTTGTGACTTCCAATTGTAGCCGGTAGGGCTTGAAAAATATGAAACTAACGCGCTGGAAAGTATTCATGATATGGTCCTGTGACCTGGTTTAAGCAGTTGAGATATTCTTTACATTCTAAGACAAAACCTAGACCAACTAACGTGTCAGCTTGCTCAGTATTTTTTAAACGTGCAGGCGATTTGACAGTGTCAATCGCCTTCATACCTTCAATTATATTTCGATTTGCCTTGTTTATAACCTGGTCGACCAAGCGGATTGAACAAAAATAAACTACTCCAGTTAAAAATGGTTAGTAACCTGATCTACCAATCCAAGAAGCTTTTGATATCATCTACGCAAAAATAAAACTTCTGTAGTAGCACTGACAAATGACAAAGCATAGGTTTAGGAATCACGTGCAAGAGTATAGATTAAACCAGCTGTGTTGAACTAGTGGTAACATTAGTCGCAAAGAACATGAAAATAATGAATGGCATTAAGGTTATTATCAAACAGCAGTTGTGAAGCGCAGAAGAAGAAAACAACCACATGCAAGTTAGAAAAGGGGTGATAGTGGAGAATTTCATGCGAAAATTATTAGACTTACGAAATGAAGGTGATAGGGAAGAAGTTTGAGGTGCTGACCCATATAGTGGAATAGGAATCAAGTGAGGAGGGACATTGTTAAGTCTTCCCGGAGCCGAACGACCCTGAGTTGTTAAACGACCCAAGTCTGGAACCAGACTGATGTCGCTTGGAGCCCATAAATTTGTTGGAGCGTATGTTTGTTCCGGATTCTTGGGGCCAGGTAGGGAACGGTTGGCTACTGTTGCAGTGGGACCAGATGTATTTTGTCGACGCTAGAATTAAGAGTGCAGTTTAGAAAGTGACTTTTAATAAGATTCTATTTAGTTAAGTGGGCAACACAAAATAGTGACTGGTACATGATTACCACTGCTTTACAATAATAAAAACTGCAAGGTTTTCAATGAAAGCAGATTAAACACAACCAAATTACTTCAAATAAACTGATGTTTTAGCTGACCAAGTCATTAGATGTGTTATAAAGACTAACATTTTCAAAAATGGGTTGCGTTAACTACGTACAATTCGCAAAGGTCTGAAAAGAAATTGAAGGCGTACAGCCTAGTACAAATGTCGCTTATTAAGTCGCCACAACTTGCAGAGAAATGAAGAGACAATCAACAAAAGCATGAATACCTATGGTAGTGAGCAGAAGCTCAATGTGATTCACGTCTGAGTAAGATTTAGAGCTGAAAGATGGACAGATAAGGTGAATTTTATGATATGAAAGACATGGGACGAATGGATTTAAGACATCATTACCTACTTTGAAGTATATTGCTTGTTTTAGTGATAGCACTTCTAAAGGTGAGTTACGTTTTGAGTTAAATGCCATAGTTTCGAGACTAGTTCAAGCAAGAATAGCTGTTTCGACCTAGTGAAATTGATGTTTAAGAATATTACATCGGAAAAAACCAAACGATAAAGTTTAAGGAAGTTTAGTAATGTTGAAACAAAAAAAGAACTTACCTGGTAGAATATTTGCTTAATTGAAAAATTATCAAGACTTACTTGTGGTCGACCAGATTTTGAGAACCTCATATGACGAACAAATGGACGAGGTTTTGTTCCCGGTTGACCGAGATGGTTTTGATTTACACTTTCTTTATCGGCAGAACTATTAGCTTCAATTTTAGATTTCCCATTATGATAATTTTCCTTATCATGTTCACCTATTTCATATGTATATCAGAATTATGATTACCTGACCGATTCCATCGATGAGAATCAGACCGATAACCGACAAATCCATCAGCACCATTAGGTTTTGGAAAAATATATTCAACAGTTGCTTGTTCCCATTTCTTCTTTTGATGGTTGGTTATTGGTTTAGAACCTAAATCTACTTGACAGGAACCAACCGCAGTAGACTAGATGTTAATCTTGTAGAAAAAAGGACTTACTTTTTGCTTATGTTTAGAGAAAGCATCTAATGTACTACTGGTGCATTGTGAAACCTGTGAAAGAGCACTTTGAAGAGTTGGCCAATCTTGATCTTTATTATCAGCACCCTCATGGGATGCAGTCGAATCAGAACCATCGCCAGATGAACATGGGGCTGACATATAGTTAAGTGGATACATGCAAAACATACCTCGAACCCATGGATTGTCTTTATTGGCTAAGCAACCATTTAGTTTCAGATGGGAATCGGTTTTAGGCTGATCGCAGTTATTAAGACGTGAATTTACTAATTTTTCCTGTAAATACATTAAACCAATGAGAAACAAATGCAAAATCAACTTACGGTATCCGTTATGGTGAATCGTTCCTTAGTAGGGTGCTCGGTGGCCATGAACAAACGATGAGCCGCTACGCGCCGGCGTGACATCAGATCAGTCAAACCACACACATGATATTATGCTAGATATGGAACCAAATGTTTTGAAAACCTGCAAATATGTTATTGGAATGTTGAGGAAGAGGCGCAAATTATTTTACTCTCTGTTCATTATTCCAATGTCTTTAGGAATCAAATAACTTGGTAACCAGACGGTTTAAATGGTTACGAACAGAATAGAAAATTCTGCCTAATAACAAAACTTTTAGCAGATTACTGATGCTCTCTGTTAGGGGCATATGATGTAAATTCAGCTTAAATGGAAGAAACGATATGAAACTGTTAGTGGGACGCTGTCCTCAGTCTTCAAAGGACCTCCAGTATCAAATATCTTTTTCACAGGCTAGTATAAACCAGTTGACTCCTTTGCGCTCGATTCTTTCTCTTTCAGTACAGTTCCAGGTGTTTGGTAGTGACCAATGAAGGGGGGTCTAGCCACTCGACTGTCTACTTCTAGTCAGTAGGCAGATATTTGTGAGTTTATATGTCCAGTGAATTGAATGAAAACGTTTGTTTCAGGGCAGTAGGGTTTATGGATACCAGCAGCTAACACAGTACCAGACCGGAGATCAGTTAGCTGCGACGTGGAGGATAATAAGGCGAAAACTCGAATGCTAATAAGAGGATTTCGGAACTAAGTAATATATAGATAATTTAGTTCATCAACTGGTAGTAAAGACTCCGATAGAGGACCGAAGAAGAAGAAACAGAGATAATAGGCGAGATATATTAAGTTAGTGACCTAAGACAACTAGAAAGTCTCAAGACATGCATCAGGTACAGCTTGTCCTCGAGAGAGATGATAATCCGTATGTATGTGTTTACCAAGTCTTTGTCAAGGGTATTTCAAAAGTTAAAAGAATAGCATATCCCGTTCATCTCATGAGTGCAATTATCAACTCGGCCTCACTCTTGGATGAAATTACGATAGACCACCTTAAAACATACTAGATGATGGGTTCACCAATGCACAGTAAGTTAGATATAAAATCTCAAGTGTGTGTAGAGTGAACAAAATAATTCCAAAAGTTGGATCGTCGGATGCAGATTCGGAATTTCCCATCTACGAAACAAGTACTAGTCCAGAGCCTAATATGCTTAACGTATAAGATTTGGTGTAGACACATTATAAAGCGATATCCAAGCAATCGAGTAAATAAAAATGCAGTATATATTCATTATCAAACCGGATCACAGCGAAGAGAAGAGTTTAAGGAATAAAACCTACCAAAACAGATCTCATAGATAACTTATTTACCTTCCTCAAGCTGAAAAGGTCCTCTGAACGAACTTATAGTCTGGAACATGTAAGGAAAAAACAGGTCTGAAAACCAAATAGTTTTGCAAGTCTCCAACACTGATGTTAAATACATTTATTTTGCTTTATATAGGCCTAACTAAAGGCGCTCAGCCAAGTAAACTAGCGATTCGCTATGTAAAAGCTCAGCCCACTGAATAAAATTACACTGATGACATCACCATCTCAGAACCATGGTGACTGTCATAACTAGGTGTAACTGTATTTGATTACATTTGACAGAAAATACACCAAACTATAAAAGAGGCAAAGCACTTTAACCATACGAGTTTTCGACACAGTGGCACATGACCTAGAAATATGTGGATTAGTAAGGTGGAGGGCGAGACAAAATGTCGAGGCCAAGGACTACTCGTATTATACAACAGTCTTGACTGTCTAGTATAAGATTTCTTCCTAAATACACAACAGTCCAGGCCAAAAATATGTGAACACCTCCTTGTAAGACCTGTGAAATATCGCTAGGTACAAGCCAAATAATCTGATAGGCTATCCAAGGCCAGGAACAACTAACTCTCGAGTGGTTACATGTCATGCACAGGTGCATGTAGCAGTAGTTCCACCCCCTACTTCAGTTAACTGTTGATACTAATGTACGGGGCTGCCCACTGAGTGTTTATCCTATCAAGTCAACATGTGGTAGGCCAGCAACTATCGACATAGATCTACGTTGTTGTATTGCCAATGTAATGCAATCCTTGCAGATTGGGCTAACCAAGAGGTAAGTCAATCAGAAACACAATTTAGTTACATACCGCTATCATTCTAGATCACCCTAGCTTTAGTATAGCACATCGGAGATTATACATACTACTTTTCTGTTTCGGGCTTGATTCTGACATGAATGTTGTTAGGAGACCAAGTACTTTACTTACAAGGCGTGATCATGTAGTCTTATAGTCTGTGTTCATTGATAATATAATAACATATGTGCCAGCATTTTCTTACATACTGAAGGTGGACACAAAGGTGATCAGTTCTGTGGCCTCGACTGAGGTCTAGGAAGTCGACTGGAGTCCGCCAAAGGCATGGACATGCGGAAGCTGCCGGCATTTAAGGAAACGGGTAGCTCAGATGTTTTAACTTGATTTAGTCTGAAAGACGAAAAAGCACAACTATCCCTGAATAAACTGAGAAATTCGGTATTCGTCATGGATGGAACGTCCTCATTAGCTTTAGCAGGGCAAATGCGGCATGATGATACAAATTTATAAAAATTACAGACATAAATATAATCCATTCAGCTTAGTAGAAGTAGGAAAAGTAGTTTAAACTATCTCTAGTCAATCAGCTAAAGTGACTGTCCTCATAAATCAACTACATAACAGCAGCTTAGCTCTGGGATTATACAATTTTGCTAGTGCATGTGCATTTAGTACGAAAGACTACTGCAGGTAAACAATCAAAACAATCAAACAAACCTATAAATCTGAATAAATAGAATGTAAAATTAGCACTTGACTGACTTGTTGTTTTTAATTCCTTTGCACAGATCATCTGCTTTGTGTTAGAAAACCTGTAATTTGTACAGTAGAAAGGTATAGAGCTTCCAGACTTACTTACATACTTACGCCTGTTACCCACAATGGAGCACGGGCCGCCCACCAGTTTTCTCCAACCAACTCTGTCCTGGGCTTCCTTTTCCAGTTCTGTCGAATGTTTGTTCATTCTTCTCATATCTTTCTCTATGTGTTCCTTCGCCTTCCTCTTTTCCTTTTGCCCTTAGGGTTCTATGTGAGGGCTTGTCTCGTGACGCAGGTAGGTGATTTTCGTAGAGTGTGTCCTATCCACTTCCACCGCTTCTTCCCGATTTCCTCCTTCACTGGAATCTGTTTTGTTCTCTCCCAAATTAAATTGTTGATAATGTTGTCTGGTCACCGAATCCGCATTAATTTGCGAAGACAGCTGTTAATAAATACTTTTACCTTCTGGATGATGGCTTTCGTAGTTCTCCAAGTTTCCGCTCCTTACAATGGAACTGTCTTGACATTTGTATTGAAAATCCTGATTTTGGTTTTGGTTGACAGTTGTTTGGAGTTCCAGATATTTTTCAACTGTAGAAATGCAGCCATTGCTTTGCCAATCCGCGCCCTCACATCTGCATCGGATCCACCTTGATTGTCGATGATGCTGCCCAGATATGTAAAGGTGTTGACGTCCTCGAAAGCATCTCCATGAAGAGTGATTTGGTTGGTGCATGTTGTGTTGCATCGGAGAATCTAGCTTTTTCCTTTATGTATGTTGAGACCTACTGCTGCAGAGGCTGCTGCTACACTGGTCGTCTTCTCTTACATTTGTTGTTGCGTGTGCGATAGAAGAGTCAGGTCATCTGCGAAGTCCAGATCGTCCAGCTGCGTCCCTAACTGTCCAGTTGATACCGTGCTTCCCTCCAGATGTTGACGTCTTCATAATCCAGTCGATGACCAGGAGAAAGAGGAAGGGTGAGAGTAAGCAGCCTTGCCTGACACCGGTCTTCACCTCGAAAGAGTCTGTCAGCTGACCTCTGTGTACGATTTTGCAGGTGAATCCATCATAAGAATTCCGTATGATGTTGACTATTTTCTCAGGCACACCGTAGTGTCGAAGAAGCCTCCATAGTGTTTTCCTATCCACGCTTTCGAATGCTTTCTCGTAGTCGATGAAGTTGATGTATAGTGATGAGTTACATTCAATTGATCGTTTCACAATGATCCGTAATGTAGCAATTTGGTCAGTACACGATCGATCCTTACGAAATTCGGCCTGTTGATCTCGAAGTTGGGCGTCTACGAAGTCCTTCATTCTGTTTAACAATAACCTATTGAAGACTTTGCTTGGTATTGAAAGAAGAGTGATGCCTCTGTAGTTTTCACACTTGCTGAGATCGCCTTTCTTTGGTATTTTGATGAGGTATCCTTCTTTCCAATCTGATGGTATTGTTCCTCATCCCGAATTTTCTTGAAGAGGATGTGAAATATTTTCGCAGTTGCTTCCACATCTGCTTTCATTGCCTCTGCTGGAATGTTGTCTGGTCCTGCTGCTTTGCCGTTCTTGATTTGTCTGATGGCCATACTGATCTCCTCAATCGTAGGTGCGCCAATATTAATTGGGAGATCCGTGGATGCCGCTTCGATGTTGGGTGTGTTCAGTGGAGCTGGTCGATTCAGTAGTTCCTTAAAGTGCTCTACCCACCTATTTCGCTGTTGTTCAGTGTTGCTGATTACTTTGCCTTCCTTGCTTTTCACTGGTCGTTCTGGTTTACGATAGTTTCCGGCGAGCTTCTTTGTTGTTTCGTACAATTGTCTCATGTTTCCTTCTCTTGCAGCCTTTTCCGCCGTCATTGCTAGATCTTCCACATATTTTCGTTTGTCAGCTTTGATGCTCTTTTTCACTTCCCTGTTTTCTTCTGTGTATGCAGCTTGTGCGTTAGCTTTCTCCGCACTTGTTCGGTTGACATTGTTTGCTGCCTTCTTGCTCCTCCTTTCTTCAATTTTCGCAAGAGAATCAACAGAGATCCATTCCCTGTGATGGTACTTCTTGTGATCCAGAACTTCGTGACATGTTGAAGTGATTTCCTCCTTAATCCCTTTCCAATTGTTCTCCAATGTTGCGTCCTCTCCATTATGTAGATCCTGAAAGGCCTGGAACCTATTGGTGAGGGCTATCCTGAATTCGTTGAGCTTTACAGTATCCCGAAGAAATGCCGTATTAAACTTGTGTGATGTTGTCTGCCCCTTTATCCAGTGCCTCTTTAGTTTCGGTTTCATTTTGGCGACCAGCAAGTGGTGCTCTGAGGCTATATCAGCTCCTCTCCTGGTTCTCACATCCTCCATGGTCCTTCTGAACTTTTTGTTGATACAGATATGATCAATCTGGTTTTGAGTAGTGTGATCCGGTGAAATCCATGTGGCTTTGTGTAGGCGTTTGTGTGGGAATATTGTGCCACCGATGACCAGTTTGTTGAAGGCACATAGGTTTGCAAATCTCTCACCGATTTCATTTCTTTCTCCCAGTCCATGTCGTTCCGTGATATCTTCATATCCAGTGTTGTTCATTCCAGCCTAGGCATTCAGGTCTCCCATAAGAATCGTCAAATCCTTTGGTGAACATTTCTCGACGATTGACTGCAGCCTTTCGTAGAATTGATCTTTAACGTCGTCATTGTAGTCGTTGGTAAGTGCATAACATTGGATGACGTTCATTGTAATGTCCTCTTTCTTTGTTTTGAAGGATGCTTTAATGATCCTCGGGTCCGTGAGATTCCCATCCTATCAATGCAACTCCTTGTGTATGTGAAGCATTTTCCCCTTCATGACCAGAGTATAACAGCAGCTCCCCTGAAGCAAGTCTCAGTTGTCCTACCTGTGTCCAATGCGTTTCACTGATGCCGAGCACTTCGAGATTGTATCTTTTCATTTCTGCCGCAACTTGAAATAGTCTTCCAGTCTCCCACAATGTACGAACGTTCCATGTACCTAAAAAAGTGGTTGCTCTGGTTGTCAGAAGAGGCATCGTCCCCGTGACTTCCGAGGGAACTCGGCTTTCATCACGCAACGTCATAATTCTTCTTCCAACTGCCAGGGCAGAGTTAAAATGGTTTGAATTATTTTTTCTGGTTAGCGTTTTTTTTGGCAAGTTAGTTTTATTTGGGATGGGGGCGCCAACGCCATATCCAACCCTTCTCCTTTACTCGGGCTTGAGACAGGCAGTAGACCCGAAGGTTCTACTGGCGGAGTTGGAGCTTCCAGAGCTCACTGTTTTATTACTTCGTTAACTATGACATTTAAATTTCACTGTATGGAGGAAATATCAGTTGGTGTTCTCCTCTTCAAATTATAAGGCTATCAAACAGCACCCTTAGTTCTGGTTGTTGGTACTGTAAATAGAATCTCTACGCAAAACATTTGCATATTGTTGATGGGACACAAGTCGATCGTAACAACTGCAGAAATTATTTTTAATGAATCCGTCATAGAATATAGAATAAACAGAATTTTAGATATTCTGACTTGTATAGCTTTTGATATATCTTGGCTTCGGGTGTTTATTTAGTTTCGTGTTCATTTTGGATACAATACATCTAGAGTAAACAATGTCCTTTCCGCTCAAAATGTTTACTGAGATCAGCCATTAAACATCTATGCTTGTAATAGCTCATACAATACTGCCTAAATTTCCTTCAGTGCAGCACTCAGTTGTAATGATTACGAAATTACCAACTGTTAAAACGGTAACAAAGTAACCATGTACTAGAGAGAGATATATCTGTACCTTAGAAACCGTTGAAAACACACCAAAGCACACTCGATTCTTGATAAATTACAAATCAACCTGCAAGAGCCACAAATAAATTATTAATTTAACTCTGCAAACTTTTACAGTTGATGTGGCAGAATTGCTGATAATTTGATCTAGCCAGTTAACTTGTATGCTGCTGTTAGTTGGGGATCTGTTTTCTTACGTGCGTTTTCTTGACACCTCTCAGTCCCTCATCCGTCCATTCAGTGCCTGCTATCGCTTCAAGAAAATCAATTAACATAAAACTCTTTCATTCCTCTTAAACATGAGCATTACACTGGTTATGGAAGCGTTGTGAAAATCATCCATTTCTGGTCACTTTTTAAGCGTTGATAAAATGTAGTGGGAGGTGGTAAAATTATCTCCGTCCTTTCGAACATTTGAGCATGTCAATTCGAGAATGAATGTCTTCATGCTGAAGGTGACCCCACTTGGTTTATAGCCAATTACCGATCTCCTTGTATATGGTGACCAGCTCATGGTGATGTAGTGGAACGCTTCTACGAAGAAAATACGATTTGTGAAAGATTAACATTATTGTACTCGTTTTGTTTAACTGTACCAAAAACACTTCTTCCACTCCTTGCGCGCAACGTTCTCTTCGTGTTGCTGCCATTTTTTTAAAATGCGCTGCTCCCCATGTAATGCCAATGTTCTCCTTCAATAAAATACTCAACCATGGATTTATTTTGATTTTAAATGACGGCGGGATATTATGGAACATTTAGTGGTGAGCATAGTCAATCTGGTATCTTGAATCGCTCACTACAGTGATATCAAATTTGGCAAACTACCAACTGATATATATTTCCTTGTTTACCATTGTAGTGATATACTTTTACGAAGAGAACACAAATGTTGAAATAAAAAAATTTATTATTTTACTTAATTCTGACAATAATTGCTGTATTGTACACCTCTCGTTTATCTGTATAAGAGACTATCTCTCGCGTGCCAAGCGTGTTATTCCCATTCTCCTCTTCATACGTCTCCTGAGTGGACGTTATCTGTTTGTACTTCATAAGGCCTTGATATTATTTCGATATCACGAGGCTAGCATTAAATATAATTCTTCCTCTAGAAACGCCTTTTTATTTGATTCTAAAAGTATCGGGATTAACATTTAGTGCCGTGAATATAAATAAAGGTGAAACAGCTTTGATTGCATGGAACGAAGCTTATGTTCGGAACCCTTCACGTAGGGTAAACTATTTGCCACGACCTAAAGCTGATCCTAGGAAAGCAAGCGTAAACAGTGACAAGGCAATTCATGTTGCTGTACGATCAGGATGTCTGCGAACTAATGTATCTAGTTCAACAGAGTAGCACAGTAGTGGAGCGAAGGATAATAGTAGCTTAGCAAGTTCAGCTGATGTTTGCTTGGAGTCAGGTGATGGACAGTAGCCTACTAGTCCAAGTGGTCATAGTAATATTGACTGTGTTAGTGTAAGTGGCAGCAGTGGTAACTTACCCTTAAAGCCTGCATGCTAACTAACTCACAGTTCATCAACAACTGTGAAGTGTGGAAATGTCACTGTGGATAACAACAATGGTGAGGGTAAGGTGAAACCTCATGTTTCTCTTGATGGCGTGATAGATATGAATAACAAATGTGATGGTAAAGAGGGTGGAATCACTGTGAGTAGTGCGGTTTCTTCAATTGTTAATAGTGTAGTTTCATCGAGTACTACAGTTTATGAAAAGGTTGGATGTTTGAGCGTGGAGAATGTAGGCGATGGTGGCAATAGCATCAGCCCCAGTAATGACGCTACTGAAAAGGCTCACGATCAGTATCCAGGTAGCAGTAAGAAGTCATCTGGGTTTCATGGACATGCTGTTGTGTCGAGTATTCAGCATAAGGAATCGGGCATGGAACCGGCCACCTGTCGCGCTTCACCATCATCGACTTGTTCCACAAGTCCCGGGGTAAGCACTACTGGCAGTGATATGACAGATGTGAATGACATTCATAATGATGGAATTAATGTTGGTCGATTAGAGTGAGACATTACACAGGAGTCGAATGGATGTCATGGAAAGAGTACAACTACTTCTACTGCTGAGGCTACTAAAGATAATAGTACTGATAATACTCCTACGGGTAATAATGATTAAGGGACATCGAAGGACACTCTTCCAGATCGTCGTGGGCGTACAGTACGTTGACATACTTCTGCCAAAAGTGAGAAAGAGACGAAACGACATGTGGATGATTCTTCTCCTATCAAGAAGCGCAAACTTCATTCTGGTCCGGATGCTGTGACTAGCAATGAGAACAGTAATCATCATAATCGTAGTAGAGGCTGCGATAGTAGTAAGACAGCGAGTGTGTGCAATCCACCCATAGTGAATATTCAATCTAGTTCGTCAAATGGATCATCTGATTTGATGCATAAGAAGGGATTTGCTTTGTACTGAAGGGTTTTGCGGGCCGGTGTAGAATCCATTTTGAAGGCTTAGTTTTGGGAAAATCCCTTCATGTACATATTTGTAATATGTTCTTACTGACTCTTTTTTGTGCTACATTCTGGTACTCTGTTTGATCCCATTTTGTGATGCTATTATTTGTATTTTGTTATAGTTTCTATTTTTCGTACCTTTATTGGATTTTCAATGTTTTCTACTGAACTGTATCGTGTTGTTTAAATTGGTACCTAATTATGGCGTCAGCCATATCGGATTTGATACCCTGGCAGTGGAACTTGAATCTAGACTGGAAGCGTGCAATTTTGGACCTAAACGGAAGCATTCTTCCAGAATTGGAAACATATTGTGTTAAATTTGAAGAAGAACAGTGTAATATTGCTTAGGTAACTATATGTACCTTTTAATTAATAATAGAACAATTTCTCGTCCAGATAAATTGCTTTCGTTCTGGATTAACTGGGAAAGACGCGTATCTAAACTTCTACAGCTGTTCTTCCGAATTCAAAAGCCACTCAAAAACCTTACAGTACATATTATTATGCAGAAGCAAGAAAGTATAAGTGAAACATTGGGGACTAAGATATATACTTGTTAAATCATAGGCCTAAATAATTTATTCATGCACAAATGTGTTCTTGGACAAAATCTATTCATATATAAACATAATAGTTTCTAAAAGTGATATTTTAACACTAACATCGTAACCGCAACTTTTCGATTGATATATGATTGCTCAAACCTCCAAAGTTTAATAGATATCTGACAACGTTCTACTCAGTTGATTGTGCTGTAATGCAATCAACACTTAGAACCATGTTCGGTAAATGTTGGCTTTTTCTTGAAAAAAGAACAGGAATTTTCCAAGATAGTAGATTTGTGGACGATGACGAATCGATGCCAGAGTGACTCTGAATTTATTTACTTACTTATCAGGGATAAAAGAAAGTTCGAAATTAATGTAGGGAATTCGGAAGAGAATTTAGAGTTGGATGTTTAGTTAATAAATTAGAACTAGGAGGTCTACAACATGGAATTACTTCAGATTCAATGTCAAAATACTGCTTAAACATGCGAACAAGAAATTTTGCCAGAAAATCGGAGACTTGGTATCTCATATGTGATTGGCTCGTACATCGACAACTCTTTACCAAAATGGATTGGTTAAAAGATTTTATCAGTAATTAAAAAGCTGGTTCATTTCTCAAGTTGACACGACAAATTGAGGAGATCACTGAAAAGTAGCGCGCGATTTGAAAAATTGGAGTGAATGTTTTCATGTTGAGATAATAGAGTTCTACACTGTTATTCGTCCCAGAAGTTACATTAAAGTTCTGACATACTATTTTAGCACTATTTGAGTCTGTGAAAAGCCTTTTAACAGGCTTTTTACTACAGCTCTCGCCGTGTGAATATTTTGTTGGCATGATGTCCATTTATCTGAATAAACTATTTCTTAAGTTAGTTCCACCAATCTTTTGAAATCTTGTCGCTTTAACTGTTCCTGGTCACAGTTACGGTACATCATTGTGATAATATTATACGAAGACCATCATAAAAAAGATGAAAGCACAGTCAACACTCAGAAAACCTAAAGGTTTCACGTGCCTGGAAACAAACGGTAGAAAGGAACTTTTGGTTGCTAGGTGTGCTTGGCAGAAATACTTATGCATCAGGTCGCACGAAACAGTATTTAAATAAAAGTAAAAGACATGATCCCGGTCACATAACACACTAGATGTTCTGCCCATCGATTGAATCTCTTCAAGTAGGAACGAATGGTAGTCCTGTCTTTTTTCATGATTATCCCACTAACAGCCGGATTCCTAATTGTTGGGTAGGTTAGATCCCCAGAAGTCATTTGGATAAGGAGGTCCAAATTTTGAAATTTTGTGTTGTTGCGCTAAAGGCGCTCATTTTGACCTTCAGCTTGCATTTCCCACTCAGGATTCCTTGAATGTCATTGGGTGGACTATTTGAGTTTGCTGTTTTGTGGCTCTCACTAAGGGCCTTTTCTCAATTGCATAAATAAGCTTGAGTTGTGTGCTTGCAGACCTCGTACTTTCTGAGTGCTTGTGAAATACATTTCTCTACGTCCAATCAAGACTTCATCTTCTAGTTAGAGAGGCCTGGGAAGATCGTATTGGAGTAGCCTAGCGTGTCGCTGAATCATTGATCTTTGTTCCGTTAACTGAATAAGGTGGACTGGTAATAGCTGCAAGCATAACACTAATACCATTCTCCTTGATAAGTCTGAACAGTTGTCTATTGTTGCCTATCTCTGTCGCCTTTTCTATTTCTTTTGTTCTCGCCCTCCTGCCCTCAACTACACACGATCATTGCATAGGCTATAATTCAATCAATGTTTAAGTTGGCCCGACTCCTATTCATGATCACAGCCAGATGAGATGAGTTCCCGAGTATCTATCAATTCAGTAGATGCTAATGACATCCACTTATTTTCCTTATGATACTAATAACGTTCAGGAAAACATCTAGTCATCAACAGGCTTATCAGAAAGAATTTATTTAATGTTTGTAGAGTAAGTGAAAAGTTCACTTCAATTTGAAGTAGTGTTACTCAGTTTTGTAAGTTTTTGTAAGCAAATCAATTCAAAGAATACAGTAGATGAGAAAATATAGAAACTAATGACTAATCTTCCCTATCACACCTAAATGGCCTGGAACTTGTCTTAACTGTAGATTCGTATGAACTCTAATTTTGAATCAATGTGGAGAAATAATAATGCTTAAATAGAATCTATATGGATAAATAGTAATTCAGGGAATCATGCGAGTTTTCGCAACTTGGATTGCTCTCCCAGCCGAAGTAACCACAGCCCCCTCAGTGGACTGCTTTAAGAAGAGACTTGATAATCACGTACTCACATACGGACTATCTTGGACAAACTGTTCATGATGCATGTCTTCAGACCTGCTAGTTGTTATCATTGCCATCTTCTCAGATAACTCAATTAATCTATCTCGCCTGTTATCTCTGTTTCCTCTCCATTGCTTACACTTGAGTCCTCTCTCACAATCTTCACTACCAATTAATAAACTAAATTCATCTATACATTACTCAGTTCTGAAATTTTATTCATATTATCATTAGAATTTTATCCTTATTACCCTTATTACTCTCCATATTGCAACTAACTGATCTCCGGTTTGGTAATGTGATGGCTGCTAGTATCCAGAAACCCTACTGCCCTGGAACAAACGTTTTCATTCAAATCCCGAGAAACATACAAACTCACAACCAACTGCCAACTGACTAGAATTAGACAGTCAAGTGGTTAGACCTCCATCCACTGGACATTACCGAACACCTGGAACTGTACCGAAAGAACAAGAATCGAGTGCGAAGAAATCAAATTGGTTTACAATAGCTCGTGAAAAAGATATTGGATTCTACTTAAATATTATGATTTTAGTAGAATAAAAAACATGATAATAATTGGATCAATGGTAAATTATTCATTCTATAGATCATCATAGATTCTTGTTTTAATTGTGATGAAATCTGTTCTCTGTTTTGAATTTTTCGAATATTTATTGCTTTCAGAGTTTATCGATCAGCAAAAGAATCAATATTTTGACTTTCTAAACAATAACGTGATAATGATACATAGTGATGATAAGGTTTCTTATTGAGTTGATAGAAAGCATTCGTTCAACTTTGAGTGATTACCATTAATTTCATGAAATGGTAATAATCACAGAATTCTCGTCAGTTTACAAGCATGGTCAGTTTGATCTAGATAGAAATGTTTTGATGTAGGCGATCGATAATGGGATGTTTTGATTGTCTGATGTGCTCTTGCTAGAAAATGCTTTAGGAAATACAGTTCTTTTTACATGTATTATGGTAATTCAGTGCAAGAGCTACCATGTTATTTAAGGTGAAATCCTGCAGTTGTATGAACGTCATATCAAGTGTCGTTTCCAGTCATGGTCCGTTTGATATAGGTGGAACTGTTTCATGTTTTATATGCACATCTCACCAGTATCCTATGATCAATGCCACATACAATAATAAGCCATAACGAGTATGGTGCTGTGCTTTGTACAATGTCATTCAATCATTCATTGCATTGTTAAGGTTATGGATATAAATGAGATATCGTTCATTCTTTCTATGATCTCGATTTAAACCACACAGCATATAATCATCTATGCCTAGTTCTACATCTAGTATTGGAGACTGGTATCACGTTTCTGTTAGGATGATCTCCGGTGGTGATCTGAAGTTATGTAAGCTCTTCTCTTTGTTTTAACCACTTCCACGAACCTTCTGAAGGTCATACTGATGCAGATGAGGCCGATCCGGCTCTCAATAGTGTGGTTAAAACCACGCATCTTTGTGTATTCATTTGTCGGGGTGCCATCTATAGTTACTTTTCTGAGGCCACATAGACTTGAAAGTTCCTCATCAGGTTCGTTCATTACTTCCGGCCTATAGTTCCATGTTAGCTTTATACCCAAAATTGTCAGTTGAGTCATTGACGTTCAGGTCTTCCATCTGAGT
Source organism: Schistosoma turkestanicum (assembly GCA_944470395.2). NCBI lineage: Eukaryota > Metazoa > Platyhelminthes > Trematoda > Strigeidida > Schistosomatidae > Schistosoma > Schistosoma turkestanicum. Next base: position 361,561 of record OX103972.1, on the reverse strand, counting down.
GGCCAGGATTTTGCTAGTTATCTGTCTACGATCGACTGTAACCTCTCGTTAAGTCTGAATTTTTATTGTCTTCACCGCTATTATTGGTGGTCAAGTAGTACTGGATGACATTCAGTGTAATCTCTTCCCTCTTCGTTTCGAAGTGTTTTTTTATGCTACTGTGGACAATATCAGTACGACCCATTGTGGTTGTAGAGCGTCTGCTTCGTCATGGCTTGAATACAACAACAAATATCTCGAAATTAAATTTTGTGCCCAGCTTTGTCCGAAGGATTCCACTTATTCCCAGCACTAACACGTATCTGTTGATTTCTTGAGATGCATAAGTGGTCCTCTCAGTCTACTATAAAGACTAAAAATCTCATGTACCTATGTTGATTGTTATTCTGGTTGTCCGAAAAGGCATTATAACTTCGTCTCGTTATCTGACTTTAATTTGAACGAAAGTTTAATACCGCATACTAATTTTAGGCTAACTCTTTTTGAGGAACAACAGTAATGAGGCGAATGTGTCAACGCGATATGATAGTGCCACTCATGATTTATAGCCAAAGAAATGTGTGGAATGGAGCAAGCAATACACACATGCAGTGATGAAAGTATATAAGGTTGTGAGCGAATGATAAAATGATGTGTGGACAACAAATTAACTGGTCCATCTAGAATAACCTATATAGGCTTGATATGGAAGTACGCACTACACAGTGGTGAAGAGACCCAGTAAACATCAGGGAAGTTTGTGATATTTTCTGGTTTGCATGAAGTTGCTAATCTCTCCTCCTTTACTTCGATTCGGGACCGGCAGTAATCCTAGAAAGGCTTCAGGTGGAGTTATGCCATGGTTAGGCTCTATTATATGAACTCACAACAATGTGTATACTGACTCAGCCTATAACGGGAGCCAAAGATGTCACTTCGTCGGATATCTTAAAGAAAGCACTGAAACTTACCAAATAATATACCCGAGTTGGCTCCTGCCAAATTTTTATCTATCATTCAAAGTTTTCCCAATATCACTACAGCATATCACTTGTAAACCAAATTAATAATTCATCTATTATGCTAACTCAAAATGGTGTGAGATTGCTACAACAATGACAGATTATTATTCACACGCACAGGCCTACGCTAGTACAGAGTTATACTATTAAATCAGTAGCTTATTTCCATTGAAAATATTTTCAGGTGATAACTAAGAACACAAAGTTATATTACAATGAAATCGTGAATCGATCAACGTTAGACTACTACTAGAAGAGTTGGGTAACCGTTTGGTACTAGTACGGGACTCATCAGCAGTGCACATTCGTGAATCCCGCTCGTGGGAATCAGACTCAGGACCTTCAGTCTCGCATGCAGATACCCACCTCTAGACCACTGAGACGGTGGTATCCAACGGCGTTATTGTGTAACCTCGATCAAAAGACGGTCGCTCATGAAGTATTGAAATCGCATCCGTCGAGGTGGTCGGGACATGTGTTGCGTATGCCTAACTACCCACTGCATCGTCGAGTTATCTTATGCGATGTAGGAAAAGGTTGGAAGAAAGCTATGGGCGGCCATACCAAAACATCAGTCAGTCAGTCAGATGCAACGTAGAACTTCGTACATAAGTACATCAGTTCATGTCGCCATACCACATCAGCACAGAGATATAATTGTCAATTCAAATCCAATAGTAGAAGAGGTCGCAAAGGTATTGGAAGTAATCGGAGGTTAGGATTAGAAGATATTATTCAAGAAGTATGGTTCAGTGAGATAAGTTTAGAGAGTCAAAACTAGAGGTGTTGAAGAATCCAGAAGATTAGGATTTGAGAGAACACAAAGAATAAATGCACCGGCGCCATTGCAAACGGTTTTGAGCCATGTCATTCAAGGTCTCTAACCATCGATTATTATCATCTCGCGGACCACAACCAGGTAGTCGACAATTACCGACATGGCTAACTCCACTCGTCAATGACTTCATGGATTTGTGCCATGTTTTGGTCTGGCCGCCCCTAACTTTCTTCCAAGCCCTTCCTACACTACAAAACAAAGCTCGTCGAGGCAGTCGGTGGTTAGGCATACGTAACACATGTCCCAACCACCTCAACTGATGAAGTTTCACCACTTCATCGATTGATCTGCCATCCTTAACTAGTACTCGTTTCCTAACGACAGCATTGCTTACTCGGTTGTCCCACGGTATACGAGCAATGCTTCGAAGAAACCTATGGTCGAAAACCAGTAACCTACGAATATCTTCTACTCTCACTGGCCATGTTTCACAGCCATATAGGAGAATGGAGCGAACTGCTGCACAGTACACTCGTCCTTTAGTCAGCAAACGGATACCAAAACATGGCAGAAATCCATGAAGTCACTGACAACTGTGTTGAGTCATGTTGGTACATGTAGACTATCTGATTGGGGTCCGCGAGATGATAGTAATCGACGGTTAGACACCATGAATGACATGGCTCAAAACCGTTCACAATTTTGCAGATGCATTCATTCTTTGTGTTCTCTCAAATCCTAACCTTCGGAATTTCTCATCATCTTTATATTTTTAAGTTTATTCCACTAGATTTTATTTCTTGAATAATATCATCGAACCATAATCTTCCCGATTACTGCTTATACGTCTAATACCTCTACTACTATGGGATCACAATCACACTTATGTACTAATGTGATACGGCAACCTGGACTGATATACGTATGTACGAAGTTCTACATTGTAACTCACTGACTGACTAACATCGACTGTCTTAAGTGCGCACTGCTTCACATCTATCCCATATTAGTACAAAACGGTCATTCGATACTTCCACGTTTTTTTAACTGATGGCTTGTCTCACGTTGATTGATTGATCTTCATAATTCATTTTATATAATAATGATAAGTTTTATTCAATCGATAACACACAACAAGCATTAACAATAATGTAATCAATCCCCTAGAATAATAATAATAATAGTACACAATAAAAATGACCTTCTCCAACCAAATCAATAGTGCCGCCAAAAAATGTTCAATGAAATTAAAACAAAAATTTGGAAGAAGAATGAAAATATGAAATAAAAACAAGAGTAGTGAGCGCACACACACACACACACAAGAATATCTATACAAGGAGGACAAGTAAAAAAAAACGGGTGTCATTGGAATTCTTCCTGTAGAAAAACCAAACCGGACTGTAGAATGATGCATTGTTCACATGACCTGGATAGTAATAGTAGTAGTAGATGATAGATGTCATCTGTATAAAAATGTTGATTTGTTTGTTCATCGATAGCTCAAAAACTGAAAAAAAACCCCAGCATAATTATGAATGATTGATTTAAAGCCAAAATTGAATGAAACAAACAAATCATGATCGAGCTTATTTTTTGATCCATATTCCGTTGTGTGCACTGTTCATGATCAGTTTCAAGCTGATGGTAATGCGGAATTCCATGAGTTATATATATATATATATATATATATATATATATATATATATATATATATATATATATATATTATTCATGCAAAGTTGAAGTGATGAAGAGAACCATTATTGTTGTTGTTTGAAAGACAAATTCTCAAAGTTGTCGATTTTCCTGTATTTTTTGAATGATCAACCAAGTGTCTACATGTGTCTGTCTCTCTCTCTTTGTGTGTGTAGAGCCTGGAGCCCCCTTCTATGGCCACTGCCAGTCCTTTTAAGCCTGGATAAAACAGGAGGGTTTGGTGACCCCAGCCTAAATAGATAAACGAACCGGGCGAAAATGACGAAAATAAAACGTGAATCAGAAAAAAGTTAATGTGTGTCTGTGGGTGTGTGCATGTATGATAGGCGTTGGATTATGTCTTTGTACCAATCACACTAGTAGTAGTAGTAGTTTGAGGAGAATATGAGTAAGAAAACAACGATGAAGCCAAAAGCATATAAAATAAACTGTAAATAGCTCCGATTTAAAGCATACATCAACAATTTCCAATGAAGCATTTACGCTGTGTCTCAGCTATTTGAACTACAGAGAGGCAGAGCTATACACATGTTTCAATGAATTATTTTTCTCGTTTGACCAAATTAAAGCGCAAATTAACATGATTATAAAACAAAAAAAAACTGAGTAAAATGCCACAAGTAAGAAAGAAATAGACAAAAAAAACAGCAGCAATACAAGCGGGAAATTTTTTGTTATCAATGAATGTATACAGTTGATTGTTCATTGTTCAACGTAAACACACTCACACACACACACACACACGTAAACAAAGAGATCATGAACTATTGAATTGTTGGCTATTGAACAAAAAAAACAAAAAGCAAAGGCGGGCGGATAAATCAATTTGAATGAATGACCAATAGTCACTGGATTAGATTAGACTAGACTAGATTGGAGTAGACAAGTCATCTAAGTCAATTCTAATCACGATATTTTCCATCCATATGTAGTGTTGTCGATGTTGTAGTGGTAGTGTTGGCGGTCGATGAAGTGGACATGAGATTGGCACGTGTACTACTACTATGAACCATTTCATTAGTAGTACTGGTACTGCTGGTTGTTAGCTTAGCAATACTATGATAAGCATTACGTATTAATGAATAAGGAAAACATGATTCTTGTAAACTTGCAGATAAATATGCAGATTGTTTAATGAGATTATCAAATACAATATAAATGGAATCACGATGTTTAGCTGTTGAGGATGATGATGTATGACTACTACTACTACTACTCGTGAAGGAAGATGGTTGACTAGTAGTACTGTTACTGCTGCTGTTATTATTACTATTATTATTGCTAGCATAGATTTCTGATGACAGCAGAGAAGAGGATGTTTCCAGACCAAGACGTAAAAGATTTGAGGAAGCCAATGCGAGAAATTCTTTGGAACGAGCTTCTAAATCACCGGGTCGAAGTAAAGAAAACATGGAGACCTGTATAAACAAACCAGAAAGGAAAAGAGGGAAGTATAAGACAACATATTGAATGAAATTATTGTCATATTGTAATGAAGGAGAACACAGGTGAGGGCAACCGAATTGTATTTAACGAAAATTACAGAGTTAGTTACTCAGTAAAATAGGGGAAACCATATCGTCAACGGTTGTTAATTTGCAAATCTTCAATCCATCATCAATCCATTGTCTGACATTCATTTCACTATTCATGCGTTTCATACAAATTCCATTGTGTTCCCCCCACTCTTCCTCCCTTTCTTGACCTTCCCTCATCTTCTGTTGCCAGACATTACGTTTACACTCGCGTCATATACTACTTATAAGTAGCGCGCACCACAATATGATTAATTTTGAAAATTTCTAGTTGTCATTATAGAGTTATAGATTGTTGAGTTTTTGTTTAAATGATAAACTGATGAATATTAGATCACCACCATGAGAAACCTGTTTCTATCTAGTCTGAAACTCATCAGTAGTGCGCATTCATGAGCGCCCCATTCAGGACCTATGGTCTTGCACGCGAACGCTTAACCTCTAGACCACTGAGCAAGCTTCTAATGGTATGAATGTCTTAACTTTCATTACCGTTCAACCTCACTCATTACCTTCGGTGGGTGACTGTCTACACTGAACAACGTTCAACTCCACTGGTAACGACGCCTTCTCACTAGAACTCAGAGAATTACCTTAAGGAGCTAGTCATTAATAAAGTGAGCCGGTAGAAAAATACTATAATGAAAAGTAAATGCTGTGGAAATTGTTAAAATTTCATTGTCAGCTGTAGGGTTAGGGGGGGGGGGCTGGTCAAAATCCTTAGACTGATCAAAGTTAGTCATTAACACTGTTGGATGCCAGCCAGTTCAGTGGTTGAAAGTTTAAGCATTCGCATATAGGTCCTGGGTTTGATTCCTGCGTTTGGCGACCGTAGATTCCGCACTTTTGGTGACTCGCATACTGTTAGATTCGTCACTAGGTACGCTTGAAGCTACAACGGTTTCACCTTAGTCGATAAACGCGGACGAGACAATGAACCAGCGTCCAGGTAAGATACCTTGATCCTAAACTGCAAAACAGAAGACTTGATAAGCGTAGAAATCATATTCTAAAAACACCCAGCAAGCACAATGCAATCAAACACACAATTCTCGTTTATTTATACATCATAGAAACGTCCTTGAGACAGTTACAAAAATAGCACACTAAAATACACAGCAGCCAAGAATTTTCCTGGTGGGAAATGAAATCTCAAGGTCAACTAACCAGCCCATGCTGGCAAACGTGAAATTCAAAACAAGGCATTTATCAAGTGAGTTCTGGGGATCTGACATCCCCAACAAATACACTGGGACGAAAAAGCCGTTCAGTGCTGCTAGATTTCTAATGCTGACCTAACAATGATCGATACAAATTTTCAATAAACTTATATTGCTGTTGAGAATTCTAGCAACATATGACACAGAAAACAAAATACATGCATCGTTGTGATACTATTGGGATAATTTGTTGTGTAATGTATGCAGAGAATTGACCAGTTTAATGGGTTTCTTTAAAAAAAAACCGCAATGTACTACTATTAATACTATTCTATTCCAAGACATGTGAAATTCGAAATGCATAGTGTACACTACTGGAGAAGTTTCAGCCTACAATGAAACAACTGCCTAGTTATTCATCGTCAATCAATCAATAGCAACGTAGAACTTCAAACCTAAGTACGTACATCAGTTCATATTGCCATACCACGTTAGCATAGAGACGTACTTGTCAATTCAAATCCCATAGTGTCAGAGATAGTAGAAGTATTAGCACTAATGGACAACAGTAGAGTTCGATGATATTATTCAAGAAGTATAATTTAGTGAAATAAACTTAAAAAGAAAAAGGTGATGAGGAATTCCGAAGGTTAGGATTTGAGAGAGCACAAAGAATGAATACATCTGCGCCATTGCAAACGGTTTTGAGCCATGTCGTTCAAGGTCTCTAACCATTGGTGACTTTCGTCTCGCGGACCCCAACCAGGTAGTCGACACCCAACCGACATGACTCAGTCCACTTGTCAGTGACTTCATGGATTTGTGCCATGTTTTGGTCAGGCCATAGTTGAGAAATGTACACTATATATTGAAAATTGAATCGATTCAATTAAAAACAACCTGTCATTCAAAATAATTCACGATTATTATTATTATTATTGTAACTCTGTGTGCACTATTCTGTTGTGATATAATGTTAAATAACAGTTAACGTCCATTTATCCACGTGCCAAGGAGTTTTTAATGGTGAAATTTTATCGAGTGAAATACATAATAACTCTGTGCGTATGTGTGTGTGTGTGCACTGGTGTGATTAAAACACTAGATTCGAATCGATTGGATAGAGAGACTGGATTTCATATTTTCGCTTATATATAAATGTCTAGTTTGATTCTCCAGTTTATTTCATTGGTATGATTGTCGAATCCTAACATTTCTGATTACTGCTGACACTGTGGTGTATGCTACTTATGTTCACATAAGTAGTATATGATGTCAAACGGAAATCAAACAAACGTCTGACAGCAAAAGATCGAGAAGGAAAGAATGAGAACAGAAGGCGCGATTTGTAGGTAACGTAAAGTGAACTGAACTGAAGTCTGAACAGTGTAAATGAAAGAACACTGAAATCTGAAACAAATAAGGATTAGTTTTCAAATGATGATTTCACGGGAAAGTTTTGTACATATGTTTAACAACTTTGTAATATTCGCTTAAATATATAGATGTTGATGTCCTCACCTGAGTTTTCGTGCACAACAACACTTCTACCACTTCTACTACTATAGGATTTGAAGTGACAATTATAATCTCTGTGTGCTAATGTGGTATGGCAAAATGAACTGATGTACGTACGTTGGAAGTTCTATGTTATTGATGTTGCTGAATGACTGACTGACTATTTCATTGATGACATATTAGTAAAAGTTTACTTAATCTGATTGTTCCTTTAAAAACATGGGACCAATCCATGTAGTCACTGACAACTGGACTGAACCATGTTAGTAGGTGTAGACTGGTTCTACGTGGTTAGGGTCCACTTGACAATCCTAACCGGTAGTTAGAAACTTTGAATGACACAACTCAAAATCGTTTGCAATATCGCAGATGTATTCATTTTTTTGACTTCTGTCAAATTCTAATCTTCTAAATTCTCCATGACTTCTTTAGAAAAAGTTTATTTCACTGGTTTGTAACTTTAGGAATCATATTACCGCATTTTAATCTTAGTGATTATCACAAATACTGTTAAAATCTCTACTACTATGGACTTGATTTTGACCAGTTTGTTACGGGTATCAGGGCGGTTGTCACTTCCCGGCTGCCCACACCGTGGAAGGGTGTTTCTTGAGGAACCTGATAAAGAAGGTAGATTAGTGATAGCCTTAACGACCCGAGAGCGCAACGGACAACTCCTTGAAGCCGATCACGTACAGCTTTCTCATGAAAGGTTTTTTAAGTATTAGCTCCGCTCTTGAAACCCCCTAGTGGGCACCCTTACCCAAGGAGACGGAAATCCGTGAGTTGGGTTGAGGTGTGAGATTTTCAAGGTCGACCTTTTCTAACCCTTCCTTCTTTGTGAGAAGGCAGCATCGCTGCAGATGCTGTCTGTCTGAGGGAAACACCTTACTACTGTCACAGCTCTCTGCAGTTAGCAGTACGACTTCGCCCTCAAAGCTTGAGTAGCTGTTTTTAGTCTCATTGTTCTCCAATCGACCTGCGTGGCATGGTTGGACCTTCAGGAGCGTATGTTCTAGCCAGTATAGCTCGGTTGGGTCATGATGATAGGCAAGCCCGACCACCACGTCACGGTAGCAGCTACGGTCGGGTCTACTACTATGGATTCTTGAGTTGATAATTTCATCTCTCTGTGCTAATGAGATATACTTACTTACTCAGGCCTGTTACTTGTAATGGAGCACTGGCCGCCGACCAGCAAATTATTTTTCTGGTTAGAGTTTTTCTAGTGAGTTGGATTTCTACCGGAAGGGGTCGCTAACCCCGTGACCAAACCTCCTACTTTATACAGGTTTGTACCAAGTTCTGCGTTGTAACTGGCTGACTGACTTTCTAGACAAATTCACAGATATTATATTAACATGTACTTCAAAAAACTTGTCTGATACTTATATGTTCGCTATGAATTACGAATAATTTACAACTGATTCATACCATTAAAATTAAAGGTATTTGTAACTATATTTGGAAGAATACACTTTTATGTTTAACTGTACTACTGAGATTGGTGAATCCTTGTGTGAGGACACCATTTGGCGTTTCTGGAAAAGTATCTAATGTTTGAGGCACATAAATCCACTGAATGAATGCGTTTTTTTGTGGGCAACCATTATCTTGGGGATCTTGGCGCACGGATGTCGCACCAAGAGCAAGTGTATGTTAAGCTCATGAGTTTTCATCCCATATATCTCGTAACATACATATAGGCGTATGCAGTTACCATAGAGGTTAGCCATACATTACATTCACACTGAGAACATAGGAGTTTCCATGATATGCGCTTACATATATACACCATTAAGCCACGACTCGAGCACAACCCACCGCAGCAACTCAATCTGGTTATCTACACCGGACTAGGCTATATACACCCCCGACCGTAGCTGCTACCTTGACGTGGTGATCGAGCTTGCCTATCGTGATGACCCAACAGAGTTATAATGGCTGGAACATATGTTCCTGCAGGTCCTACCATGCCAGGCTGGTCGATTGGAGAACGATGAGACTAAAAGCAGCTACTCAAGGTCTGAGGGCGAAGTCGTACTGCTGACTGACTGCAGAGGGGTGTGACAGCAGTAAGGTGTTTCCCTCGCATAACCAGCATATGCAGCGATGCTGCCTTCTTGCAAGGAAGGAAGGGATTAAAAAAGGTCAACCCTAAAAATGTCACACCTCACCTTACCTCACTGATTTCCGTCCCCGGCGATAGGGGTAGCCTAACAAGGGCTAAAAACCTCACATAGAAAGGCCGTGTGTGACCGGCCTCAAGCAGTTGTCCCTTGGTCTTTGCGGTCACGCACCCAGGTCTCCAAGACCAACACCAATCTACCATCCTTTTCAGGTTCCTCAAGAAACAACCTTCCACGGTGTGGGCAGCCGGGAAGTGACAAACGCCCTTATACTCGTAACATATATACACCGAATTTCACAGGGTTGATATAGTTGCCACTTTCATAAATCTCAGTGGATGATGGCAAAAGAAAAATTGTAAACTTACTTTACCGAAATTCTTTTTAATTCATTCATTCAGTCATATTGATGAATAAATACGTTAGTGTGTGTAATCAAGTTGTAAATTAAAATGAATTGAATAAAAACAAACAAACTATGATTTCTTTTTTTGTTGTTGTTTTGGTATGAATTTCAGTTCATATATTTCAATGATTGAAAGCAATTAATAACTAACTAATTAATTAATTAAATAACTAATTGTCCAATAAAATTGATCACTATTATTTTTTTTTGAATTTTAGATAAATTTATTGATGTTTTTTTTTTAAAAAAATGGTTCAATAGAAAAAAAAGGGGAAATTAGTAAACAAATTCGAAAAAGTTTTCATTTTGTGGTAAACTTTGGATAAATGTGGTTAGTCAGTCAGTTAGTCAGATGCAACGTAGAACTTCGTACGTAAGTACATCAGTTCATGTTGCCATACCACATCAGCACACAGAGATATGCAACTGTCAATTCAAATCCAATAGTAGAAGAGGTAGTAAAGGTATTAGAAGTAATCGTAGACGTTAGAATTAGAGGATATTATTCACGAAGTATGATTCAATGAGATAAGCTTAGGAAGACAAAACTGGAGGTGTTAAAGAATCCAGAAGATTAGGATTTGAGAGAACACAAAGAATAAATGCACCGGCGCCATTGCGAACGATTTTGAGCCATGTCGTTCAAGGTCTCTAACCATCGATTATTATCATCTCGCGGACCTCAACCAGGTAGTCGACAATTACCGACATGGCTAAGTCCACTTGTCAGTGACTTCATGGATTTTTGCCATGTTTTCGTTTGGCCGCCCCTACCTCTCTTCCAACCTACTCCTACACCACAAAACATAGCTCATTGAGGCAGTTGGTGGTTAGGCATACGCAACACATGTCCTAACCACCTCAACTGATGAAGTTTCACCACTTCATCTATTGATCTGCCATTCTTACCTAGCACCCGTTTCTTAATAACAGCGTTGCTCACTCGGATGTCCCAGGATACATGTAGTTAAGATAAGAATAAAAAATAATATAAAATAATTTCATATAGAATAGTGGATATATGAAATGGATTACAAAGTCACTGAGGACAAGTGGACTAAGTCATGTTAGTTAGGGTCCACGAGACGAAAGTCAACAATGGTTAGAGATCTTGAACAATAACATGACTCAAAATTGTTTGCAATGGCGGAAGTGCATCCATTCATTGTACTCTCTCAAATCCTAATCTTATGGAATCGTCTGCACCTCTACGCCTTTGTCTTTCTAATCTTATCTCACTCACTGAATTATACTTCTTGAATAATATGTTCAAACCCTAGTCTTCTTCATTACCATTAATACCTGTACACTATCTTTATCACTATGGGATTTGATTTGACATTTGCGTCTCTGTGTTAATAATGTGGTATGGCAACATGAACTTATGTACCTACGTAAGAAGTTCTACGTTGCAACTGACTGAGAAAAGTAAATATATTTGGTTAGATTAAACAACAAGATTATGTGAAGTAAATTGGAGATAAGAGATGACTGTATGTAAAGAGCAGGAGCATAGCTGCTACCTTGACATGGTGGTTGTGTTTGCTTGTCGTGATGACCCAACTGAGATATATTGGCTGGAACCTTTGTTCCTGTAGATCCTACCATGCCAGGGTGGTCGATTAGAGAACGGTTAGACTAAAAGCAGAAACTTAAAGTCTAAGAGTGAAGTAGTACTGCTGACTGTCAAGGAGTGTGACAGCAGTACGGTGTTTCCGTCGGATGCAGCGATGCTGTCTTCTCATAAGGAAGAAAGCGGTTAGGAAAGGTCAACCCTAAAAATGTTACACCTCACCTTATCCCAGGAAATTTCGTCTCCCGCTGAAAGTGACTCTTTTAGAGCGAAGAGCTAACACATTAAAAATTTCCCGTAAGAAGCCCGTGTGTAACTGGTCCTAAGCAGTTATCCCTGGGGCTCTGCGGTCACGCATCCAGGTCGCTAAGATCAACACTAATCTACCTTCCTTTTCACGTCCCGCAAGAAACACCCTTCCACGGTATCAGCAACTGGGAAGTGACATCCACCTTCATATTCGTAACACAATACACGAGATTAATTAAGTCACAATCAAATCACTGATTGAGATAAAAAGTGGAAATTGTAGCTTATTGAGGAAAAACAAGTTTTATGCATTTGATTTAACGCTACAAACTATTTGAAGGTAATGAAGAAGGGTTCCATTGTCCGATATACCGGTTGAAAGCCGAATAAATGGTAGGAAGTATTTGACAATGAATTTGAAGAATAGTGGTTACATCACACTAAGGAATTTCAAATTGTAATCTTATCGACAAGGCATTATTTAGGAGAGCAAAGCGAAGTTATACAAAAACAAGTCGATTGTGCTTAATGTTACAAAGTGGTATAATTTCGAGACTGAAAGTGATTGATTATGTAACTTAACAAGGATGTTTCTTTGTCATCAAATGTTTCGGTACGATGAAGAGTTCCCTCTGCTTGTCGAAATTCCCCCATAAAGCCCAAGTGACAGGGAAGTTCTGCCCAGTGCCTTCTCGTTGCAGCGGTATTGTTTACAAAATTGAAACTACGAAAAGTGTCTGGCACTTTGACCAGGTCTGTGTGAATAGAGGATCCACTTAGGGGGTTCGAGGACCCTGACGTCAAACTAATAGTGCATATGGACTCCAGGGTCACGATGAAACAAATAGCGTATGAATCTATTGTCGCTGGTGACTGGCTACCGTAAGACTGCATCTTGTTACGTTGCTACACTATTTCGTGGATTAGAAGTTTTGGGTTAAAGGCTCGAGAAGTGGCTCGTTAAGAAAAACCGCCTAGTTCAATTTTGACACTCCAGCAATATCTCGTTCCAATCACATAAAGCCACGCGTGTATAGCCCATGACAGTGAAGTTCTTTCTACTCACTGCCTTCTTGTTGCATCGGTGTTGTTTACTATATGGAGACAACGAAAAGTAAGTATCCGGTATTATAACCTGGTTAATGGGAATGGAGGATAAAGTTAGTAAAAGTTGGAGAGCCCTAAATCTAAACTAACAGCAGTGTAAGCATGGACTCCAGAATTGCGATGAAAGTAAAATAGCGTATGAATCTTCTACTGATGTTGGCAACTGGCTATCATGAGATTGCATCATATTACATTGTTCCACTGTTTTGTGGACTAAATGTTTTGGGTTAAAAGGCTCAAAAAGTGACGACTCGTTGACACTTAAACATTTATACCTATTTCAATCACATACATATACAAAACCAAAGAAAAAAAACCCCCACAAATAATTTACAACTTACCATTAATGTATTAATAGCATATGTTATACAATGACAATTATTTTCATTGGCTTCTAAATCAATTCTATAGAAACTTGATTCTTGATATGCTAAACGTGGTAAAACACTAGCAATAAATACAATTAATAAACAAGCAATATGATATTCTAATTCTTGATATGATAACATACTACTAGTAATTCCATTCATAGTAGTATTAGTAGCAGAAGTAGGAGTAGAAGTGTTTTGATGATGATGATGATTCATAGGAGGCAGACCAGTTGGATTCACTGTAGCCAATGCTGTAATACGTCGATTATTAATAATTGAACATAAATTATAATCTAAATCAGATGTAATTCCAACAGAAGCACATAGATTGTTTAAAATTAATTGTTCATTAAAATGTGCATAGATATATTCCATTTCATGATGATTGTGATTATTTTCGATTGATTGTGCTTGATTATGTGATTTATTAGTGATAATATAATCACGTAGATTATGTACAGTGTCCAATAGAAATGGTGTACGTTTCTTGAATGAAAAACAAACACACACAGAGAAAAAAACAAACAAGTGAAAAATGATGAATATCATTAGAGTTATGTTATGAATAGTGTATAGCGGTTTCACTATTGAACTTCGTTCAATGTAGACATGAATGATTGAGTGTGCAATGAGATTAAAAAGCAGCTACGCAAGGTCTGAAGGCGAAGTCGTACTGCTGACTGACTGTGATGGAGGGGTGTGACAGCACAGTAAGGTGTTTCCCTCGGACAACCAGCATCTACAGCGATGCTGCCTTCTAACAAGGAAGGGAGGGGTTAGAAAAGGTCGACCCTAAAAATGACACACCTCATCCTAACTCACGGATTTCCGTCTGCGGCGGTAAGGGTGACCACTAAGGGCTTTCAAGAACGGAGCTAACACTCAAAAAACGTCTCATGAAAAGGTCGTTCGTGACCGGCCTGAAGCAGTTGTCCCTTGGGCTCTGCGGTCACGCACCCAGGTATCCAAGACCAACGCTAATATACCTTTCTTTTCAGGTTCCTCAAGAAATAACCTTCCACGGTGTGGGTAGCCGGGAAGTGACAACCGCCCTCATACTCGTAACAGCACACGAGACCGAATTGGTCAAAATCAAATCCTTCCTACACCCACCTCTTTTCTCCACGACTAACTCTTCTCACATTCATTTATCACAGTGCACGTTGAAACTGACTGACTGTGTGCAATGAAATAAATCTTACTAACCACTAACGTATATCACATACTTAGGCTAACCCTGTTTGTGCGATCGTAGTAATGAAAACGTCGAATACGGTGTTGTGGATGAATTCACTTCATGCATTCACTTATGCAGACAAACATAAGAAGGGAAGCGTACGAACAAAACGAAACGAATCGGAGAAGGCGAGTGAGCCAACTCTCTAATTCGCTTCGTTTTGCTCGTACGCTTCCCTTCTCATGTTTGTCTGCATAAATGAACTCATGAAGTGAATTCATCCACAATACCGTATTCGACGTTTTTATTACTACGATCGCACAAACAGGGTTAGCCTAAGTATGTGATATACGGTAGTGGATAGTAAGATTTATTTCATTGCACATTCGATCATTCGTGTCTACATTGTTGAAGTTCAGTAGTGAGCCGGTAAAAATGGTGAAACCGACGTGATAATCGAGTATGTATTCACACACAATCAAGTATCATATAACCGATACTGTAATCGAATTATTTCTACAAATAGCAAAATTATGATCGATACAATTATCGAGTAATTTCAACGAAAGTACAACGAATGAATGTTGAGATGCTACAAGTGTTACTGTCAGTCAGTCAGATGCAACATAGAACTTCGTACGTAAGTACATCAGTTCATGTTGCCATACCACATCAGCACAGATATATAATTGTTAATTCAAATCCAATAGTAGAAGAGGTAGTAAAGGAATTAGAAGAAATCAGAGAGATTAGGATTAGAAGATATTATTCAAAAAGTATGATTCAGGGTCTCTAACCATCGATTATCATCTAGCGGACCCCAACCAGGTAGTCGACAACTACCGACATGGCTAAGTCCACTTGTCAATGACTTCATGGATTTCTGCCATGTTTTGGTTTGGCCGCCCCTAACTTTCTTCCAACCTATTCCTACACTACAAAACAAAGCTCGACGAGGCAGTCGGTGGTTAGGCATACGCAGCAGATGTCCCAACCACCTCAACTGATAAAGTTAGACATTAACACTGTTGGATGCTACTGTCTCAGTGGTCTCTAGGCTAACTGTTCACATGAGAGACCGACAGTCCTCAGTTCGATTCCTATGAGTGTGGGTCGTGGATGTACACTACCACTGAAGAGTCTCCTACCAGGACGAAACAGTTATCCAGTGCTTCCAGGTTTCTCAACGGTGGTGTGTCTAACATTGACTGATTCATGATTTCAACATAAAATAGTGTTATTGAATTTAGTGATTAAGTTATGTGGTTAATATTTCTCTTAATTAGCATCTAGGATGTCCCTAGTTCATCTGACAACCTATCCAATCTTACATAGGATGGCAAATCAATAGATGAAGCATTGGAACTTCATCAGTTGAGGTGGTTGGGACATGTGTTACGTATGGCTAACCACCGACTGCCTCAAAGAGCTATGATTTAGAGTGTAGGAGTAGGTTGGAAGAAAGTCACTGACAAGTGGACTGAGTGATGTTGGTAGATGTAGGCTACATGGTTGGGGTCCGCGAGACGATAGTCACTGATGGTTAGAGACCTTGAACGACATGGCTCAGAATCGTTTGCAATGGCGCATGTGCATCCACTCTTTGTGTGTTTTTAATCCTAACCTTCTGGATTCTTCAACCCCTCTAGTTCTGTCTTTCCAAACTTTTCTCACTGAATTACACGTCTCGAAGCATATCTTCGCTCCCTAATCTTCTCCATTACTGCTAATACTTCTACTATCACTATCACTCTTGGATTTGAACTGAAAGTTACGTTATGTGGTATGGCAACCTGAACTGATGTACTTATGTACGAAGTCCTGCATTGTATCTGTCTGTCTATCTGTCCAATCTTACATAATCTATTTCTTTATCCAAAACGTAAGTTGTACGTTTGAATGACTCAACAGTCTATTGACTATAGTAAGTATCGAATCATAACAGTTTGTACTGTTATTGAAATATGAAACTTTTCAAACAGCACAAACTATCTGGAAAAAAAGAGCATTTCATCACCAACTTCCATTATGTCAACGGTTAATTTGTTCTAACTTCTTACAAGTAAAATACCATAATACCAAAACAGAATGAAATAAAAGTTGTTTTTATTTTGATCGGAACATTTGTTAATTTTATCTCATAAACAAATCTTTATTATAGTTAAGAGTTAGTCAGTTAATCAGTCAGTCAGCTGCGATGTAGAATTCGGTACATACATACATTTGCATACATGAGAGTAATATGAGATTATTATTGTTGCGACGATGTTTAACACTCTCTACATAAAACTGTTTATTCACTGAGTATTTTATCAGCTTCGTTCTTGTAAATTTGAACTTATGTTTGCATCAACAGTTACACAATTTATCACATGTTATGGATGCTCACTGTTGATCACAAGGCATACTAGGGACCAAGTCGCCGTCTAGTGATTCCAGCTTTCTCAATGGTGATGTGCCTAACATTGATCGATTCATCAAAACTCTAGTATAATAACAATTGTCATGTGCTAATTAGTGACTAGTTTCATGAAATGATTCTCGGAGCTCTAGCGAGAAGCTGTGACTACTGGAATTCAACTTTTTTCGGGTGTAAGTCAATTATTCACCGAAGATATCGTGGACTGACTGAATTTACACCTGAACACCACTGAATGCCGGTTAAATGATCAAGGGAGGAAGCGTTGACACACGGGATTCAAGGTCTTGAGCTCGATTCCTAGATATGGGGTTATGGATACGCATTGCTGATGAGTTTTATGAATTTACTAGCGTTTCAGTGTTAAATTTTATAACCTACTTTCAAAGGATATTATAGACACATGATTAGTAGGCATGCAACTGTAGCTGCTACCTTGACATGGTGGTCGGTCATGATGACCCAACTGAGCTATTATTGGCTGAAACAAATGTTCCTTTAGGTTTTATCAAGCCAGACAGGTCGATTGGAGAACGGTGAGACTAAGTGCGGCAGCTCAAGGTCTGAGGGCGTTTCCACTGTTTAGTTGTTCAAATTCAATAGCTTTTTTGTGATTAAAATTTAAATTTCAAAATGGCTGAGACTAAACACAGATGTAACGGCATTCCAGTAATCCACTGAAAAGATAAACTACATAAAAGGCATCAATAATGTGTGTTAGTGGGACATAGATGGAATTAAAGCATGACTACGTTGGCTGCGCGCTGATTGGCTAATTTCCTATCTAATCAGCGCCTGATCGCCTCTTGGAGAACAGGGTAGAAAATTCTCGTGTTGTTAGCTGCACACTGATTGGCTAAATCTAATCCAATCGATTACGTGAATTACTACTATCCAGAAGCTTCTCATGTAAATACTATAATGAAACTAACGTTGTATCTATTTTTGGCCTTCGCCTTCGGCTTCATATTTCCATTTAACCTTGCTATTTGGAATATAATCTTTTTCCAGTTCCACCGTGTTCTTGATTCTTTGGAACACTTGTCCAGTGTATTTTGTGGTCAGAGAATACACTAAGCAATAGGAATCAGCTGGGAATTATTCAAGGAAGCGTTACAACAATGTGACACATAAACACACACACACACACCCACAAGCACACACCGACACACAATAAACACTTACTTGTAGTACAGTATGTACAGCTTCAAAGCATAATTTACGAAAAGCAAGTGCTATCCCGATTTCTTTTAACAAAATCAATAATTGATCACCATGTTGTAAATTTCCATTCAATTGTCTAGTTCTCATTGGATCATGAATACATTCACGTAAACATTCTAGTGTGCCACGATTTTGACGAACTAATTTATTGATCTCATCAATACGATCACCCACCGTATGCATTAAACGATCACAAATAAATTTTATGCCTAATGGACCTGTTATTGAAAAAATATGAATGAAAGTGGAAATTAATCAAAGTAAGTGTTCACATAACAACAGATCAGTCAATTAATCAGTCAGTCAGCTACAACCTAGAACTTGGTACGTACGTACGTAGGTACGTACATTAGTTCAAGTCGCCATACCACGATAGCACACAGAGATGCGATTGTCGATTCAAATCCCATTGTAGTAGAGGTGGTAGAAGTATGAGCAGTAATCGGAGGGCTTACAGTTCGAAGATATTATTCAAGGAGTATAATCTAGATTATAACTTGGTAAAACACAAAGAGCGTATGCATCAGCGCCATTTCAAACAATTTTGAGCCACGTCATTTAAAGTATTTAACCATCGGTTACCATCTCTTGCGGACCACAACCAGGTAGTCTACATCTACCAACATGACTCAGTCCAGTTGTCGGTGATTTCATGGATTTGTGCCATTATTCGGGACGTCAGATACTCAGAACTCATTTGATGAAGGTCTTAATTTCGGATTTTATTCATGGGCTGATCAGTTGACCTTGAGATTACATTTACCACCTGGGAAATCCCTGACTGTCATTGATTGATGTGTTATTTTAGTAAGCTATTTTTGTTTAAATAAACTCGATTTGTATGCTTGTAGAATATACTTTCTACGCCATATCAAGACTTTTGATATCGTTAGTAGGGCCAGGAGAAATGGAATGGGAATAGCCTATCGTGTCACTGGATAAATTGTCTTCACTCTCGTTTACTGACTAAGATGAACTCGTAATAGTTTAAGGCAAATCAGCCGTGTTTTGGTCTGTCCGCCCCTAACTTTCTTCCAACCTACCCATACACTACAAAACATCGCATCACATAACAAACAGTAGGAACATTCCGAATGATATTAGTTAAGCTAATAATATGTATCGATCGATAAGTCAGTTATAATTAACGCAGAACCTAGTTACAAACATGTATCAGATCAAATCAATCACCTTATTAAATCACGATACATAAGGTCAAATTAGTAACGAGAAAAATTAACATTAAGAATGAGGCTGGAAAAGATGTACGTGAAAGAATACTGAAACTTAAGAACTAACAGAAGATCACGATTAAGTGCATGTGTCACTGTAATCGCCTTTTTAGACATATTATGATGGATGCTACTCACAAAATGGTATATAAGTAGTATGCAGAGTGAGGAGTGTCTGGATATCGAAACGCATAGCATGATTAGATTATATTGAAGACGATCAATAACTCGCTTGTACCACAGATAGATGTTTGAAGATTGCATGTACATATCAATAAACTGTCTTCTCCGAATAACATATATGTTCACATCGATATATATATATCATTCCTATTGACACTTCCTGATATGCTCGATCTATCACGTGTTCACCTTACTCGGTGAAAGAAACGAAGATCAATGAATCAGTGACGCGATAAGCTGCTCTAATCCGATCGTCCCAAGCCCTAACAACTAGAGGAAGAAGTCTTGATGTATTCCACAGGCACCCATAAGGTCTACAAGCACACAACTCAAGCTTATTTATACAACTGATAAAACGCCCTTGGTGAGAGCCACAAAATAACTCACTAAAATAATCCATCAACCAGTGACAGTCAAAGACCTCCTGAGTGGGAAAAGCAGGCTGAAGGTCAAAATGAGCATCTTTAGCGCGAAAACGTAAAATTCAAAATAAAATTACACAATTAGGACCTTTTCCAAGTGACTTCTAGAGATCTAACGTCCCCAACACTTCTTCATAGAATTAATCTTTGCAATATCTTATATATCAGGATTTTCAATACAAATGTCAATACAGTTCTACTGTATGGAGCGGAAACTTCGAGAACTTCCAAAGCCATCATCCAGAAGATACAAGTGTTTATTAACAGTTGTCTACGCAAAATACTTCGGATTCGTTGGCCAGACACGATCTGCAGCAACCTACTGTGAGAGAGAACAAACTAGATTCCAGTGGAGGAGGAAATCAGGAAGAATCGGTGGAAGTGGATAGGACACACACTACAAAAGGCACCGAACTGTGTGACAAGACAAGCCCTTACATGGAACTCTCAAGGTCAAAGGAAAAGAGGAAGGCCAAATAACACATTACACCGAAAAATAGAGAAAGACATGAGAAGAATGAACGAAAACTGGTTATTTGCCTATGCTCCATTGGAGGTAACAGGCGCAAGTAAGTAAGTAATTTCTTATATATATATATAAATAATTAAACGGTATGATGATAAATTTGTTAGAAAGTGATCGCTTCGTAGAGTTAAATATTCTCAACAATCAGAATACACGAATCTCATATTGTGTTGTTATTGAAAATCATGGGTGTCTTACTTACTTACGCCTATTACCCTTAATAGAGCATAGACTGTCAACCAGGATTCGCCAACCAACTCTGTCCTGCGCTTTCCTTTCCAGTTCTTCCCAATAACTATTTATTCACTTCACGTCTGTCTCCAAATTACTGCCAAATGTGTTCTATGATCTACCTCTGTGTTCCTTTCACCCTGAAGATTCCAAGTTACCACTTGCTTTGTGGCGCAGTTGAGAGACTTTTACAGTAAGTGCTATCCATTTGCAGCTCTTTTTCCTAATTTTGTCCTCAGCTGCAGTCTAGTCTATTGTGATGGTGTCTAACCAACAGATGGAGGAGTATTTAGCGTAGACAACTGTTTATAAATACTTGTATCTTTGGTAGTTGTTCTTCAAGCTTCCAAACCATTCCATCAATCAGTGTTTTTCGTCATTTGTATTGAAAATTCCAACTTCAATGTTGGTTGTTTTAAGTTTCCGATATTCTTTAATTAACTGTTAGTTCCTCGAAATGTGTTTTTTGGGACGTTAGATCTCCAGAACTCGCTTGATAAATGCCTTAATTTTGAATTTCATGTTTGCCAGCATGGGCTGATCAGTTGACCTTGAGAATTCATTTCCCGCCAGGGAAATCCATGGCTGTGATTAACTGCTGTATCATTTTAGTGTGCTATTTTTGTGACTGTCCCAAAGACGTTTCGATGATGCATAAATAAACCAGAGTTGTGTGCTTGATTGTAATCGTGATTGCTGGGTGTTTGTAGAATATACTTTGTTGTAACGCTGCTACGTATAGTTTTTCAGTCCTAACGGTGTCCAATTCAAATATCCCAATACGACCCAAAATACTATTTCCAAATCTCCTATATATCAAAATGCAACACCGTGGAAGTTGTCGAATACAGAAGAAGAGGTAGGCAGGGGAAACGGAATTATTAAGTTTTTCAGATAGTGCGTATTTATACACTAAGGTCGAATAAGAAAGAGCATCAACGTCTGTGACATTGACAGTTTAGGACGACGACCAATAGAAAAGAACATTTGTAATGACATTGACAGTCCAAATGACCAATAAAAAGCAACATTGAAGTATTTGACCTTGACGGTTAGAACGATCATAATTTCGGCCAATAGGATTGTACTTCTAAAAATAGTATTCTTAGGATATTCGGTGAATATCCTAGCATACTTTCTATGCGATATCAAGACTTCTCTCTTTAGCCGTTACAAGTGAACGGATTAAGGTAGCCTACTTGGACGCTGGTTCATTGTCTAGTTCGCGTTTATGGACTAAGGTGAACCCGCAATCGTTTTAACAACAACGACAACAACCAGAACACATGTCACTACCTACTTACTGACTTACCAATAAGTTCTGTTAAAGCAATCAATTCATTTAAATCAGCATAATCTTCCACACGAAATTTCACTACATCTGGTGATACCAGAGTGACAAAACTTTTCAATAATGGTGAATAAATAAAATGATCCATATAAGCATGTTTTAAAATAGTTTCCAAATACCATTCAGCATAATGTGCTGTCATGGTTAATTGTCCCTAAGAGAGAGAGAGAGAAAAAAAAAAGTCAGGAGAAAAACAAACTTAAAGATAAACTGATGTAGTATTTCAAGAAATAATTATCTTACATAAATAATTGTTTAAGCTTGTATGATAATATAAGCTTGTGGAGATTGGTGAGTTACTACTACTAGTTTTATTGAAATCAAAAATCGATCAATGTTACGTCACCATTAGAAATCTGAAAGCACTGGATGGCCGTTCGGTCTTAGTAGGTGACTTAAAAGCAGTGCACATCTATGACCCTTGAAGGTGGGAATCGAACCGAGGATCTTCAGCCTCGCGTACCCACTAGTGACCGGCGTTTCGGAGTTCTACTGGGAAGTTGTGACTAGTGGAAATCAATTGTGTCGGATGTGAGCCGTTTACCCACCGAAGACAATGAATGATGGTAGCGTAGTTAGACATGAACACCATCGGATGCTACCGGATCACTGGTCAGAGTTCGGACGTGAGATTGAAGGTCCTGGGTTCAATCCCCATATATTTTTATGGGTTATTGATTGATTAAACATGATTGTCTTGTGGAATACGTCTATAAATGACATTGAAACAGTTAGAAATCAATATCTTTAAGTATAGTAAGTACTATGAATTAATACATTTGAAATCAATTCTATAAGACCAGTAAGAATAAGTTTGTACATTTACAGTTAGAAATGTATAGATTAAGTGATCATATTATAATGTTCAGTCAGTCAGTTACACCGTAGAACTTCGTATATACGTAAATCCGTTCAGGTTGCCATAACACAGAGAGATGGAATTGTTAATTTAAAACCCATAGTAGAGATAGTAGGCGTATTAGCGGTAATATGATAAATTAGGCTTCGAGGATCTTATTAAGGAAGTATATTCTAGTGAAAAAGATAAAAGTGCTGAGGAATTCAGTAGGTTAGGATTTGAGAGAACAGAAGGACTGGATGCACCTGCGCCATTGCAAACGATTTTGAGCCATGTCATTCAAGGTCTGTCACCACCGATTAGTATTATCTCGCGGAACCCAACCAGGTAGTCTACATCTACCAACATGGCTCAGTCCAGTTGTCAATGACTTCATGGATTTGTGCCATGTTTTGGCTGCCCCCTAAGCATTCATTCAGCCCACCCCTACACCATAAAACATAGTTCTTGAAGGCAGTCAGTGGCTGGACATTCGTAATACAAGTCCCAACATCATATGGACTCAGTAGCTAGCTGGATCACGTGATGACATTTGAAGCAAACGATACTGGGGGTCCAAGTCCCACAGTGAATATAACCAATTACTCTAAAATGTAACTGGTAATATTCAGCTACAGATGAGTCCCAAATAGGACGAAATAGGACGTGCCCTGAACTCCACTATTAACCATAACTCTATGTAAACTTAAACCATTTTTATAATTGAAAAATTGATCACATAAATCAATACACTTACACGAAATGCATCCACTGGTTGTGTATGTTGAGTAAAAACAACAGAAAACACTCCAATCACATCAATACAAACATGATTTTCCAAATCAATCAGGGCATTCATTAATGCTCGTACACGTCGTAATAACTCAGATGGTTTAGAAGCAAGTAGTGATTCATTTGTTGAGGTATGATCATGAGAACTAGGATGAAAATAAAAAAAACACCAGTTTTCTTGAGAAAAAAAACTTGATTTTCAATTTATTGTAAGCTGTAAATTCTAATTCTAATTGTATTAACAAATCAATTTGAAAAAAAGTGAAACAATTCTAACTACTACTACTTCTACTGTGGTATATGACGCGAGTAAAAACGTAATGTCTGGCAGCAGAAGATGGGGGAAGAACAAGAAAGGAAGAGTGGGAACACAATGGAATTTGCATGAAACGCATGAATAGTGACAATGGATCGATGTTTTGCAACAGGAACAGTCCAGTTCGATATGATGAACTAATATTTTGCAAATGAACGATTTACGATATGGTTTTCCAATTTTACTGAGTAACTCTGTAATTTGCGTTAAATACAATTCGGTTGCCCCCCATGTGTTCTCGTTCACTACATTTGGTGTCGCTGCCTGCTGGAAGGAAGGAGCTCCCGTGGCCGAAGGAGTTGGAGGACGGAGATTTGCGGAGCTTCCTGTAGGAGGCCGCGGTGGAGCTGGTGGGTGTGAAGGGGCCCGGGGCGGAGTTGGCGGTGCTGGGGACGCTGCGGGGAGGTGAGGCGAAGGCGGTATACGACAGCCTGAACGGTGCCGCCGGGAAGACGGTCACCGGGCGGCTGATGACGGGGTTTGACAGCCCGGTGGACAGGGAGGAGGCGCCGCACAGGTTCCGGTTGGTGATACTGTCGGCTGACAGTGACCCGTTGGTGCTGGCTGTGGAGCTCACGATGTTGCTGCGCCGTACGCTGCCGAGTATGATTGGGGAGTCGGAGGCACAGTTGTTGACGTCGCAATTTATCGAGAGTGTGCCTGCCGCCGTATTCCAGCAGCGGGAACTAGTAAACGCTACACGTTTTGACAGATGCCGTACCCATTCCAGACCAGCAGGCAAGAACAATGACGGAAGTAGTAATCCGGCATATTGTAGCGTGTCACGGAATACGGAAGGTGATATTAACTGACCAGGGTCCCTGTTTTGAAAGACTACGACGACAGCTTATTAAAAGGGGGGATGAGTGTGGTGCGAGCTACTTATAAGTAGTATATGACGTGAGTGAAAAAACGTAATGTCTGGCAGCAGAAGATGAAGGAAGAAGATCAAGAAAGGAAGAGTGGGAACACAATGGAATTTGTATGAAACGCATGAATAGTGAAATGTCAGACAATCGATTGATGTTTTGCAAATTAACGGTTTACGATATGGTTTTCCTATTTTACCAATTAACTCTGTAATTTGCCCTCACCTGTGTTCTCCTTCACTACACTACTACTACTACTACCAATACTACTACTACTACACACACTACTACTACTACTACTACTGTAGTGAACGAGAACACAGGTGGGGCAACCGAATTGTATTTAACGGAAAATTACAGAGTTACTCAGTAAAATTGGAAAACCATATCGTAAATCGTTCATTTGCAAAATAACAGTTCATCATAGCGAACTGGACTGTTCCTGTTGCAAAACATCAATCCATTGTCACTACTATTCATGCGTTTCATACAAATTCCATTGTGTTCTTCTAACTCTTCCTTTCTTGATCTGCCCCCATCTTCTGCTGCCAGACATTACGTTTTTTCACTCACGTCATATACTACTTATAAGTAGCGCGCACCACACTACTACTACACACACACTACTACTACTACCAACAACCTCATAATCAATAATTACCAATTAAATACAGTGGAATTCTATATGTTTATTTATATTTTTTTTTAACTGGTTCAATTTATAATCTAATGATAAGTTACGTAACTTGAATGAATAAACATTGATTCGTGATGTATCAATTTAGTGTGTTATTTCTAATTGTATTAACGCATATATAAATATATATGTAAAACCGAGAGTATGTATTTGTTCAACGAAAGAAATGTACAATAAAAAAAATGATTTTAAAAGGGTAATTTGTATTTGTGATTTAATTGTGACCGATTCGATAGGTCTCACATGCTGCTGTTTTACGGGCGGATGTCACTTCCTGGCTGCCAACACCGTCAAAAGGTGTTTCTAGAAGAACCTGAAAAAGAAGGTAGATTAGTGTTGGTCTTAGCGACCTAGGAGCGTGACCGCAGAGCCCAAGCGAAAACTGTTATAATGCTGCTACGTGTTAGTGGGACACAGATGGAATTAAAGCATGACTACGTTGCTACGCGCTGATTGGCTAATTTCCTAATCCAATCAGCGGCCCGATCGACTCTTGGAGAACAGGGTAGAAAATTCTCGTATTGTTAGCTGCGTGCTGATTGGTTAAATCTAATCCATTCGATCACGTGGATTTCTATCCAGAAGCTTCTCATGTAAATGCTATAAATAAACTAACGTATCTATTTTTGCCTTCTTCGGCTCTTATTCCATTTAACCTTTTCTATTTGGAATATAATCTTTCCCTGTTCAACCGTGTTTCGATTCTTGGGAGCTTGTCCAGTGTATTGTGGTCAGAGAATACTAAGCAATAGGACTTAGCTGGGAATTATCTAAGCAAGCGTTACAACACTACGTATAGCTATTCAGTCCTAGCAGTGTCCAAATTCAAATATCCCAATACAACCCTAAATACTATTTCCAAATCTCCTATATCAGTCAGTCAGTTGCAACGTAGAACTTCGTACGTATGTACATAAGTTCATGTTGCCATACCACATTATTAGCACAGACACGTAAATGTCAAATCATATCCCATAGTGATAAAGATAGTAGAGGTATTAATATTATAATAAAGAAGACTAGGGTTTAAGATATTATTCAAAAAATATAATTCAGTGAGATAAGGTTAGAAAGACAAAGATAGTGGTGCTGGCTAATCCAGAAGAATAGGATTTGAGAGAGCTCAAAGAGTGGATGCACCTGCGCCATTGCAAACGATTTTGAGCCATGTCGTTCAAGGTCTCTAACCATTGATGACTTTCGTCTCGCGGACCCCAACCAGGTAGTCTACATCTACCAACATCACTCAGTCCACTTGTCAGTGACTTCATGGATTTCTGCCATGTTTTGATCTGGCCGCCCCTAGCTTTCTTCCAACCTACTCCTACACCACAAAACATAGCTCGTCGAGGCAGTCGGTGGTTAGGCATACGTAACACATGTCCCAACCACCTCAACTGATGAAGTTTCACCACTTCATCGATCGATCTGCCATTCTTACCTAGTATTCGTTTCCTAACGACA
Source organism: Schistosoma turkestanicum (assembly GCA_944470395.2). Lineage (NCBI taxonomy): Eukaryota > Metazoa > Platyhelminthes > Trematoda > Strigeidida > Schistosomatidae > Schistosoma > Schistosoma turkestanicum. The sequence goes on along the minus strand of OX103972.1, from coordinate 334,274 downwards.
GCATTGCTTACTCGGTTGTCCCACGATATACGAGCAATGCTTCTTAAACATCTATGATCGAATACTAGTAACCTACGAACATCTTCTACTCTTAACGGCCATGTTTCACAGCCATATAAGAGAACGGAGCGAACTGCTGCGCAGTACACCCGCCCTTTGGTTAGCGAACGGATATCACGCCTACGCCATAAGTGACGCAGGTTGGCAAAAGCCAATCGAGCTTTCTGTATCCGAGCTGAGATTTCGTCAGTCACCAGACCGTCAGCACTGATGAGACTCCCCAGATAAGTGAAGTGATCTACACGCTCGACTACTTCACTCCCTATCACTAGTTCAGGTGCCGAAGCAACCCAGTCTTGAAGCAACATTTTGCATTTCGAGGGGGAAAACCGCATCCCGAACATGCTCGCATTGTTGCTTATGGTAGTCAGAAGACTGCATTTTGTCAGCGTCTTCACCAAGTAGGACTATGTCATTGACATATTCTAAGTCAGCAAGCGTGGCTCCTGGTAAAAGGTCTACTCCTGAAAATTCAGAAGACGATAAGGTTGTATCTAAAAGCGTGTCTTTGAAAAGAAAGACAGAAAGATACAACGCAGAACTTCCTACGTACGTACATCAGTTCAGGTTGCCATGCCCCATCAGCACAGAGACGCAACTGTCAGTTCAAATCCAAGATGTCTTTGACAAAATTAAACACGAATAGAGAAAGTGAACATCCCTGACAGACACCACTTGAAGTAGGAGGCGGACACCGAGGAGAATGAAACAAAAATTGGATAGAACTAAGGAGAAAGGCCCAAAACACAGTAAGTTGAAGAATGCTGGTCGGCGACCTATGCTCGACTAGGGGTACACAGGCATAATAAATAAGTCCAATGCTATTGGTTCACTGAACACAACTAGGAAAGGCAAAAACTTGACAGTTTTGAAGCATACAAAAAAAAACACTATATTAATCAGTTATAATCTCATGGCATACATGTAAATGTATATTATATTACAAACAACAAATGTATACAACAAGAAAAACTTTACGTAAAATTTGAATAACTAGCAAGTAAATCAATAATTCTTAATTGTACTTCATTCTGAAGTATTTTCACGTGGATTAATAATTTGATCATAAACTATTAATTCTCGATGATAATTTACAGAATAACATAAATTGACTTAAACCAAAGTTTATCATTAATAGTTTGTTCTTCACGATTATTTCGAAAACTTTCCATACCAGGAATTAATAGACGTGAAATCAATTGAAGTGAATTTATTATGAATAGTCATATTGACATTAAATCGTTTGCCTTTTCTTGAATCGATTCCTCCAAAGTTGTTATAGTATTATTATTATTAATAAGTCCTATTGATATTTTGACGAGTATTAATCATTGACTTTTTACTACCTTTTTTATTTGTTTCTCATTTGTTAACCATGATACAGAATTTTGTGGTGCTAACTGATCAGCAAAATTAACCAAATTCATCAATACGATTAAATAAATAAAGACAGATGTTTATCAGCAAATTTCTTGACAAAAAATGACGACACATATTCACAGCATTACGACCAATATGTGAACGTTCTTCCGGGCATAAATCATGACAAGATTGTACAGCTTGTGAACAAATACTTGGAAATACAATGGTAAATCTTAATTGGTGCTGGACATATACGACAATTTCAGTGAATTTAGTAGGATAAAAATATCTAAAAATGGACATAATCTGAAAACTAATCGTAGTAATTCATCTAAATAATCGACAAGTTTAGTATGTAATATCGTGGAATTGATATGTTCAACAAGTCGTCGATAATTACTTAACTAGCAGTGCTAGCTTCAACATGACAGGACAAGCTTGTAAACGTAAACCAATCAAGTCGTATCCCAGAAAAATCAAACATTGCTGATTGCATAGGATTTAAATTTGTTTCACGTACAATAGGAATTATCAGCCAAGTTCACATAATTGTTTTGCAATCGAAGTAAAAATAACAAGCTTCTTCATTATTCACATGTGGTAGAATATCTTGTATATATTCATTAGCCAGGTCCAATCATAACAACCCAATAATTGAAGATAAAAACGTTGTATAACAGCACTGTAACGTATAACATAATGAACGAAGTTCATCCATTCTGAAAAGTAGTTCCGGTAAGAATGGATCATTCAGTTCATCAGCCTCCTGTACGTGAAGAGACAGTCTGGAACTTTCTTTGTATTGGATTAGCAGAATGCCTTAACAAAGCCAATGAACTTCCAATCTGAAGACATAGGATAGGGAGCCCAAAATAACCAAAAACGGCTTAGGACCCCAATTAATATCAGGTTCATCAGACAAAATAAGATGAAGTTGACGCAAAGATAATCGTAAATAAGCTCGTCTATCAGCATGCATTTTAGGAGTTTGTGAACATGCAATTGAAAATGTCTCTTTAATTTCATTTATACGCTTAGCGCCTACTTTATTAACCCATGAAGATTCAAGAAATGATTGTAGAAGAGAATGAATATAAATTACCTCTTCTCTGAACAATACAACAACATATGAATGACGTAGAGCTACTTTCAGTCGATTAAATGATTCTTCATCAGTTAATTCAGGATATATCAATAAATAACCAAAAACTACCCATCTTTCCATCACTTCGTAAGGTATTAATTCACAACCTAATTGTTCTCCAAGGACGGTGTGCGTTACTTTACTTGGTTCATGTAAAATATCTAAAAAGTATCCATCACTCCAATTTTGAGCTCTTACTGTTCGTCGATTTGTAAAAATCATTCAAAGAACGAAGAGCTCTTGATAATGTACGAGAATAAGGATTTATCTCTTTGTGTAAACGATTGAGCATACCTTCAGAAGTCTCAGTAAATATTTCTGCCATACGAGGATAATTAGGCTCTTGTTTTCCATGTAATTGATCGTAACAAAAAATTGAAAAGAATCAAAATAGCTTTTGTGTCTGGAATACGTGTAATGAGAAACATCATTGCGAAATAATTACTAACAAGTTCCAAATAAATTCGTGTAACATCAAAGTTTACAGTGATATCGGGTGTTATTTTGAAGATGCTAAACATCCTATAAGATCAATGAAATGATCTCTTACATCAAGAACATCCACAAAGTTAAAGTAGTAAACAGATAACATTGCAAATAATTCTTTTTGATGATTAAAAAATGGTTGCATAGTGGACTGATTTGATTTGAAATCGATAGAAGGAAATTTCTTGAGTAAAACTTTCCAAGCTGCATCAAATGTTTTATCACCACCTGGAAGTACAGTTGGTCGACATTCAGGTATAGTAAGCATTTGTTTCATATAGTGGATACGAGTTAATACACCAAGTTGACGATCATTTAAATAAACAAACGTTCAGCTAACTTTTGATGTATTAGAGACATTTCATATGATATATAATCTAAAAAAGATGAAAAGTTTTTTACTCATTAATAAATCGTTACAACAACAGCAGGAAACTGAACAGATCGAATTAATAGCCTCACTTTGTGCTTATCAGTGTTGTTTATTTATCTGAACATGTAATTATTGGTCTTAAATGTTTGTGCACCACACAAATCAACAGGTACGTGTGTAAGATAGGATTTTCAGGTGCCTAGAATGAAGTAAGTGGTTTACTTAGGAGGTCGTCCTAACCTTTTGATCGACAGACCTAGCCTACAAGGCAGTAGAGTGACATTAGATGGGGTTTTATGAAAGCCGGTCACTAAGAATAGGCTTATACAGAATCCGGGAGACTATGTGCGTTATTAAATTGGAATCAGGGTCCCTCAAATTTTCTACCGTATCTACAAACAATGCCATTACTCACCACATGTGATAAGCGTCCGGTTTTTGGGCCAGAACAAAACATAGCCCCCTACAGTGATGAATAATGTTCAAAACATGTAAAGTTTGTCCCTTATATACGATTATTAACTAAATGAAACTTACGATCTTTCATTGCCCTACACAATTTTATTAAAAGTACGACTGATTTCAGTCACAGTTAAGTACGCAAAGTACAGGGACTAAATAAAGGTTAGTCGGAATCAGCCACTTGGAATTCGAGTCGTGAACAATCGTTAACTGAAGGATATATTTACGTGCAGGTAAAAAGGGAATACATCGGTAAAATATGGTCGAATAAAGTCAGAGTTAGTTTGGGGGAATCCTGGGCAGTTATAAAACTTCGTCCTTACGGAAATTTAATTTAAACGTTTATTTATGCGCAAATTTTTCAGTGCTTTTATTGCCGATCTCTAAAATTGTTAGTTAGAGAAGTTTCTCAACAAAGAGATACATCACCATTAATTCCTAGTGAGCGAAGAGACACAATACATCAAATAATAATCACAGCAAGACATTAGGCGTTTATTTTCATGACATTAACCGTTATTTTAGGATATCGTCACATGACAAACTATACCTACCGTCACAATGTAGACCCCTACCTTGCAGTTGTGCAACCCGCGTTACGAAAGCTAGCATTCAATATCGCCAGTTTGGGTACAATGGAAAGTTTGAAATTATATGTTATTCTTAATCGAGAGGATTTATCAGTTTATACCTCTGTTTTCATGAAATGTATATCAATCTTTTGACGGCCAATGTTGTTGCATATCTGCATCATCATGGTTATGTTGAGAATGCTGACTTACCATAGCGGTTCTCCTGGATGAGCATTTGGAGCTTCTCACCCTGATTAAGAAGTTGCTGAGTGGCGATGTCAGCTTATTTGGTCTGATCTCGAATGGTAATGAGGCAACTAGTGCTCTTATTGTTTTTTTCCATACGTTAACGAAGTACAGCAACTGCTTAATTCTTCGACACTTGCTTGCAGACAAAGTCAAAAGTAGGAGTACAATGAGTTGTAAGGCTGATCATCTTGACTAGTTAGATAGTCACATAGTTGGGGTTTACAAATATGTTCTAGAAGGAGTGTGTTAATGCTTATTAGTTATCAGTATACTACCAGGTGTGTAAGAGCAAACAGTTTTAATAAGTCGTGACTTGAAAACAACAGCACATTATAATGGGAAGTTATACCCCATCTATAAGAGACCTTACCTAGTGCTATCGCACATGGGCGTGTCCAACGTGTGAGTACTTGGTTAGTGACAGGTTTCTCAAATTCCCTCAATGCTGAGCGCTTAGGATGCCTAAACCTTTCAACTTATCTTACTGCAGAACTTGAGGTGGTCTTGTTTTGGCACTCCGTATCTTGAATAACTGGTTGACAAACTGGTTTATGCTATAGTGCCACCCAAAACTAAGCATCTCCAAGGCTACTGCAGGGGGGTTCCGAAACTGCGATCAAGTAAACTGGGAGTGGGATTCCATCTTTCTCATGAAGTGGTCAATGACTGGAACTCACAACCCGTACATGTAGTATCAATTACATCAGCAGAAATTCTCAAGCATAAGCTACATCCCGTTCGGAAAGCAACCTACTATTCTGATTTCTAAAAGTAAAACTGAAATGACAAACTGTGAAGCTTTAGGTACTTGCTGAGTAAAAGTATTCAACACGAAGATTGAATACAAAAATCGGCTTCCATATAACTTGTTCGTTTACACGGCGCGTCTCGCGCCAAATTCACTTCCCTTCCCGCACCATGCTGTTCTGACTACAATGCCCTCTCGACGCATTGAATTCCTCTTACTCTTCTCTCACCCTCCACCTCCACGCCCCGCTTGGTGTTGCTATGAGAAGGCCCTCGACTATCCCCGTTGCCTGTTTAGGATCCTGTAAACAATCGTCCCCCAGTCAGATTTCTTTCCACCCCATACCCTATACCCCCCCCTCCGTCCCGCCCCGAGACCTGCCAATCGAAAAAAGTGGACTTATTTTTGAAGCACACGAAAGCTGTATTCAATCTTCGTGTTGAATACTTTTACTCAGCAAGTACCTAAAGCTTCACAGTTTGTCATTTCAGTTTTACTTTTAGAAATCAGAATAGTAGGTTGCTTTCCGAACGGGATGTAGCTTATGCTTGAGAATTTCTGCTGATGTAATTGATACTACATGTACGGGTTGTGAGTTCCAGTCATTGACCACTTCATGAGAAAGATGGAATCCCACTCCCAGTTTACTTGATCGCAGTTTCGGAACCCCCCTGCAGTAGCCTTGGAGATGCTTAGTTTTGGGTGGCACTATAGCATAAACCAGTTTGTCAACCAGTTATTCAAGATACGGAGTGCCAAAACAAGACCACCTCAAGTTCTGCAGTAAGATAAGTTGAAAGGTTTAGGCATCCTAAGCGCTCAGCATTGAGGGAATTTGAGAAACCTGTCACTAACCAAGTACTCACACGTTGGACACGCCCATGTGCGATAGCACTAGGTAAGGTCTCTTATAGATGGGGTATAACTTCCCATTATAATGTGCTGTTGTTTTCAAGTCACGACTTATTAAAACTGTTTGCTCTTACACACCTGGTAGTATACTGATAACTAATAAGCATTAACACACTCCTTCTAGAACATATTTGTAAACCCCAACTATGTGACTATCTAACTAGTCAAGATGATCAGCCTTACAACTCATTGTACTCCTACTTTTGACTTTGTCTGCAAGCAAGTGTCGAAGAATTAAGCAGTTGCTGTACTTCGTTAACGTATGGAAAAAAACAATAAGAGCACTAGTTGCCTCATTACCATTCGAGATCAGACCAAATAAGCTGACATCGCCACTCAGCAACTTCTTAATCAGGGTGAGAAGCTCCAAATGCTCATCCAGGAGAACCGCTATGGTAAGTCAGCATTCTCAACATAACCATGATGATGCAGATATGCAACAACATTGGCCGTCAAAAGATTGATATACATTTCATGAAAACAGAGGTATAAACTGATAAATCCTCTCGATTAAGAATAACATATAATTTCAAACTTTCCATTGTACCCAAACTGGCGATATTGAATGCTAGCTTTCGTAACGCGGGTTGCACAACTGCAAGGTAGGGGTCTACATTGTGACGGTAGGTATAGTTTGTCATGTGACGATATCCTAAAATAACGGTTAATGTCATGAAAATAAACGCCTAATGTCTTGCTGTGATTATTATTTGATGTATTGTGTCTCTTCGCTCACTAGGAATTAATGGTGATGTATCTCTTTGTTGAGAAACTTCTCTAACTAACAATTTTAGAGATCGGCAATAAAAGCACTGAAAAATTTGCGCATAAATAAACGTTTAAATTAAATTTCCGTAAGGACGAAGTTTTATAACTGCCCAGGATTCCCCCAACTAACTCTGACTTTTTCGACCATATTTTACCGATGTATTCCCTTTTTACCTGCACGTAAATATATCCTTCAGTTAACGATTGTTCACGACTCGAATTCCAAGTGGCTGATTCCGACTAACCTTTATTTAGTCCCTGTACTTTGCGTACTTAACTGTGACTGAAATCAGTCGTACTTTTAATAAAATTGTGTAGGGCAATGAAAGATCGTAAGTTTCATTTAGTTAATAATCGTATATAAGGGACAAACTTTACATGTTTTGAACATTATTCATCACTGTAGGGGGCTATGTTTTGTTCTGGCCCAAAAACCGGACGCTTATCACATGTGGTGAGTAATGGCATTGTTTGTAGATACGGTAGAAAATTTGAGGGACCCTGATTCCAATTTAATAACGCACATAGTCTCCCGGATTCTGTATAAGCCTATTCTTAGTGACCGGCTTTCATAAAACCCCATCTAATGTCACTCTACTGCCTTGTAGGCTAGGTCTGTCGATCAAAAGGTTAGGACGACCTCCTAAGTAAACCACTTACTTCATTCTAGGCACCTGAAAATCCTATCTTACACACGTACCTGTTGATTTGTGTGGTGCACAAACATTTAAGACCAATAATTACATGTTCAGATAAATAAACAACACTGATAAGCACAAAGTGAGGCTATTAATTCGATCTGTTCAGTTTCCTGCTGTTGTTGTAACGATTTATTAATGAGTAAAAAACTTTTCATCTTTTTTAGATTATATATCATATGAAATGTCTCTAATACATCAAAAGTTAGCTGAACGTTTGTTTATTTTAAATGATCGTCAACTTGGTGTATTAACTCGTATCCACTATATGAAACAAATGCTTACTATACCTGAATGTCGACCAACTGTACTTCCAGGTGGTGATAAAACATTTGATGCAGCTTGGAAAGTTTTACTCAAGAAATTTCCTTCTATCGATTTCAAATCAAATCAGTCCACTATGCAACCATTTTTTAATCATCAAAAAGAATTATTTGCAATGTTATCTGTTTACTACTTTAACTTTGTGGATGTTCTTGATGTAAGAGATCATTTCATTGATCTTATAGGATGTTTAGCATCTTCAAAAATAACACCCGATATCACTGTAAACTTTGATGTTACACGAATTTATTTGGAACTTGTTAGTAATTATTTCGCAATGATGTTTCTCATTACACGTATTCCAGACACAAAAGCTATTTTGATTCTTTTCAATTTTTTGTACGATCAATTACATGGAAAACAAGAGCCTAATTATCCTCGTATGGCAGAAATATTTACTGAGACTTCTGAAGGTATGCTCAATCGTTTACACAAAGAGATAAATCCTTATTCTCGTACATTATCAAGAGCTCTTCGTTCTTTGAATGATTTTTACAATCGACGAACAGTAAGAGCTCAAAATTGGAGTGATGGATACTTTTTAGATATTTTACATGAACCAAGTAAAGTAACGCACACCGTCCTTGGAGAACAATTAGGTTGTGAATTAATACCTTACGAAGTGATGGAAAGATGGGTAGTTTTTGGTTATTTATTGATATATCCTGAATTAACTGATGAAGAATCATTTAATCGACTGAAAGTAGCTCTACGTCATTCATATGTTGTTGTATTGTTCAGAGAAGAGGTAATTTATATTCATTCTCTTCTACAATCATTTCTTGAATCTTCATGGGTTAATAAAGTAGGCGCTAAGCGTATAAATGAAATTAAAGAGACATTTTCAATTGCATGTTCACAAACTCCTAAAATGCATGCTGATAGACGAGCTTATTTACGATTATCTTTGCGTCAACTTCATCTTATTTTGTCTGATGAACCTGGATTATTGGGTCCTAAAGCGTTTTTGGTATTTTGGGGCTTATCCTATGCTTCAGATGAAGTTCATTGGCTTTTAAGGCATTCTGCTAATCCAATTACAAAGAAAAGTTCCACTGTCTCTTCACGTACAGGAGGACCATTTTCAAGTGATGAACTGAATGATCCATTCTTACCGGAACTACTTTTCAGAATGGATGAACTTCGTTCATTAGTTATACGTTACAGTGCTGTTATACAACGTTTTTATCTTCAATTATTGGGTTGTTATGATGGACCTGGGCTAAATGAATATATACAAGATATTCTACCACATGTGAATAATGAAGAAGCTGTTATTTTTACTTCGATTGCAAAACAATTATGTGAACTTGCTGATAATCCTATTGTACGTGAAACAAATTTAAATCCTATGCAATCAGCAATGTTTGATTTTTCTGGGATACGACTTGATTGGTTACGTTTACAAGCTTGTCTGTCATGTGAAGCTAGCACTGCTAGTTTAAGTAATTATCGACGACTTGTTGAACATATCAATTCCACGATATTACATACTAAACTTGTCGATTATTTAGATGAATTACTACGATTAGTTTCAGATATGTCCATTTTTATATTTTATCCTACTAAATTCACTGAAATGTTTACCAATTGTCGTATATGTCCAGCACAATTAAGATTTACCATTGTATTTCCAAGTATTTGTTCACAAGCTGTACAATCTTGTCATGATTTATGCCCGGAAGAACGTTCACATATTGGTCGTAATGCTGTGAATATGTGTCGTCATTTTTGTCAAGAAATTGCTGATAACATCTGTCTTTATTTATTTAATCGTATTGATGAATTTGGTAATTTGGCTGATCAGTTAGCACCACAAAATTCTGTATCATGGTTAACAAATGAGAAACCAATAAAAAAAGGTAGTAAAAAGTCAATGATTAATACTCGTCAAAATATCAATGGACTTATTAATAATAATAATACTAATAACAACTTTGGAGGAATCGATTCAAGAAAAGGCAAACGATTTAATGTCAATATGACTATTCATAATAAATTCACTTCAATTGATTCACGTCTATTAATTCCTGGTATGGAAAGTTTTCGAAATAATCGTGAAGAACAAACTATTAATGATAAAACATTATTTGGTTTAAGTCAATTATGTTATTCTGTAAATTATCATCGAGAATTAATAGTTTATGATCAAATTATTAATCCACGTGAAATACTTCAGAATGAAGTACAATTAAGAATTATTGATTTACTTGCTAGTTATTCAAATTTTACGTAAGTTTTCTTTGTTGTATACATTTGTTGTTGTAATATAATATACATTTACATGTATGCCATGAGATTATAACTGATTATATAGTGTTTTTTTTGTATGCTCAAACTGTCAAGTTTTTGCCTTTCCTAGTTGTGTTCAGTGAACCAATAGCATTGACTTATTTATTATGCCTGTTACCCCTAGTCGAGCATAGGTCGCCGACCAGCATTCTTCAACTTACTGTGTTTTGGGCCTTTCTCCTTAGTTCTATCCAATTTTTGTTCATTCTCCTCGTGTCCGCCTCCTACTTCAAGTGGTGTCTGTCAGGGATGTTCACTTTCTCTATTCGTGTTTAATTTTGTCAAAGACATCTTGGATTTGAACTGACAGTTGCGTCTCTGTGCTGATGGGGCATGGCAACCTGAACTGATGTACGTACGTAGGAAGTTCTGCGTTGTATCTTTCTGTCTTTCTTTTCAAAGACACGCTTTTAGATACAACCTTATCGTCTTCTGAATTTTCAGGAGTAGACCTTTTACCAGGAGCCACGCTTGCTGACTTAGAATATGTCAATGACATAGTCCTACTTGGTGAAGACGCTGACAAAATGCAGTCTTCTGACTACCATAAGCAACAATGCGAGCATGTTCGGGATGCGGTTTTCCCCCTCGAAATGCAAAATGTTGCTTCAAGACTGGGTTGCTTCGGCACCTGAACTAGTGATAGGGAGTGAAGTAGTCGAGCGTGTAGATCACTTCACTTATCTGGGGAGTCTCATCAGTGCTGACGGTCTGGTGACTGACGAAATCTCAGCTCGGATACAGAAAGCTCGATTGGCTTTTGCCAACCTGCGTCACTTATGGCGTAGGCGTGATATCCGTTCGCTAACCAAAGGGCGGGTGTACTGCGCAGCAGTTCGCTCCGTTCTCTTATATGGCTGTGAAACATGGCCGTTAAGAGTAGAAGATGTTCGTAGGTTACTAGTATTCGATCATAGATGTTTAAGAAGCATTGCTCGTATATCGTGGGACAACCGAGTAAGCAATGCTGTCGTTAGGAAACGAATACTAGGTAAGAATGGCAGATCGATCGATGAAGTGGTGAAACTTCATCAGTTGAGGTGGTTGGGACATGTGTTACGTATGCCTAACCACCGACTGCCTCGACGAGCTATGTTTTGTAGTGTAGGAGTAGGTTGGAAGAAAGCTAGGGGCGGCCAGATCAAAACATGGCAGAAATCCATGAAGTCACTGACAAGTGGACTGAGTGATGTTGGTAGATGTAGACTACCTGGTTGGGGTCCGCGAGACGAAAGTCACCGACAGTTAGAGACCTTGAACGACATGGCTCAAAATCGTTTGCAATGGCGCAGGTGCATCCACTCTTTGTGTTCTCTCAAATCCTATTCTTCTGGATTAGCCAGCACCACTATCTTTGTCTTTCTAACCTTATCTCACTGAATTATATTTTTTGAATAATATCTTAAACCCTAGTCTTCTTTATTATAATATTAATACCTCTACTATCTTTATCACTATGGGATATGATTTGACATTTACGTGTCTGTGCTAATAATGTGGTATGGCAACATGAACTTATGTACATACGTACGAAGTTCTACGTTGCAACTGACTGACTGATATAGGAGATTTGGAAATAGTATTTAGGGTTGTATTGGGATATTTGAATTTGGACACTGCTAGGACTGAATAGCTATACGTAGTGTTGTAACGCTTGCTTAGATAATTCCCAGCTAAGTCCTATTGCTTAGTATTCTCTGACCACAATACACTGGACAAGCTCCCAAGAATCGAAACACGGTTGAACAGGGAAAGATTATATTCCAAATAGAAAAGGTTAAATGGAATAAGAGCCGAAGAAGGCAAAAATAGATACGTTAGTTTATTTATAGCATTTACATGAGAAGCTTCTGGATAGAAATCCACGTGATCGAATGGATTAGATTTAACCAATCAGCACGCAGCTAACAATACGAGAATTTTCTACCCTGTTCTCCAAGAGTCGATCGGGCCGCTGATTGGATTAGGAAATTAGCCAATCAGCGCGTAGCAACGTAGTCATGCTTTAATTCCATCTGTGTCCCACTAACACGTAGCAGCATTATAACAGTTTTCGCTTGGGCTCTGCGGTCACGCTCCTAGGTCGCTAAGACCAACACTAATCTACCTTCTTTTTCAGGTTCTTCTAGAAACACCTTTTGACGGTGTTGGCAGCCAGGAAGTGACATCCGCCCGTAAAACAGCAGCATGTGAGACCTATCGAATCGGTCACAATTAAATCACAAATACAAATTACCCTTTTAAAATCATTTTTTTTATTGTACATTTCTTTCGTTGAACAAATACATACTCTCGGTTTTACATATATATTTATATATGCGTTAATACAATTAGAAATAACACACTAAATTGATACATCACGAATCAATGTTTATTCATTCAAGTTACGTAACTTATCATTAGATTATAAATTGAACCAGTTAAAAAAAAATATAAATAAACATATAGAATTCCACTGTATTTAATTGGTAATTATTGATTATGAGGTTGTTGGTAGTAGTAGTAGTGTGTGTGTAGTAGTAGTGTGGTGCGCGCTACTTATAAGTAGTATATGACGTGAGTGAAAAAACGTAATGTCTGGCAGCAGAAGATGGGGGCAGATCAAGAAAGGAAGAGTTAGAAGAACACAATGGAATTTGTATGAAACGCATGAATAGTAGTGACAATGGATTGATGTTTTGCAACAGGAACAGTCCAGTTCGCTATGATGAACTGTTATTTTGCAAATGAACGATTTACGATATGGTTTTCCAATTTTACTGAGTAACTCTGTAATTTTCCGTTAAATACAATTCGGTTGCCCCACCTGTGTTCTCGTTCACTACAGTAGTAGTAGTAGTAGTAGTGTGTGTAGTAGTAGTAGTATTGGTAGTAGTAGTAGTAGTGTAGTGAAGGAGAACACAGGTGAGGGCAAATTACAGAGTTAATTGGTAAAATAGGAAAACCATATCGTAAACCGTTAATTTGCAAAACATCAATCGATTGTCTGACATTTCACTATTCATGCGTTTCATACAAATTCCATTGTGTTCCCACTCTTCCTTTCTTGATCTTCTTCCTCCATCTTCTGCTACCAGACATTACGTTTCTACTCACGTCATATACTACTTATAAGTAGCTCACACCACACTTGTCCCCCCTTTTAATAAGCTGTCGTCGTAGTCTTTCAAAACAGGGACCCTGGTCAGTTAATATCACCTTCCGTATTCCGTGACACGCTACAATATGCCGGATTACCACTTCCGTCATTGTTCTTGCCTGCTGGTCTGGAATGGGTACGGCATCTGTCAAACGTGTAGCGTTTACTAGTTCCCGCTGCTGGAATACGGCGGCAGGCACACTCTCGATAAATTGCGACGTCAACAACTGTGCCTCCGACTCCCCAATCATACTCGGCAGCGTACGGCGCAGCAACATCGTGAGCTCCACAGCCAGCACCAACGGGTTACTGTCAGCCGACAGTATCACCAACCGGAACCTCTGCGGCGCCTCCTCCCTGTCCATTGGGTTGTCGAACTCCGTCATCAGCCGCCCGGTGACCGTCTTCCCGGCGGCACCGTCCAGGCTGTCGTATACCGCCTTCGCCTCACCTCCCCGCAGCGTCCCCAGCACCGCCAACTCCGCCCCGGGCGCTTTCACACCTACCAGCTCCGCCGTGGCCTCAAATTCCTCCAGGAAGCTCCGCAAATCTCCGTCCTCCAACTCCTTCAGCCACGGGAGCTCCTTCCTTCGGGCAGGCAGCGACACCAAATGTAGTGAACGAGAACACAGGTGAGGGCAACCGAATTGTATTTATCTCAAATTACAGAGTTACTCAGTAAAATTGGAAAACCATATCGTAAATCCTTCATTTGCAAAATATCAGTTCATCATATCGAACTGGACTGTTCCTGTTGCAAAACATCGATCCATTGTCACTATTTATGCGTTTCATGCAAATTCCATTGTGTTCCCACTCTTCCTTTCTTGATCTTCCCCCATCTTCTGCTGCCAGACATTACGTTTTTACTCGCGTCATATACCACAGTAGAAGTAGTAGTAGTTAGAATTGTTTCACTTTTTTTCAAATTGATTTGTTAATACAATTAGAATTAGAATTTACAGCTTACAATAAATTGAAAATCAAGTTTTTTTTCTCAAGAAAACTGGTGTTTTTTTTATTTT